>JANHMN010000011.1:63290042-63301840 GCA_030674055.1 Rhabdomys pumilio
ACACACACACACACACACACACACACACACACACACACACACACACACACACCATTCTTTCTGCATTCCCTTGACATGATGGCTGGTTTATCCATCTGAGTCATGTGGAAAGTTTCAATTCTTATTGGCATTGTTTTAGGTTTGCACCAGTTTGGTTCTGTATTGTTGGCATTATTTTATGCTCGAGTCTCCCTGGTTTTGTTATAGCTTGGGTATCTTATTCACCTGACCATTCTCTAGATGCCCCCTTGCTGATGAAGTTAAAGAATGACCAGTATAGAACATATCTTTAATATTTGCTTCTCAAGAAATATATTGCTTACAGGGTAAGAGCTGACTGTATGTGAAGAGGTGACTTTTTTTCATCACACGCCCAAAGTCATTAGTCTAACACATTAGACGAACAGTGTAAAAAAAAAATCATTAAATGATGAACCAACCATTCTGTGTTATCCTTATGGACACTCAATTCTAATTTAAACTTTGTCAATCTTGCTTCAGTGATTCTTGACATACCTCAGGCCTGCTAGTAAACAATTTGCATTTGAATTTTTCCTTTGTACTAAAGTTTTTCCCAAATATTTACATGTCATGCTCTCACATTTATCCTGGCTGTGCTTATTATGTTCGTTCACTTGTAATCAACACATTACCCCATCTATTACACCCTATTCTTGCTTACAGTAATTTTCTCCAAGGTGCTTATTATTATTGGGCATAGAATTGGATGTGAAAAGGGTATTTTCTTTTTTGGCTCTAATCAATATCTGTTTTATTGGAGCACTAAAAAGCAAATTGTAAACAGTATTCATATTTTTATTACAAGAATAATATCTTTTCTACATAGATAAAATACTATTCACTATTTAATTTTTTCTACTAATCTTAAAATGATTAGTCAATACCTTTCCATAGCAGCCAGTGTAAGCCAATCTCAAATTGTACCCCAGAAGCAACATAATCCCATGAGTTCCTTGCCAGGCTAGAATAAATGTTGACAGGCTCACTCTGTGGAGATCAATTGCAGGTAGTTATAGCTACTATGAGTTCATGATTACAGTGGCTCTGTCATGCCAAAATATAATTCAATAAGCCTTCTACCCACCATCAACCTGTTATATTCTTTATTCTCCATCTTCTGCAGTGTTCACTAACTTTGGGATGGGTGATATAAATATTCTATTTAAAACTGGGCACTTGACATGCACTTATTCCCTGAAAGTTGTTTTGCTGTACCTGATAGATATAAGTGGGTATGAAGCTTTAAAAATGCTTCTAAGAAATTTTATTTCCCTCTATTGTTGAAGTAGTCAGCAGTGGTAGTCTTGCAGGTAGAAACAGAGACAAATTACCATAACTTTGAGGACCATTAGGGTTCTCAGCCCTACAGTATTAACAGTTTCTATAATGACATGAAATTATAACCCTTGGCTCTTTGCCGAGACAGGTATTGAAGCACTCATTCTGGGGTCATGAAGATGCGACAGTCCTTTAGAATTCTTTCAACCAGATCATAAATGTTTTCTTTTCTGACTCCTCATGGCCTACTCTAACATTATATTTCATTTTCTGTTTATTGTTTTCTTCCTGTGCTGGCCTCTTTGGACCTGTACCAATGTCCCTTGAATTATTAAGTAGACACTGCCAAGGGAATCTAGGTAAGTGTTTCTATTGGAACAGTATATGGGAAGGATTTTTTTTCCAGAAAGATATGAACAATGACAACAGCTTGCAATGCTCAGCCACACACCTTTCTGGCAGCCTGTTATCTACAGGGACAGGATCTTTTCACGTGAAATCAACAGGGAATTCCAAGTGCTTGATTTCTGTATATTTTTCCTAACCAGATACATGCCTGTGGATGTTCCTTAGTATGAACTAGAGACCGTTTCTTTGCCCATCAAGCATAAAATAGCCAGTGCATTGAGCTGAGAAACCAGGTTCCTTGTCAAGCGGTATAGTGTCTCTGCAACACTGTCTGTATAAGCTTTAACTCTTGAACTATGTAGGTGTATACGTGGTGCCCATAGGTTCCGCAGCTTGTAGTTACAAGCCTCCGTTCAAGGTCAGTGCTGCTGACCAAGCTAGAGTGTGTTCAGTTCCTGACCCCAACATCTGTTCAGTGCCCTGTAGCCACTGCTGCACTCATCCTTTACTGGTTCTTTCAATGTAGTCCCAAGTCACTGTGTACTGCAGAAAGGAGTTGAGGAAGGCTACCTAAGAGTTTTCATTAAATCTGATATTGCAGTTCAAGGGAAAGTACCATAGGACACTAAATAAACAACTCACAAAGTGAGTCTAAGTAACTATATAACTATAACTATAACTATAACTATAACTATAACTATAACTAACTATAACTATAACTATAACAACTATAACTATATATATTATATATATGTGTGTGTATATGTATAAACATATATATGCTTATTTACATGTGTGTTTTATATATAATATTTATATATTATATATATGAGTATTTAGAGAGTCATTTGTTTAGCTACCCACAGCAATTTTAGACTAGTAACACCTATTAAGACTTGAATTTCAATCAGTTCGACCCTTAATACTGATCAGTGTAGCATATCTGTTAGATGTAATATTTCCCTTCTAACCAGGATAGAAATGGTTCAGTAAGATTTCTGATTTTCAAAAGTCTAGTAGAAACTCCTGTTGAAACAGTTACCTGGGACTCTGTTTTCATGAGACAGAGCAATCTGCTGAAATCTTTGGCATACGTATCTGAAGGTGCTGATGGTGTGTTTAAGATGGCTGTTGATGGAAAAGGGTAACTAGGATGCTTTACAGATGGATTCTTCTTTTCCTCAAATCATGTTAAGCAACAAGAGGAAGTTCAATAGCTCTTATTTAGGGAGTCAATTTCCAAATACCTTTTCTAACTGCTAAAACGAATAACAAAAGAATAATTAAAATAAATGTGTAAATACATTTTCAAATGAAATCAGTTTTACATATCTCAAAAATGTTTAATACCTGCCCGGTATTTAGGCAAGATTTAATATATCACAAAAACAAAAGATTGGAATGTACAGTATTAGATCTATAAATTAAAGTTCTAATTAATAGGTAGAAATAGTAATCAATTCATTCAAATCCAGGTTCACTGCTTCTTTATTCCTTCTGCCTGTGGATCGGGATGTAGAGCTCTCCACTACTCCATTAGTACCATGTCTGTCTGTGTGCTACCCTCCTTCCCACCTCTGAAACTGTAAGCAAGCCCTCAATTAAATGCTTTCTTTTATTAGAGTTGTGATCTTGATGTATTTTCACAGTAGTAGAACACTAATTATCATATTTGCTTTATGAAAAAGTTTAAGTGAGCATATTATATGAAATATACAGAATTGAATAGTGTTTTAAATTTACATATTAAATGAATTTTATTTTGTTTATATAAAACAGGTAAGTTATTCTACAATATGGAAAAGACATGCAAATTGTGATTTTTTTTCATATTTAAATTTTACTTATTCTTAGTATGTTTTTGTTGTCATTGATGTTGTTGTTGTTGTTTAACAGGGTTTCACTCTGTAGCCCTTATTATCCTGCAACTCACTATGTAGACCAGGATGACTATATCTTAGTGATTCACCTGTCTCTGTCTCTGCATCCAGAGTGCGGTGATTAAATAACTGAACCACTATACACAGCACCATGAACTTACTGTCATGCTATACACTGTCAGTGGAATTAGGAATCATTATTTGTAAGATTCAAATCAAATAAGCACACAGGTGTGTGTGTGTGTGTGTGTGTGTGTGTGTGTGTGTACATATCTACTAATAATTGAAAAGCTACTTCAAGAAAAATATCTGTATCAAATGCATCATTGATATTTTTTCCTTTAATGCATACTGGAACTCAAAACATTTTTAGAAAAAAAATGATATAACGCACAAAAACAGATTATGGGAGATATTACAAAGGCACTAGAAAAAAGAAACAGTTTTTTTGCATATTTGTAGAATTTGTAGATTAATAGCTGGTTGGTAACCCGAAGTGATCAAGGTTATGCAACATTAACATTAATTGCTCTATAAAACAGCAAAACTGAAATTACCAATCAACATAGGGAAGACCATTATAAATCTAAACAATGAGCTGCTAATGGTTCAAGGTAGAATTGTCTCTTGTCTTCAATCCCATGGAAACAGTTAAAGTAAAATCAATGTGAGGAGTTTAAATTTAAATTACTTAGACCTATAACCACATAATCAGCCTTTTATATATTTGACCATCTATTTCTAGACAAGAGGAATAGCTTTGTTGTTATTGATGCAAAATATGCTTGGACTGAATTTTGGTTCCTCCCCCAAATTATTCTATTAAAACAATGGTCCTTAATGTGACTATACTCGCAAAAGAGACTTTTTGGTCTATGCTATATTTATTGTAGTTCTAATGTAAAATAGATCTTTAAATAGATTTTTAAGGTTAACTAAGGTCATAATCAATTGCTGTGGCAGAGAAATGATTGATAGCTTTATAAGAAGATAAAAAGATGTATACAGATGAGAAAACCTTTGTAGAGAAGTGAAAAAAAAAAAAAAAACACTGAGTGCCAATTCTGGGGGACATTTCATAGGAGAAACCACCTAGGTTAGCACTTTGATCTTTGATTTTCATTATCTAGATCTTTGAATCAATAGATTTTTATTGCTCAAGCCATATATGCTATGGTATTATAAAGTGGTAATTCAGTGAAAGAAAGCAGATATGTCTGTTAGTTGTAAATTAGTGAAAGAAGCTAAGCAAAGTACTTTACTGGGTTTTAAAATATATTCCACAATATAATATGCATAGTATTGTTTCAATTACATTGAACCAGTAGACCAACACATTTCCATATGTCTGATATTTACAAGATGTTATAATGTCAAGAATATTGGTAGAGCTGAACACATTTGCTACTATGTAAATCACCATTGAAATTTTATTGTGCTAGTTTTTTTTAATATTAGGAAATACATAGTTGGAAATAATTTCAAGGCAAGATGAATGGTCACAATATTGTCTTAAAATCTCCATAACACTTCCAAAGCTAGTTTACAAAACTTAAAAGAAGTTGAACAACAGTAAGAAAAATAATCTTCAATTTACTTTGTTTAAAACTGTAGACACACTGTGACACTGTGACAAAATGCAGCTTCCATGATGAGACTTGTTTTATTTTGTTTTGTTTTGTTTTGTTTTGTTTTGTTTTGTTTTGTTTTGTTTTACCTTTGGTAAGAGTTTATACAAGTAAAGGGCAGGTATGAGAAGATGGAGAGATGGGTTGGACTGGGATACATGTTGTAAAATTAATGAAGAATCAATAAACAAAAAAAACTGTAGTATCTTAGCTAAGGTTTCTATTGGTGAAACAAAACACCAAGACCAATATGCAAGTGAGAGAGGACAGGGTTTATTTGGCTTACACTTCCAAATCACAGTCCATCATTGGAGGAAGTGAGGAGAGGAACTCAAGCAGGGCTGGAACCTGAAGACACAAGCTGATGTAGAAGTTACAGAGAAGTGTTGCTTACCTGCCTGCTTATCCTGGCTTGCTTAGCATGTGCTCTTATAAAACCCAGAGTTACCAGCCAAGGGATGGCATCATCTACAATGGGCTGGACTCTCCTGTATTGACCAAAAATTGAGAAAATATCCTATAGCTTGATCTCATGAAGGCATTTAAACAACTAATGTTCCTTTCTCTCTGATGACTCTAGCTTGTGTCAATCTGACATACAACACGAGCAAGTGCATTCTACTTTTCATAACATTTATCCAATAAAAATACTTTTATATTTCATACAACATAGCTAGACATATGGTTTACTTAAGGCAGACAAAATTATTTAGTTCATTACATTTATTTAAATGACTTTATGTTTTGGTTGTGAGCCTAGCCTTTAATGGCTGAGCCATCTCTCCAGCCCTAGAGATAGGGTATGCCCAACTCTCATGAGAAGAAACAAGAAAGAGAAGCATCTAAAAGAGGAGTGATGGAGGGAGAGAAGAATTTAGTTCAGCTTAGTTTAGTTCTGGGAAGCTGAATTCATAGAATTCAGAAGCAGTATTTCTAAGTAGAGCAGTTCAATCAGAAACCAAGAGAAGTCAATCAGTCAGCATGTAGAGGAGTTTGAGCCAGAACAGCTGAGTTGACACAGCCAGCCAGACTTCAGAAAAAGCTAGAAAGAGGGAGTTTATTCAGTCTCTGAGAATGAAGCATCTAGATCTAGCTTACCAGATAGAGGGTGTAAGTTACAGCTTTCAGATGCCTTGCAGATGATTAGATTATATGGAGGCTAAAGTCTTCCAGATCTTGGTCTACATATACTTACAAAAGGAAAAAAGGAAATATTCTCTGGGATGGGGCCAGGGGCTGAACCCAGGGAGAGGATTCTCCTCAGAGGAGTAGGGCAGGGAGAAACAGAAGGAGGATCTGTGTAAGGGGTACTGGAAGGAAAGGGCTGATATTGGGATGTAAAGTCAAGTACATTTAAAAATATAGTTATGTAAAAATCGAACACAAAAAATGGATGTTGTGATTCACAGTGATTAAATTCTTATTAAATATTATAAGTACAGTTATATGCATACATATACTTCATACATATACTAAAGAGTGATATAGTTTCATTAGGTAGGGGATAGATTTAGTTGTATTTCTACCAATAGTATTGTGTGTAAGACTTTTTCTCGACTTTGAATATGTATCATCATTTGCTATTCACATATTTTCTTTAAAATATATTTATTTTTAATTGTCAGAGCATTTTTTTAGTGTGTTTGTCAATACACAACGGGAACTTTGGAAGCCAGAAGAAGACACAAAATCTCCTGAGACTAGAGTCATAGAGAGTTGCAAGCTTCTGTGTGAGTGTAGGAAATTGAATGAGAGCCATCTGGAATAGCATCCAGGGATCTTAAAAAGTGAGCCATCTCTCCAGCCCCTCTTGTATTATCTCAGAATGGCTATTATGATGGGTTGAAGTGGAATCTCATTTTTTGCTATACTATCTAAATATGCTGAATATTTCTAGTCCCTTCCATTCTCTTGATGTCAATTATTTTGTGGGTGAATATCTGGAAAATAACTGCTTCTAACATACAGTCTTACTCTTCAAACTGTTAAGGATTGTTTTGCTAGGAAATTTTCTGTATTGCAAAGACTGTTTAATATAACCTATTAACATACATACATTTGAAAATTATGACTCTTTGAAAGAATATATAAATTGAGTAGCAAGTATGTGAAGAAGAGACCTAAATGTTCAAATGAAAAGTAAGACTTGGTAGGTTTCTAAACTCTTCTAATAAATGTCCATTTTTCTGAAGGATTTTTTTTTTTTGAAAAAAAAATCGTGTTAAAATTATACAGAATTTTCAAAGAAAATAGTGAAAAAAAGGAATAAATGTCATTTAAATTATGTTAATTTGTGTTTCTCATTAAATTCCAGTTCACTATTTTTAATTGTGAAATTCAGGCATTCAGTATTTCCTTTCAGTCTATAATATAATAGAAGTAATACAAATAGGATAGAATTAGGATTCCTAATATTGACTGCTGATAGACATTGAAAATGATATTTTTATTCTTATTGCAGCCAAAAATTTAAATTTTGGGTTAATGCCATGAATATAAACATTAAGGAATAAAAGTACGAAGTAATGTTTGTCTATATACATATATATGTTATTGATATATAATAATAAGGAACAAATGACTTGAATAATATAATTTTGAACAGTTAAAAATCTATGTAAATAACATTTATAATTATATCTTTATAGTTTTATGATCAAGTACTAAATAGTTCTTTACGTTATATTAAGTATATTGTCTTCAGATTTTGGTATTGTTTAGGAGGGTGATGAATCTGTGAGAGATACAGCATAAATCCTTGTAGTAATTTATTAGGTGACCATCTCACGAACTAAATACCCATAAACCCTTCATATTTCATTTTCATCTTTCTTTTGTCATGTTGTAAGGTTCTCTGAGACATTATGATGCCATGATGGACGGAACCTTCATGAAACCATATGTCAAAGTGAATAAAATTGTCTTGTCATGCTTTAAATAGGAAACATTCACAACACACTTGTGTATTTGCAAACTTAGTCCTCAGCTACTAAACCCAAAACCCATGAGCCAAACTAAACCCTTCCTCTTCTAAGTTGTATCGTGTCAAGAATTTCATCACAGCTGTTCTGCAGAAAAATGGGAGAAGCACTCTTTGGAAGGATTAGAAGGATTGGAGACTGCAGCCTTTTGGAGTAGGTGTGGCCTTGTTGGAGGAGCTGTATGAGGGGAGGCTTTGAGGTTTCTTTTTTTTGTTTGTTTGTTTTGTTTTTTGTTTTTTTTTTGGTTTTTCGGTTTCTCCAGACAGGGTTTATCTGTATAGTCCTGGCTGTCCTGGAACTCACTCTGTAGACCAGGCTGGCCTCGAACTCAGAAATCCGCCTGCCTCTGCCTCCCAAGTGCTGAGATTAAAGGCATGTGCCACCACCGCCCGGCTAGTCAACAAAAGGATGGACTGGGTATTAAGACTATCTTGTACCTCACTGGTACAAATAGGAATAATTATATTCTAATTGTATTCTGAGAGAAAACTTTATTTTAACAGGAAGGGTAATATGTAGGAGGACCTAAGGGGAAAGGAGCACCGAGAGGAAAAGATGGAGTAAGGAGAGGAGAAGATGAAGTAGATGAGAAGCTCCATATGAGAGAGAAAAAGAGAGAGAAAGAGAGAGGGGGCATGGAGGCAGAAGTTCACGTGTCTCCACTAGTCAAAGATAGTTTACATAGCTAGATTGGGTATTAGGTTACACTTCTGATTAGGCATTACCATACTTACAAAGCCCTTGATTAACATTTAAAAAAATGTGTAAAAGCCAAATGAAAAATGGGGGGGGGCACGGGATAGGGTTTTCTGGGGAGGGGAATGGGGAAAGGGATTGGCATCTGAAATGTAAATAAAATATCCAATAAATTATATATATATATATATATATATATATATATATATATATATATATATATATATAGAAAGAAAGAAAACTGATGCCAGAGACGTAGCATTTTGTGACATAAAACCTGACCATATTGTTTATAGGACTTTCAAACTAGTTTGAGGTAGAAATATGGAAGAATTTAGAGCTCTAGGGGAATGAATCCCTAGAATATTATAAACTGAGCTTAAGGATACATTTTGGAAGTTCAGTTGATCAGATGCCAACAAAAATGTGGGCTGCAATGCTGTTGTTATAGTCTTTAGAAGATAATGCGTACTCTATCATGGACTTGAGGTTCTTTAAGTTATACTGGCAAACCATCTAATGATATAATGCCCATCACCTGAAAAGTTTAAGTGATGTCCACTCTAATGTGAAGAATTATTCTTTTTTAAAGGCAGAGAAATTGTCAAACCTACATATCATTCAGATTAGGGCATGGTTGTTCTTCTCTAATCTTAGCTACATATACATAAAAGTAGTAAAGGAAAATAGGTGAGGTAATATATAATTTGATGAGGAGTTGGGCATGACAAGAAAACTTAGGACAAAGGCAGAGATTAGTACAACTGAGGAAAACATTGGACTTGGCAATAACAATATGAAAAGTACCTTTGGGCAAGATGATATTCTCTAGATGCTCTGTGGTATATCTGTGCAAATTTATTTGAAAGAAAAACTTCTGTAAAGAGAGGGCCATCCATATACTCTGTACAAGGGTGACTTTCTTAAGTAACTGTTTTTACATGTTCAGTTGTAAAGCCACACAGAGGATCTCCACCTGTGGATAAAGAGAATCTCTGTTTACTATCAGAGCTTGATAAAATCCTGATTTTGAAGGCTTGAAAGATGGAGATTTTCATCAATCCTACAGAAATTTGGTCAGGCTAAGTAACACACCAGAGGGATGAATTCCATGAGATTATAAACCAATAATAAAGCCCACTTTGCAATTGAAGTTCCAGAATAATGAAGATTCAGAAACAGGTCTCTTCATAGAGAAAAGCTTTTGGCTTAAAAAGTTCTTCCACAATTCCTTGAGAAGATCATTCCCTCTAAGAAATCCACTTTCTTAATCCTTTTTTCAACTTTTCAGAATATCTCATTTTAGTATATTAGGCAAGCTTAATGAATTTCATATTTTCTGTTGAATATTGTCCAGACCTAAGAAATAATTAACATTGAGCAACATCTAATAATCTATGGGCAGATTGAGAGCTTAGAGGGACATGTTCTTAATGTTAACAGTCTTTGAAAATCTATAATGACTGAAAATAAATCTACTTTGGTAACTCTTATATAGTCAAAGTTTTATAACTAGTTGTGGATACATCATAAATATGTGTGGGCCCTTTATTTTTTTCTTTTCTGTTTTAAGATTAATTTTTGAGGAATTCTACACCTAATAATTGATAAAATTCAAATAAAAGACATTCATTATCTTCCAAATTTACATTGAATTATACATTAAAGTTTCTTGAGACTGAGCTATTTAGCCATGACATAGTTTATTATTGCATTGGATAAAATAGTTTGTATAATTTTGTTTTTTTCCACTGCAGGATAATTTCTGTCTTCTTTCAAACAACCCTGCAAGTGAGAGAAGAGATAATGTTGAGGGCAACGATTCTCCTGAGTACTTTGGAAGAAGTGAATCACCTTTAAACCTCTTAACATGTGGCCACAGATCTCAGGCCTCAGCTGTAGCTCAAATTTTTCTAAGTCTTGACGACTATTCCCAGTGACAAATGGAGCAGATTCTACAAACTGCCTTGCACAAATAATACTTTTGGATTGCTTGTTGTGTGCACTTGCGGAGCTGAAAGTTCCATTTTTCTTCTAACCCTTAAGGATGAAAATGCATTAGTCTTTCTACTTCTCCTCCAATCAGTACCATTTTTTTCTTTTGTGAGTGAATGGGTTTGTGGAACCTCTGTCTGTCATTTTAAGAACTGGTTTGTGAAAGCTTCACTGTGATTTGGGACTCTATATTCTTCTATAATCGTCTATCTGGGACTATAAGAGAATGAAAAGGAAAAACTTGATATTTCAGGATAAAACTGTTTTCCCACATAACGGCTACTTAATTTTGTACAGATCTTTAAATATTAAGAGTACTAGGTATATTGCTCTTCAAGAAAGCATAACATGTGACAGCGATGAGTTGAAATGTTTAATTGTATCTATAAATATAAACTACTATAAATGTATTAGCAGCATATTATATTACCAAGTCCATATGTATGAAAGGAAAGCTGCCTGCATTCAAACACCAACCAGAGCCATGTACCTTTTGTGTATCCTTGGTTTAGTATCCTCACTGTGTTGTTAGAATCACCTCTGTTTTACTAAAGCAACAAGTGTGAATGAGAAATGTAAACATATCAGGGAGAAATGTAGGCACAAATGCTATGTTGGCAACAGAAAAACCAATAAACTATCTGTGTGTATAAATATGAACACCTCATAATTGTCTCCATTTTACTTTGTGGTTTTTTTAAGTTAGTTAAGAAAAAAATCTAGTGGATAAGAATGTGCCCCCTCAGTATTGTAAAGATTTCTCCAGTACATATCAGCCGAGCTTTTGATTGCATGAAACCAAAAGTAATATAGTATAATTTTGCTAAATGGGAAAATATTTATAGATCTATCAACTGATAGATGATAGGTCTGTAGATAGATAGATAGATAGATAGATAGATAGATAGATAGATAGATACATAGATAGATAGATAGATAGATAGATAGATAGATAGATAGATAGATAGATA
>JANHMN010000011.1:63301850-63317098 GCA_030674055.1 Rhabdomys pumilio
ATAGATAGATAGATAGATAGATAGATAGATAGATAGATAGATAGATATTTTTGTGGAAAGCTGCTTTTAAATGTAACAGTCTGCTGCTTATATAACAATTTAAACAATTATTTATTAAAACAATTTTTACTATGACTATTGCAATTACAGGAAACACACTATCAGAGTATCCAATCCTAGTTTACCATCCTCTTTATCCTCAGATATTTTCTTCCTAAGAACATAAACCAATACTTCATCATCCATAGTAGGCCATTAAAACAATAGGAGTAAATAAAACATATTTTTTATAAAAAAAAAAAAAAGGCTGATAGCATTGAGGTAAAACATCACTGAAATAAGTTAAAGCAAGACACAAAACCAAATTCACAGTTCAAGAATCATCAAGGGAAAAAAGTACTTCTCTATATGATATAGAACAATTTCTTCTGAGATTGTAACCTTCTGTCTTAGAAGGAGGCTCCTAAGGATGCAAGATGTAAAAGATGAAATGAAACATCACACTTTTTAGAAGACAGGATGTTAAGCGGTATGATAGGATGGTCTAAGTGAAGTTTTTTTAAGTAGTCTACTACGCAGGGAAGCTCATTAAACTTAGAAAATATAAAACTCAGTGGCATCATGAAGTCCCATCCACTGCTCAGCTTTACTATTCAACCCCCTGATCCTCAAACATGCACAAATAACAAGTGTTGATGGAGAATACTCTCAAATAAGATGATCGTTCCGGAAGAACCAGAAAGCACCTAAGTAGACTAAGTAGAGACCAGCTTAGGTATCTAGAAGAGAGTCAGACTACTCACCTGTCTGAAAGAGAGACTCTCCAACTTGTCAAGTTGTCTGAAAGTTGTTCAGTATCTTCAAGATTTCCAGCATTCATGTGCTATTTACCCATACTGGCATGAAATTGGTGACATGCTGTCTTTCTGTCTTTTCTGGTGCTGTAATTAATCCCTCATACAGAGTCCTGTAATCAATCCAAATAAAGTTGGACTTTTATAGTATATTTACATTGGTCTATGATTAGCTATTTATCTGGGATTAGTATATTTTTCTTATCTTCTTAGGGATAGTGTTAAATAACACAGTAGTACATAAGAGTTTGGTAACCAGAAATTTTTTTTTTTAAAGATTATAAAAAAATACCATAATACTAATTCAAAATAATAAAAAGCACATAAAAAATGTATATTTTAGTAAGAATAAATGAAAAATGACAATGGAATGGGGAAAATGTTTCAGACATTCTATAATTATAAAAATAAATGATAATAAAAGTCTTAAAAATAGGCTAAACTCACTGTCTTAGTCATTTTTCTATTGCAATTTACAAAATATCATGACCATGGCAACTTATAAAATAAAACATTTAATTGGAATTATGGCTTCAGAGAGTTCACAGCAGGAATATATAAGAACTCACATTTTGATTCCCAAGTAGTAGAAAAAGAGAAGGCATTCTGGGAATAATGCCAATCTTTCCAAACCTCAAAGCCCACTCCTAGTAACAAATCTTCAACAAAGCCGTACATTTTAATTCTTACCAAAAGTTCCACCAAGAAGGAACCAAATATTAAAATATATCAACTATATTGTCTAGCTGTCTCCTTAAAGACTGTGGCAGAGCCTGACATATACAGAGGCAGATGCTCACAGCTAACCATTGAACTGATCAAGGGTTTCCCAGTGGAGGAGTTAGAAAGAAGACTGAAGGAGCTGAAGGAGTTTGTGGTTCCATGGGGAAAGCAACAATACCAACCAACCAGAGCTCCCAAGGTCTAAATCACCATCCTGGGAGCACACAGGGAAGAACTCATGGCTTCAGCTGTATATGTAAGGGAGGATGGCCTTGTCAGACATTGGTTGGAGAGGATGTCCTTGGTCCCATGAAGGCAGGATGTCCCAGTGTGGAGGAATTTGAAGGCAGGGAGGTAGAAGTGTGTGGGTAGGTAGGGGCATACCCTCATAGAGGCAGGAGGAGGGGAGATGGGATAGGGGGTGTCTGGAGAGAGGGAAGTGGAAAAGGATAACATCTGAAATGTAAAGAAATAAAATATCCAATAAAAATATATCAGCTATATTATCTATTCTCATTCAAACTGCCACAGTCCCTAACCTCTAGGTTCCCACTCAAATCTTAATGGAAAAGCATTTAGATAAGCTTGACGAATTGCCCATAGTCTTTCACAGACTCAAAATTGTTTAAGAATGAAAAGTACAAGTCTCTTCAGAGACTCAAGGCATTCCCTTAATTTCAATCATCTATGAATTCCAAAAGCAAAAAAGAATTTAGTATACAGTAGCACAGAATCTATATTACCATTCCAAAAGGCAACAATAACCTATAGTGACTAAATGCTGGAGCAAAGCAAGACCTAAACCTTGCAGGAAAATATTCAAATTCTTTAGCACCACACCTGATATCAAGGGACTTAAATGATTCTTCCCTTTTTGGCATTGTTTCCTGCAACATCCTTCCCTGTCTTGAGCTGTTTCAACTACCTGTGTGCAGTTCTCCTTAAAATAAATCCTATGGCTATTTTACCTCTAACATATTGGAGTCTCCAATTCAAATCTGACTTTGTTTTATAATGTCACACAAAAGCTTTTCAAAGTCTCTATAGCCTCCCTTAGCACACAGCTGACCTCAGCAGATCTTACCTGCAAAGGAAGGTTTAACAACCACTGTTCATATCCTCCACAGCTCTGAAACCAGAACCACATTGATGACTTTCCCAAGTTTGACAAGTAACTTTGAGAGAATCCTAGCCCACTTGAACCACATTTACAACATCTTTGATTCCATGTTGCATTTTAGAAGCAGAAAAATTCCTTAATATTTTTTTCACAATATTTAGGATTAACTGGTTGAGGTGTTTCACTAAAGGCAATTATTCTCCTACCCTAATGGGGATCAGGCTTTACCTTGGTCTCCTTTCTTGATCTCTTGCACAAACACTAATAAATATCATATTCTTTTTTTCTTCAGAGTGTTCACTTTGTATTTCTATTTCCCCTCAATATTTTAGTATAAAAACGCATAAGACTGAGTACTAATAGCCATGTAACAGAGACAATTTTAGTCTATTATGGAATCTCCACAAACAAATAAATTAAACCATTGCTTTTCAATTTAGCTGTAGGACAGTTTTTAAGTCAAAGGTCTAAGGAAGTGTTATATTTCCCACATTATCATAAGAATGGTTGCTAATTCAATTGATAACATTGTTCACACATTATATAACTCTAAGCTCTAACATATTACATAACTCTAAATTTTCTTGCAGTTTAAGCTTTTTCTAAATGACCCACTAAGTTTTCTTTATAATTTCAACTACTTTTCTAGTCCCAAGTCACAAAATCTTCCACATTTATAAAATAAAGAAAAAGAAAGAAAAAAGAAGGAAAAGAAGAAGGGCAAAAGAAAGGAAAACGGGAAAGAGAAGAAAAAGATTAAAAGCCACATTGTCAGACGTAACACAGCAATAAGCTACTAACTGGTACCTATCTCTCATACTACTTATTTTTCTTTAACAAAATATTAGCAAAGCAACTTACAAAAGAAATGAATTAATTGGGCTTACATTTTCAGAGGTTTACGATGTTGGAAAATGGCATGGTACCAGGAACAATTGAGGGCTCATATCTTGATTGACAAGTAAAAGTCAGAGAGAAAGACAGAGGCACAATGTGAACAATGTATCCTTTGAATTCTTAAGACCATTCCCAATGACACATGTCTTTTATCAAGTAAGTATTTTCTAATCATCTTGAAACAGTTCCATAGATTGGGGATCAAGTATTGAAGTATATGAATGTATTGAAGCTGTTCTAACTCAAACCAACACAGCCATATTAAAAATCTTTCCTCTGTAGAAAATTACATATCCAAGAATATGTAGGCAAAATGAGTTAGATTTGGTAGGTTGAAAATATCAAATAAAAATAAACATAGTATTGAGTTGGAAACGGACATGAAGTAGATCTGGGAAAAGTCAGAGAAGGCTGCTAAGTATGACCAAGAACCATTGTATAACCTCACAATTCAAACCGTGCATGAACAATGACCTACTGCCTATGGCAGAACAAAAAACAAAAACAAAACAAAGAAACCTAGAATAGCTAAAACAATCCTATACAATAAAGGCAGCAGCAGCAACAACAACACCAAAAAAAGAAAAAAAAAACCCTCTTGGGGAGGTAACACCATAACTTATTTCAAGCTATACTATAGAACAATAGTAATAAAACTGAATAGTATTGGCATAAAAACAAACTATCTGATCAATGGAATTTAAGACCCAGAAATAAACACACACACATCTACAGACTTGCGATTTTTGACTAAGAAACTAAAATCATGTGGTGGAAAAAAGGAATTATCTTCAACAAATGGTGTTGGTCTAACTGGAATTCTGCATGTCGAAGAATGCAAGCAGACCCATACTTGTAACCCTGCACAAAACTCAAATCCAAGTTGGCCAAGGACTTCAACATAAAATCATACATACCAAATTGAATAGAAGAGAAAGTGGGAAAGTGTCTTGAACACACTGACACAGAAGAGATGATCCTGAACAAAACACCAGTAGCTCAGTCACTAAGATAAAAAATTAATAAATGGGATCTTATGAAACTAAAAAGCTTTTGCAAGGTTAAGGGCACAATCAACAGTACATAAAAGTAGTCTACAAAATGGGAAATGATTTTCACCAAACCTATATCTGACAGAGAACTAATGTCCAAAATATATAAAGAAATCAAGAGATTAGATGCCAACAAACCAAATCACCCAATTAAAAAATGAGGTGTGGAGCTAAATGGAGAATTCTCAACAGTTGAATCTCTAATGGCAGAAAAGCAGTTAAACAAATGTTTGATGCTGGGTATGTAGCAGAAGATTGTCTTATCTGGTATCACTTGGAGGAGAGCACCTTGGTCCTGTGAAGGACTGATGACCCAGGATAAAGGAACACTAGTTTGCTGAGGCAAGAGTGGGTGGATGGGTGAGGGAGTACCCTCATAGAGGCAGGGGGAGGGAGGAGAGGATAAGGGCTTGTGAAGGGGAAACTGGGAAGGGAGATAACATTTGGAATGTAAATAATTAATTTGTTAAAAAATAAAAGCCCTTAGTCTTCACGAAAATACAAATCAAAATGACTCTGAGGTTCTACCTTACACCCATCAGTATGGCTAAGATCAAAAACTCACATGACTGCACGTGCTGGAGAAGATGTGTAGCAAGGAGAACACTTTTCCATTTTTGGTGGGCATGCAAACTTTTACAACTATTCTGAAAATCAATTTAGTGGTTTCTCGGAAAATTGGGAATAATTCCATCCTAAGATCCACCTATACCATGAGAATACTTGTTTGAATGTGTTTGTACTAGCTCTGTTTGTAATAACCAAAAGCTGTAAACAACCTAGATGTTCCTAAACTGAAGAATACATAAAGAAAATGTGGTATATCTTCCTAATGGGATACTATTGAGCTATTTAAAAAAAAAAAGAGAGACATTATGAAATAAGCAAACAAATGGGTGGATCATCCTGAGTGAAGTAACCCAGAGCCAGAAAGTTATTGATGATGTGTCCTAATATAAGTGGACATAAAAAAAAAGTCCTGGACAATAGTGCTGTAATCCACAGACCAAAAGAAACTAAGTAATAAAAACGACCTAAGGAAAGATGTGTGAATCTCTCTCAGAAGGGGAAATAGAATAGACATCAGAGGTGGATGGAGGGCGGGAGGAAACTGGGTGTGAAAGGGAATGAGGAGAGGAGCTGGGAAGGGATCTGGTGTGGAGAAATAGATTATTGGTAATGTAATTGTTCTAAGTTGATTAATAAATACATAGGAGTCTGCCTTGATTAGTTGGCCTGGTCATATCAATAACTAATAGCATTATTAAACAACATTTAAATTTGGTGCCCATTTACTTTTTGTTTGCTAAGAAGTAATATGTGCTTGAAAAATAACACAAATATAGCTAAACTCACCCTGTGGTGCATTGGATCCTTATTTTCTGTATTGGTATAAAACAGATTCTTGATGCAGCTGAAGTATAAGATTCAGTAGCTCCATTTTCACCCAAAAGCATATGTACTAATTTAACTGAAGGGTTCATTACTCTCTGCTTTGTGTTCCTTTTCCCAAGTGCTCAGCTTCCATATTTGCTGCCTTTTTACTAGAGTGCTTCCTGACACTTCCTATGATCACTATCTGGGTACTATTTGAAATATGAACACTTCATTTTCCTCTTTTTTACTGCATCTATTTTTTTTTGAACAATTCTCCTTAAAATGCCAATAACATGATAAAGAACAAGTACATAAAAACAGACAGTTTGCGTTTAACCCGATGTCAAGGAATATATAAGAGACAAGGAGATTTTAAAGGATAAATAGATATTGTAATGTGTATGTTTTAAAGCCTGCTGAGAACAAAGTAAACCGAGAGAAAGAATAGGCGTACCTGTAGAAATTCATGGTACCTGATTTAGAACCCCTTGACCTTTTGCTCTAGTAACGTACACCAAATGTAAAAATAGACGGACATTCTATTATCTGTACCCCAACTTCTCCAAGTAAAAATCTTTATTCATGAAGAAATGCAAACCAAAACTCAACATTTTTTTTAAATCTTCAAATTAACATTATAATATCCTCCCACATTGACCTATAAAACTGTAGAAAGTAATAAAATTCACCAGGATGAAAAATAAATTTGAGAAATGGCTTGATGACACGCATAAGAGGTGCGATTCAAGTGCCATCTAGAGCTTCAAATATCGGTCCTTAAATACAACACCAGATAGTTTATGTTTTATTAGAGCAAAGCACATGTGATCTCTTTTTTGCAACTTCATATACTTTTATGCAAATGCATATATCTTATTAGCACTCCAATTTTTAAAAATTGTCTTGTGTTGAATTTTGAAAGTTCATTAAGAAATAGGAGTCTGTTAAAAGTCATTCATTAGATTTACCAAATAATATTCTCTCTAAAGGATTTTCTTAAATGTAAATGTATGCCCATGCTATGAATAAAGTTATGAGTAGATTTGGGGGAATCCATCCCATGAGCAGGCATCAATTCTTGACACTATTACTGATGTTATGCTGTGCTTGCAGACAGAAGCGTAGCATTGTAGGGTGGTGGGCTGTGAGAAGCAGCTGGGTGCGTGGTCGAGAAAGAGCTTGGAACCCTGGACCATTATTGGACAGCAGGAATTCCCTCTGCTCCCAAGCCCTGGCTCTTTTCATTTAGCTTCAGTCCTCCAACACCCCCTCCCACAGAGAGGTTTATGACCATCAGTAATGGAGGAACAGTCCCACAGGCTCTCCCACATGCAGATGAGGTATCTCCAAGCTCTCAGGTCAAGCCAATAAACATTATCTGCTGCCAGACTCTAACCCACCCCAAAACTCTATGTAAGGGCTCTATTTAGAGGAAGTAAATCAAGCATTCAAGAATCATCCTGGTGTCTGAGAGTTTCTGTCACAAGAGCTGTAACACTTGGAGAGAGTTCTGCTCTCCTTGAACCTGCCTGGGACACCAAGCTACCTCCTTGCCAGATAGCTGGCTCCTTATCGACCAAGCCTGGGCCTGGATGGGCCTGAACCCACACAGCATGGAGAGACAGGTGCAGCACCTGGGAGAGACCGGTCAGCAACAGCAGCCGTGAGCAGGCAGAGGCAGCAGCAGGAGCAGGCAATCTCCACTCCTGCTCTCACTCTGTGTCCTTTGGCCTTGACCTCCCACATCAAACCAGGCCAGAGACCTACAGACAGTAAAGACGTGCAGGCCAGAGGCAGCGCAGAGATTGTAGCGAGCCCTCCCTGCTCTCACCCTGTCCCCAGTAGGGAGATCTTCGTGAGACACCCTCCAGAACAAGGGACCCACAAAAATGGATGAAGCTATACCCCATACCCCGTGTTCTCAGGGTGGGTCTGAGGTTAAATACCTTTTTCGAGAAAGAGGGTCCTGGAAGGAATGCTTAATTGGCTATGCCCTCTAGCCTTTAGGTATCTCATGAATATAGAGATATCTTGAGGCTTTGTGGCCTGTAGTCATGCCTTCTACTTGTGCTATGTGACCAATGGCCACAACCCTTTCTTTGGGAGGGGGTATGGAGGGCTGAAGCTAAGTGAGAGCAGCCATGGGGAGCGAGCCAAACTCCTACTGTCCCTTTAGGGTCTCTGGGGGTTCCAAGCAAGGTTGACTAGGTACTAGATGCCACTCAAAACCCACTGCTCCACACACAAAAGCTTCCCATTAGGATATATAAACAGTTATTAATTCACCTGTACATTGTGGCTTAATTATTACAGATATGTTAAGCAATGTAGATTAGTTAGAAAAATCTACTTGGCACTCAACTTTCTCATTGCTTATACAACCACTAGAGACCATGTGCATGTTGATGTAATTATTTAAAGTGACGGCACCTGGTCTGTCTTGTGTTACAGAGCCGCCATGTTCCTGACTAGCTTCCTTCTCCTCTTCCTCTCCTGACTCCTTCATTTCCTCTCCTTACTCCTCCCACCTTAGCTCCTCCCAACTTGTGGGGAAAATATGCTATTACACATCACTCTTCAGGTTTGAAAAAAAAACAAAAACAAAAACAAAAAAACTTTCTTTTAAAATGCAATTAGAGCACAACTATACCAATTTGTATCAGTAAGGTACAAGTTAGACATAATAACCAAGCCACCATTTTTGTTATCTAAATAGAACCTCTGTCATTTCTCCTAACTAAAAGACTTAGTTCTCAACCTGGCTTATGTCCTGGCCTCAGAATGAATGTCAGCTAAAAAAAACATTCTCTCATATCTGTTCTCCCAAAGTAAATAGTCTAGGTTGACTATGAGACTACATGTCTTCAACCCCATCAGAAATCCAGAATTACTGAATTAACTGAAATTATGGGAAGCACAATGCGTGGCTTCTAAAACTTAGCCAATTTATAGAAACTGCTGATTACCTAGACAATTTTATATTTTAAAACATTGGAGCATCTGGTCTTTAGCCTTCTGGCCCAGGATCATCTGACAGACCTAGTAATGCAAAATTTTTTAGGGCTGATCACTCTGTCTTGGCAGATATAATCAGTCCACTATTCCACAACTGTGTCCTTTTTCTGGACAGTATATTTTCTGTAGATACAAAGAGGCAATTTTTGCCTAGTGGCTGCTTCACCACAACTGGAGTAACTCCAAAGATGCTTAATTTCTTCTTAGAATCCAAGATAGGAAAACTTTCAGGAGCAAACAGGTCTCTAATCAAAATGAACATTAATACAGAAATGTTTGTAATGTCAATTCTGTGGACTTCTGATGGTTTTGAAAACCAACTATCTATGTAAAGCAATCTGAACTGTTGTCTGTTAACTCCTCTCATCTATTTCTAATTAAAATCTAGAAAACACCCTAACAGTAAACTCAGAGCCATGAATTTGCTATAGACCCTTAACTCACAGGCTAACCACCTCAGATCAGTTAATAAATTTAAAGAAGGACAGGGTCTAAGCCTTGTACCCACCAATTTTGGCTTAATAGAAGATGATATACGAATGAAACCCTTGAATTTGAAATCAAAATAAATTTTGCACAATTTAAAAAATTATAACTTCAGCTTAATAACAATTATACAGATTTCTACCAAATAGGTTATGGCTATGTAATCAATTCTAACTATTCCTCCCTGTTTCAATAAGACCATTACTTCTCCCTAGAAGGACAGCCTAATATTAACCACCTCAGTCACCAAGCCCAGAGAACTGGGGCACAGATAGCTTCATTAACTTCTTCAAGCTGAATTTGGGTGTTGAGATATTAGAAGAGGGTGGGGGCAAGGGTAAATTGATAAGCCTCTGATGTCTGTGTCTTCACTGCATCCAGCTGAAATTTATTGTTTTTTTCATTTATTGTTCTTATAAAATCATATATTATAACATAACTTAATATGAAAAAAAGTTAAATAATTTGTAAGGGTTGATGTGTAATGTTTTCAAAGTCTAAGACTTTACTATGTGTATAAAATCTGTGTTAGAGTATGATGTGACTTACTGCTAAATATACAATCTGGCTTTCTGTTGAAGAGTGTGAAATACTTTTCATAGAGAGCCACAATATTAATATAACTAATAATATCCTCCTGAAACAGAACCCCAAAGTTATCTCTGACATTAATAGTTTCTATTACTACTGACAAGGGAGATAGTATAGATTCTGTTCTTGAAATACAGGTACATGCTAGTCAGTAGCACAGCTTTGCATTTACTAAAGAGCAAATAACAAATGACCAATAATTTATTTTGAAATTTGCTCAATTGAACACTAATCTATTTAAGCTCTATGATGCCAATTTCATTTATGTATTCATATTTTGACAAAAGTATAGAAAACATTTGAATTGTAACACCAAGTGAAGATTATAAAACTTCTTTAGGCACAATTTTTTGACTTTGGGAAGAATGAATAATAGATAATAAATAATTAAGGAATTGTAATGAATTCACTCCAAACATACTGAGTGTTGCTTATCAGATATGTGCTATTTATTAACTATTACTAGGTAGAAAATAATAAATAGAAGAGAGGAGTTTTAATTGAAATGTTTATTGCTAACTTATGCCAAGATGCAAAGTCATTCCACTATAGTTTATTATCATACAGATAGGTATAGAAATTAATATAGATACATATATAGATATAAAGTTATGTATTTATTTTTAATTATAAAAAATGCTCACAGTGTATAGTGTCTTAAAATTAAAATGTTGTTTCATACATAATATACTATATACCAGGTATGCTTTCAGTGGTTGTTTATAGAGTCTTGATCCTTTTTGGGCTGCATGCTTCTTTGACATTTCACTCTTAAATCATAGAAGATTATCTTAACAATTTGAAAAAAAAAAGGAATACATAATGTATGGCAAAGAATTATCAAGAACTTGGCCACATTGCAAAGTATATTCTTTTGACAAAACTGACATTGACTCAGCCCTAATAGAAGATGGAACATTCAAATGGGTTGTCAATAAGGTTAATATACCCACATTTCTAGTACACAGTAGGCAAAAACAATAATGGAAGCACAAGGACTTGACCACTGACTATACTCAGGCAAATCTTTACTCTGTCTTCTAATGGGCAATCATTTCTTACACGTCTTAAAGAATTATAATTAGAGCATTAAAACTATAGCATTATCTTATATAAAATAAAAAGCAAATGGTACCATAGTAATTATATAATATTCCAATTGGTCAAATGGAATCTTGGAAAACATTGTTTTTACAATATTTAATATATTAATATAGAAATATCTACTGTGGCATTATAGGAATTGCCTCCTAATGAATATATGTATATTATATGTCATATATATATATGTCATAAATATGATATAATATATATTTGTAATAGCATATTAAAATATAAATTATATATTTATCCTACCTATTTATAAATTTTTAATTGCAATTAGTGCTGAAGCAAGCATAGATTTCTTTCTGTAGACCAGGTTTTAAATCCAATAAAAAGAATGGTTGGTAACCAACATAAACACCTTCCCACTATTGCACAAATTACCTTGCAGTTAATTACAACAGCATTCAAAGTGCAGCTCTGTGTAATACAATTAAGGCTACCACCAAAGAAGTGTGAATAGCATTTGCAAGCATTATGCATGACATCCCTTAGGTAGAGGGTTCTCTAGTCAGTTCAAGATCCTGTGTCTTACAGTCAAAGCATGTACTGTTGTCAGCAATAAAAGCTGAATATCTGGTTATAATGGGCAACTAAAAAGTGGAAATAGACTGTGCTGTTTTGGAAGCCTCCATAACAAATAACAGATAGAAATGTAACCTCTACCTCCACAGATATTTTTATTTAATATCTATGTCTTTGGGAAGCAGCATTATTCATTCACCATTTCTATTCTTTTCTGTGCAGTGGCCTAGATTCACTAAGCATCATATATTCACAGGTGTTTGCAGTTCAGGTAATTAAAATATTGTGGTTCATTATACAAAGCAATTTTCTGTCCAATGCATAATAGATTTTCAGTTTTCCTGTTCCTAAGAAGGTTTCTGTGCGAAAGACTAACAAACATAAATAACAGTTGATTTGTTTCATGGAATGTTCACTTTTCTTTCTGAAATTAGGTTTCCTTTTAGTTTTGATTTTTAAATTCCCCAAGCTCAAAATTAAATAATTATTCATGGCCAACATAAGGACACCAATTCTGAGGCTCTGTTATAAAAATAAAACTTACTTTTAGAAGGATAGAATAAACACTATGATGACTTAGTAGGACTAAAGACATTGTCTGTACCAAGATGTCCCTCAACAGAGGAATGGATACAAAAAATGTGGTACATCTACACAATGGAGTATTACTCAGCTATTAAAAATAATGAATTGGAGAAATTTTTAGGAAAATGGATGGATCTAGAAATTATCATCCTGAGTGAGTTAAACCAATCACAAAAGAACACACATGGTATTTACTCACTGTTAAGTGGATGTTAGCCCAAAAGCTTAGAATAGCGAAGACTCAACTCACAGACCACATGAAGCTCATGAAGAAGGAAGACCAAGTGGGGATGCCTCAGTTCTACTTAGAACCAGTAACAAAAATACTCAAGGGAGCAATTATGGAAACAAAACATGGGACAGAAACTGAAGGAGGAGCCATCAGGAGACCATTCCACCTGAGCATCCATCCCATGTACTGTCACCTAAACTAGACACTGATGTGGATGGCTGGAAATGCATGCTGTCAAGAACATGATATAGCTGTCTCCTTAGAGGTCTGCCAAAGACTAACACATTCAGAGGACTTTGCTCACAGCTAACCACTGATATGATCAAGGGTTTCCCAATGGAGAACTTAGAAGACTGAAGGAGCAGGAAGGGTTTGTGACCCCAAGAGGAAAGCAACAATACCAAACAACCAGAGTCCCCAGGGTCTAAACCACCAGCCTGGGAGCACATAGGGAGGGACCTACGACTCCAGCAGTATACATAGGGGAGTAGGGGAGGACGGCCTTGTTGGGCATAGGTGGGAGAGGAGATTCTTGGTCCCATGAAAAACAAACACAGAATGGGGGGGGAATGTGAGGGTGGGGATAGGTGTGGGCACAGCCTCATAGAAGCACAAGGAGGGGGGATGGGATAAGGGGTTCCTGGGTGGTGGGGGAAATGGGATAAGAGAATAAAACTTGAAATGTAAATATTAGAACCAACTACATAAAAAGAAAAAAAAAGTTGTTAGAACCAACATCTTTAAAAATAATGACAGCCCTCTAGGAAAAATTTTTTTTCTTGATACTAAAACTTGTTCTGAGAATTGTATGTTGCAGAATACACAGCCTTGGTGTATCTACTCATCAAGCAAAATGAGCAGACCTGCTCAAACCTCCGGTGTCCAGGAATTCAATCTGGATGCAGTGAAGACACAGCGTCAGAGGCTCATCAATTTACTCTTCCCCCCACTCCTTTTCTAATATCTCAATGCCCATAATCAGCTTGAAGAAGTTAAAGAAGAGTCAGCGCCCCTATTCCCCAGGCTTGGGGACTAAGGTGGTTAATTTTGAGCTGTCTTTCTGGGGAAAAGTAGTGGTTTTGTTGGAACAGGGAAGATTAGCTAGGATTTATGGCATAGCCATAACCTATTGGTAGAAATCTGTATAATTAGTATCAAGATGAAATGGTACAAAATTCACTTGGATTTCAAATTTAAGGTTTTCATTGGTATGAGATTCTTATTGATATAAAAGTGAGATTAATATTATTCTCATAGGCATTGTGCCTATATAACACATTTAGGAATACAAGGCTTAGACCCAGTCCTTCTTTAACTTTTTTAACTGATTTGGGATAGTTAGCCTGTGAGTTAAGGGACTAGCAAATTTGTGACCTTGAGTTTATTGTTAGGGTGTTTTCTATATTTTATTTAGAATTAGCTGAGAGGAGTTAACAGACAACAGTCTAGGTTACTTTACATGGATAGTTGGATTTCAAAACGTCAGAAATCCATAGAATTGACATCACAAATATTTCTATATTAATGTTCATTTTGATTAGAGACCTGTCTGCTCCTGACAGCTTTCTGTCTTGGATTCTAAGAAGAAATTGAGCATCCTTGGAGTTACTCCTGTTGTGGTGAGACAGCCACTAGGCAAGAATTGCCTCTCTTCATCTGCAGACAAATTACTGTCCAGAAAAGGACACACTTGCAGAATAGTTGACTGATTATATCTGCCTAGACAGAGTAATCAGCCCTTAATAATTCTGCATCACTAAGGTCTGTCAGATGAGTTTGGGCCAGAAGGCTGAAGATTTGATGCTCCAACGATCAGTAGTATAGGGGTTGTCCAGGTGTTCAGCGGTCTCTATAAATTGGGTAAGTTTTAGAAGCAATGCTTAGTGCTTCGCATAACTTCAGTTAATCTAGTCATTCTGGATTTCTGACGGGGTTGAAGACCTATAGTCTCATAGCCAATCCTGGCTATTTACTTTGAGAGAAAAGATCTGAGTGGATGGTTTTCAGCTGACATTCATTCTAAAGCCAAGAAAAAAGCCAGGTTCAAAACTAAGTGTTTTAGTCAAGAGAGACGACAGAGGTTCTGGTTAGTCAACAAAATGATGGACTGGGTATTAGAACTATCTTGTACCTCACTGGTACAAATAGGAATAATTATGCTCTAATTGTATTTTGAGAGAAAAGTTTTATTTTAACAGGAAGGGTAATATGTAGGAGGAGCTAAGGGGGAAGGAGCACCGAGAGGAAAAGATGGAGTAAGGAGAGGAGAAGATAAATTAGAGGAGAAGCTAGGTGATGAGAGAGAGACAGAGAGAGGGGGCATGGAGGCAGAAGTTCACATTTCTCCACCAGTTGAAGATAGTTCATATATCTAGGTTGAGTATTGGGTTACACTTCTGACTGAGCATTACCATACTTATAAAGCCTTTGATTAACATTTAAAAAAATGTATAAAAGCAAAACGGAAAAGGGGGCATGGGATAGGGGTTGTTTAGGGAGGGGAAATGGGGAAAGAGAATGGAATCAGAAATGTAAATAAAATATCCAATAAAAAAATTTAAAAAAGAAAAGACATTGTCTCTGTGTGAATAGGGTCTCCTTCTTCTTCTTCTTCTTCTTCTTCTTCTTCTTCTTCTTCTTCTTCTGCTTCTGCTTCTGCTTCTGCTTCTGCTTCTGCTTCTGCTTCT
>JANHMN010000011.1:63319427-63355207 GCA_030674055.1 Rhabdomys pumilio
TCTCTCTCTCTCTCTCTCTCTCTCTCTCTCTCTCTCTCTCTCTCTCTTGTTCATCTTTGTCCTTGTACATCTTGCAGGGAAAAAGGTTTTGTGTGTGGATTGCTGTCAGTTTCCACGAGGTGGCCACTCCAGGCTCTGTATCTAGGAATCTCAGTTAGAATCATTATTATAGGTTCCCTGGGGCCTTCTCCCATTCCATGTCACTGGCCTCTTAAAACCTTATTTGAAATAAATGAATTGACATGCCTATGACTGACTCATGAAGCAATATTTTCTTATATCTCCAATGCCCACTTTGTATCTTTCCCTCTGAGAGATAATTACCTGATTAATGTTCCATAAATTCAAATTTGTTATTATGAGTGATTAGGGTTATGTCAAGAAAATATATAGGGACAATTATAACTAACATATTGACAACTAATTATCATCTGCTGTAGCTAAATGCAAGATTAAGAAAACATTATAAAATTTATGATAAAGCAGTTTGTTTCTTTTCATAAACAAATTTGTGAATGTCAAAGAAGACTATATACTACATAGTTAACCCACAAAAAATTATTGTAACTGTTTGACCAAAACAACAAATGTCATATACCTTGAATTACAAGGTTCTAAAACATTGACTCTTAACATATCAGATGTTATGTAAGCTGTTAAAAGAGAAGATTAATAGGTGAGTCCTATGGACAACTAATGAACATGTAAGGTATCCATAATCCAATAGTAATGCTTTCATTTTAGTGCCACAAATATTCACTTGATTAGTCTCATTCAACATGGAGGAACTAATAGTTGATTCTACAACCATAGCCAACTCCCTGTGGCTGGATAGATCATAGACCAGTGAGAAGACTCATCTCTGGACATTTCCCTAAAGCAATAAAATTTATAAATTTGTTCTAAATTCCTATCTAAATATCAGTATGTAAGTATAAACTTCATCACCCATTGAGGACAATGTGTGTGTGTGTGTGTGTGTGTGTGTGTGTGTGTGTGTGTGTGTGTAAAACACAGAACAGCTAGACTCATAAGCTCTAGATTACTGTGGGACCATGAAAGGATAGCTTGGTTACTGGTGGAGCACTGGTTAGAAATGGCTGGAGACCCTACAAGGGACAGCATACATTTCACCACACTCCCAGACTCCAAGCTCCTGCCACATGGCCTAAAGACCTCCATTGATCTGAGCCTTTCAGTCACATATGGCAATGCCCCTAGAGCCCCTCCCAAAGAGAGGTTCGTGTGTCTCAGCACAGGTAGAGGGCGTGACTACAGTCCTCAGCCTCAAGATCTCAATATTAATGAGATACCTAAAAGCCAGAGGGTGTAGCCAATTAAGCATTCCTTCCCAGACTCTCCTACCTTCTTCCTAACTATTTTACTCAGGTCTGCCCTGAGAAACAAGGGGAGCGGTGGTGTAGTCACATTCACTTTCTGCCATGACAATAAACCTTTTAAAACCTTGGACTTCGGGGCCTTGCTGTGGGGAGCCATGGAGAAGGCTTTTGATTACCGAGCTGCTTCTTAATCTCCGCTAAAAGACTTCTTTGTATTTCTGCCACAGAGGCCGCCTATTCAACCAAGCTAGTAGAGCCAGCCAAGCAAATGCCAGCCAAGAGTTTCCTACCCACAGACTACAGGAGCTTCTCCTTTGCCCCTCTCAGCTGCAGGCTGATGCAGCCTGTATGCCCACTCCATTTATCTGGGAGCCCAAGGTTGGAGCCCAAGGATCTCCTGGTCAGCCTTGTTGACCTGGAGATCCCCAGTCAGGAGCTCTAATCCTGTGGGACTTTAGGCTGCGACTTCTCCATGCCCAGGAAGAGCCTCACAGCTTCTTACAGATCAGCATCTGCCCAGTGCCACATGGAGTGAACTCAGCCAGTTTCCCATGCTTCTGCTCCTCAGAGCCACGGTTCCAGCTACCTGGGGCAGCAGACACGACAGGGAGGAACCACAACAGCCCAACAGTACCCATGCTCATGCCCATGAACTACAACCCCAAAGAATACTAAATGACAGCACCAATTGATATGCCACTGTAGATGAGAGAAATTTCACATAGTCCCAAAACCTAGATTACCTGTGATCATTTTCTGATGAGAGATGGATAAAATAAGCCTCCTCCCTGCTCATATGTACTGTTTTTTTTTTTAGATGTAATTTTATTGGATATTCTACTTCTTTACATTTCAGATGTTATCTCTTTTCCCCATCCCCCCCCTCAGGCACTCTCTATCCCTTCCCACTTCTATGAGGGTGTGCCCCCACCCATCCACCCACTCCCTCCTTCCCGCCCTCAAATTGCCCCACACTGGGATGGCCCACCTTCAAGGGGCCAAGGACCTACTCTCCATACAATGCCTGACAAGGCCATCCTCTACTGCATATACAACTGGAGCCTTAAGTCCCACTATGTGTATTCCCAGGCTGGAGGTTTAGACCCTGGGAGTTCTGGTTGGTATTGTCGCTCTTCCCACGAGGTTGCAAGCCCCTCCAGCTCCTTCAGTCTTTTCTTTACCTCCTCCGTTGGGGAGGGGACCCCATGATCAGTTTAATGATTAGCTGGGAGCATCTGCCTCTGTATATGCCAGATTCTGGCAGAGCCTCTCAGGAGACAGGTATATCAGTCTCTTGTCAGCACGCACTTTCTGGCATCCACAACAGTGTCTGCATTTGTTGACTGCACATCAGATGGATCCCCAGGTACAGCAGTCTCCAGACAACCCCTTCTCCAGTCTCTGCTCTACATTTTGGATCTGTATTTGCTCCTTTGAGTATTTTGTTACTTCTAAGGAGCAAAGCACCCATTTTTTGGTTTTCCTTCGTCATGAGCTTCATGTGGTCTCACTGAATGCTGAGAAAGCATTTGACAAAATTCAACACCTCTTCATGGTAAAAGTCCTGGAAAAATCAGGAATTCAAGGCCCATGCATAAACATAGTAAAAGCAATATACAACGGACCAGTAGCCAACATCAAACTAAATGGAGAGCAACTTGAAGCAATCCCACTAAAATCAGGGACTAGACAAAGATGCTCACTTTCTTCCTACTTATTCAGTATAGTACTCTTATTTAGAGTTCTTAAACAGTTCAACCTCCATTCTATCCACCAACTAGATGTAGGTGAGAGACAAGATTAATAGAAAAAGGGAGTTGTGGACATGTTTAGTGTTCTGTTTCAGATCCTAGACAAGGGACTGAGGTGCATAGCTTACATATCAAAGCAAGCCCAGCCTCCAGGTTTACCTAGCATTCCTCAGTCTCTACCTTGCATATCTTTGTCTCAACCCTGAACTTTCCAACGCATGAACTGGAATGCCCTTTCCCCAGAGTCTCTTCCCTTTTCTTCCCTTTATAATCCAAACACCTCTCTCTCTCTCTCTCTCTCTCTCTCTCTCTCTCTCTCTCTCTCTCCTCTTTTTTCTTTTTTCTCTCCTCCTCCTCTTCCTCCTCCTCCTCTTCCTCCTCCTCCTCTTCCTCCTCCTCCTCTTCCTCCCCCTTCTTCTTCAAAAGGGAATTTCGATTGAAAGAAAAATCCCCTTAGCAGATTGACCTGTGATCAAGTATGTGGCTCATTTTCTTGATTGATTATTGTTATGTTTTTTAGTGGCAGCAGTTTCTTTTCTTTTTTCTTTTCTTTTTTTTTTTTTGTTTTAAAAAAGAAAAATACCAATAAGTAGTTTGGTATTGAAAAGAAAGGATCTGTGACTAGTTGGGATATTGGATACAATATCATAAAATAAAACACATTAAATTATTAAAAAATGTTTTTAAAATAAAATAATTATGAAACTATATTTATGAATTTAGGATATTTTAAAAACATTTTGCCTATACATTATGGCAAATCATTGTTAAATATGATGTTATGTATATATATATATATATATATATATATATATATATATATATATGTATATGTATATATACACACATATATATAATACATATATATATATGAATTCAGAAGGATTTAAAAATTTGTGAGTTTGGGCAAAATTGTGAAACAAAGATTTGAATTAAATTGTTATTTTAATCAATTATTAACTAGTATAGTTATTTTTTAAAAATCTAAAACATAAAAAAGATAAATAAGTAATTTAGTTTATTCCTCATGTTAAGGTAATATATTTATTAATACTGATGTATTATGTACTCTTTTGTAAAGGTTAATAATTATAGAGAACTATGAAAGAACCTTATTGAATTTAGAATGTTTGCAAGAATATTTTACATTTTCATTAAAATGTTAGTGATATTACAATATTTTTTATGCTGTCTTTTTGTGCTGTATAATTTCTAAGCATGTGTACTGGTGAGTTTTGTATCAACTTGACACAAGCTGGAGTTACTACAGAGAAAGAAGCTTCAGTTGAGAAAATGCCTCCATGAGATACAGCTGTAAGAAAATTTCTCAATTAGTGATCAAGGGGAGATAGCTCATTGTAAGTGGTACTGTTCCTAAGCTGATAGTCTTGGGTTCTATAAGAAAGCAAGCTGAGCAAGCCAGGGAAAGCAAACGAGTTAGTAACATCCCTCCATGGCCTCTGTATCAGCTCCTGCTTTCTGATCTGCTTCAGTTCCAGTCCTGATTTCTTTGGTGATGAACAGCAGTGTGAAAGTGTAAGCTGAGTAAACCGTTTTCTCCCCAACTTGCTTCTTGGTCATGTTTGTGCAGGAATAGAAACCCTGACTAAGACAGAATGTCAGATATTATTTTATTTTTAAAAATGTAGCTGTTATTAAAATTAAATCTCAGAAAGTGAGTGCTGTAGATTGCCCTGTGAAACCAAGATAATCAATAGACTTTATATACACATAGAATAGTGAGGCAGACAACATAGAGATGTGACTATTGAGTTCATGAGCTCAGAAAAGAAGAAAGTTCTAAAAACTCTGAAAATTAAACACAATGACTCTTTTGTAGAACTTGTCAAAGGAATGTAGCCTGATGACAATTGGCTTTAGAAGTTTTACCCACAATTAAGTTATAGCATTGCTTATTCTCTTGTTTTAGGTGTTTACTTCCATAAACATTTCACTCAAAACTGTGGGTTGAATTCTTTATAAGTGTTCTTTGGAATAGGAATTAATACACTAAACAAATATTCAAAGACCCAATTCATAAAATACACATTTATTGTTAGTTGTCTTAGATTTTCCTATTGGCAAATACCTTGGCAAAAGCAACTTAATACAAAGAAGGATTATTGTCACTCATATTGTGACTTCCTTCACAGTACAGAGATCAAGACAACAATAGCACCAACCAGGTGATTACATAGAAATGGCAGCCAGGAGGAAGACAGTAGAGGATGCTTATGCTCATTTTTTCTTTTTATACACTCAGTTATTTCAGCCTAGGCTATACCAACCAAAAAGGAGAGGCATTCTCACCTCTACCAGTCATGTCAAGATAATTCATGAGAATATGTCCAGAGAAGCCTATAGCTTACATGATTCTTGATTTTGCCAAATTGAAAATTGAGAAGAGTCATCTTTTCAATATTAAACTCCACCTCTTGTCAAGTTAGACAGCCAAGGACATCACTTTAAATTATAACCTCCAATTTATATAGCCATAAGGTACTAATACAAAATTCAATAAAAAAAATTTGAGCCATCTCTTGCCAAACTGTTTTTCTTCTATCACTTCCTCTCTAACCTGATCAGTCCTTTTCACATATCTACCCACAACAGGGTTTACCCACACAATATATTCTATTTCCCGTTCCCATGGAGCTCCGTGAATTCTGCCTAGACCACTCCTATTTATCTAACTTCTGTTGATTATTAGATTATCTTTTACTTAAGAGCCAATAAATGAATGTATAACATGTGTGACTTTCTTGGTCTGGGTTGCCACACTCATGATGATTTTTTTTCTAATTCCATTTATTTGCCTACAAATTTCATAACATCATTTTTTCCTAAAAGCTCAGTAATACTGTATTGTGTAAGTACACTACATTTCTTTATAAATTTTTTTCAGTTGAGGTATATGTAGGGTTTTTTTGTTGTTGTTGTTGTTTTTAGTTTCTAGCTTTTATAAGTAAAACTGCTATGATCATATTTGAGCAAGTATCCTTTTGTGGTATGACAGGATGACTGGGGGATAACTGTCCAAGAATGGTACAGCTGGATCTTAAGGTATATAGATTCCCAGTTTTCTGAAGAATCATCATTTTTATTTCCATAGTAAATGTACTAATTAATCATTGTGTGTGTGTTTGTTTGTTTGCTAAAAATTCACCTTCTCTAGTTATTTATTTTGTTAGAAATAAGAATAAAACTTCAAAATAATGTTAAATCAAATTTTTTTCTTCGCTCATGCTAATTAGTTTTGTCATATAAAAAAGTTTTCACAGAAAGAAAAACATATAACTGGAAAATTTAATCACCTTTCAAATGTAGTCAAAGTGTTTTATGGGCAGTGTGTTTTTGTATAAACTAAAGAACAGTCAAAGCTGATTTTTAGAAGACCTCTAACAAATATTTAAGTATTCCTTGGAGAATGTGCTTTCATGTTTTCTTAGCATAGTACTTTTTAATGATGACTAGAGGCAGAATGGTTCAATAAAGTATAATATTTTAGTAGAAATGAAACTTTCTAAAAGTAATATAATGTCTGAATATAATAAAAGCTATTTTTCAAGTCACAATCTAACACTGGTTAATTTATAAGAGATATTTTTTAAAAATGCATTGAATTACATTTAGATATTTAAGATGCCAAGTCCTGCATGGCTGTAGAAGTGATAACATGAAGAGTTCCCACTACTGGAACAGGGCCAGAAATGTGTGGGCCTTAGTGAGTATTGACAGTTGCTAGGCTTAAGGCTAGTGTATATAATAATGTACATATTTCCATGCTCTTCCTTAAGGCAATGCTATTCCTGTTAAGGTTAATGACTCCATCATAATTAGAATCCACATGAGTACAGGAAATAAAGGTGTGTCCTCAGCAAAATGTTAAAAGCTATGACTTCCAGGAAATCTCTTAAGGTTGTGGGGAAAAAAAAACCTGTAAAACCATGAGTTCAAGAATATTCAAGAATATATAATTTCTCAAAAATGCAAAATATAAGGATGCAATATGAATTGAATGAGGGGCTTCTAGGACCTAAAAGAATAGCTCTACTAATAAGCCAGGTTGTCAGAAAAATATTAAGGAAAAAGATAGAGATTTAGGGAATGGTGTTTTCAGGGCAAGATCCCACTCAGCTATGTTTATTGTTTGTGTTTACAAAAGCAGGCAGATTATTTTTAGTTCAAGGTCAGCCTGGGACAGAGCCTGTATAGATACAGGTGTGGTGGGAATGGTAATCTCAGGACGGGATCCCACCAGATAAATTTATTTTTTGTGCTTGCAAAGGCAAGCAGATATCTGACTACATTTGCTGTGTTAAAAAAAATGTACTTGCTGTCTCTTTCTATGAATCAAGGAGATAAGGTCATAAAATTCTGATGCTGATTTGTGGGTAATTGATATTGATTGGATTAATAAACAAATAAAAGAATGGGCTTTGCTCTCCAACAGCTAAGCTATCTATACAACTTTCTGGAGAGCCAGCTCAAGCAGAACACAGAGATGTCAATTTGTACCTATAATTGACTTAGAACTGTTTCTTCTGGCATTCCCAGACACCCCTTCCTTAGGACTCCCTTTCCAAGCATTAAGGCACTAGTGTTTATTTAGAAAAAAAAATGTGAGGCTGAAAAGAATTTATTGAAGTTCTGTTGATGGTAATATTTATAATGGTGGCACCCAATCTGCCTTGTAGTTATGGGCTGTCATCTTCCCAACTAGGCAAGGATTGAGGCTATGAGTAATGGGAACATGCCATCCTTTGGCTCAGGCCACCAGCTTAGACCATCCTGCCATCAAGGTGGTACCCTGTAGAAATGAGACTCTAATGTTTAAAAATTATCCAAAGACTTTATATGCTTGGTAATGCTCGATAAACCAGATGCACACACAATTAGAGGTGTTACCCAATACCTAACCCAGATATTACAACTACCTTAGACTGCTAGAGACATGTGCACATCCTCTGTCATCTTCCCTTCTCTCCTCCAGCCCTCTCTCTCCTAGCTCCTCCTCTTCCTTCTCCTCTTCTTCTCCTTACTCCTCTCAAAATACCAAGTTTAATATAGCAGGAAATGTACTGCTACAAAGTTTAATATATACCAATCAGAATAAATTTAGTATATAAATTTTAGTATCAAAATATGCAGATATCCATGTAGCTCCCAAGATATCCATGTAGCATATCCCATATGATTACATGATATGCATGTAATCAAGCACCTATACATAAATGAAAAGATTTTAATAATTTGAACTACAATTTTAAAATATTTGATTATGAGACAGTAAATAGTTGCTTATGAGAGTCATTCTGAAAAATGTGCTAATAATAAATCTATTTACTTTATTTTATGTATGTAGATGTTTTACATAGATATATATGTAGCAGGTACTTTCCTATTACTCATAGAGGTCAGAAAATGGCAACAGATATTCTGGCAAAATGGTTGTGAGTTGTCATGGGGCTACTGAAAATATAACCTAGTTTCCTAGAAGAGTAGACAGTCTTCTTAACCACTAAACAATAAAATTACATAAATGACAATTTTATATATCTATGTATATAGTATATATTTATACATTACATATTTTATGTATTATTTATAATTTGATATATAATGTATATAACATATATGTTAAATATGTAATGTATACCATATGTGTGTGTGTGTGTGTGTGTATGTGTGTGTGTGTGTGTGTATATATATATATATATATATCTATATATATATATATATATATATATTTAATGTTTGGCTTAATAGAAAACGGCTAATTATCATCTGTTTCTACATTCAATCCATTGCAAGTGAGTAGTGGTGGGGAAACAAGTTGACAGGTTCAGTGGTTGGAAAAGTATTTTTAACAACCTTTCCAGACAATTACAGGATTATTCTTTGATGCTATGAACCCGAAAGAAGCTTCTCTCTCTCTCTCTCTCTCTCTCTCTCTCTCTCTCTCTGTGTGTGTGTGTGTGTGTGTGTGTGTGTGTGTGTGTGTGTGGAAAATGAAGTTATCCTACTTGGGCAGATAATGCTCCCCCCAAGAGCCTTAGACAATCTAACAAATAAAATTCCCAAACAATTATGAAAAGTCTCCTTTCATGTTGTTGATAAATGGAGTTTAAGAGCTTCTACAAACAATATAGTTCACTATTATTACTCTTTATTTTCTCCCTTAAGTTGAATGTAGGTTCCTAATGTTGAGGATCCTACGCACTTTAGACACAAGACATACAGGACTGGAGTTGCTTTGACTCAAGGGCCTACCCCTTAAGAACTGACTTTCCTAACAGCAGATGTCTCCAATCAAGTATAGAGAGAAAGAATGCAACCAATAGCCCTGCATATCTCTAATGCTCATGAAAAAAATCAATGAATCCAGCATGACAGGGCAAAACTAAAGGAGCACTAGTCATATTCAGATCTTAGAAGTAACCAAGAGATCCGTGAATGAACTTACAACATACTCATACCTGGCACTAGAAACCTTTGTCAAATACACAGACCTACTGAGGTCATGGATGTTGGAGAGAAATTTCATTGTATTACTTTATTACACCAACATAACTTAGATCTGCATTTTAAACACTGATCCCTTTATTCACCCGTAAGCTTGGTTCTCACCACCAATCAAAGAGTGTTCACATTTCTGTAAGGGAAAACTTTATAAAAAACAAGAAATAGTCATAATTCAGTGAACAAATGATTTCATGGTATTCTGTGGGGAGCTGAAAGAAGGCAGCTACCATTCTTGAAGCCATCTTGAGCCATATACCCTGACAAGAGACTTGCTTACAATAGCCTACAACAGCTGAGCACACTCTGATAACATCTTATTTTAGATACCCAGGATTTTCCCTTGGGTGTGTGAGACTTAAAGGTGTGATTTAGAGCCAAGACTTAAGGGTGTGACTTAAAGGTATAATTTAGAGATAAGACCTAAAGGCATGACTTAAAGGCGTGGCTTAGAAGTGAGGCATATAAAAAGGCAAGAAGCAGACCAAAGACATTCTTAGACACCTGAGACTTGGAAAGAGAACTAGGATTAGACACTTGTACTTGGGAGTAGGTACTTGAGACTTGAGACAGAGAACTTGGAACTGGAAACTTGGAACTTTGAGGCACTAGGGACTGGGAACTAGGGACTTGGAGAAAAGAAGAGAGACTGAAGAATAAATGGGATTGAATCACACTCTGTCTGGTCTCCATTCGAGTCCATCCTCACTCTCTCTCTTGCTGAACCCTGAAATGTGGACTGGAGCAGCTTGGGGCAGTGCAGGCTCTAAAAATTTAGCCCCCAAGGCTTTTTCCAGTGAGGGTTCCAACATTTGACAGAGTGGTCCATGACATTTTGGTCCCCAAGCATGGGGCAGTTCGGGCCGCAACAGTGTTCCAAATATCAACTGATGCAAATTCAAGACACATTCTATACCAATGGCTCAGGCAATATCATGGAAGATGGGGCAAAAAGATTGTAGATGTTTGGTAACCAGAAAATCAACTGTGAGAATGTCTTTAAGAAATTACAGTGATGTTTCACATATGATATAACAACAATATTGTTTCATAATGATGGCTTAAAGAAGTATAACACCAATGAAAATGCTAACATGGAAGAGGAAATCTCACAGAGGCCCACATATTAACAAATTACTGCAGGCAACAATGAAATGATGGATCTGAGATAGTTTTTCCCATAGATGAGCCCCTTAACTGTTTATACAATTCTAGTGGTCACATTTTAAACCATTTTTAGAGAGAACAATGAAGAGTACATATGAGGGGTTGGAGAGAGTAAAAGAAAAAAAAGAGTAATTATAGAATTTTAACTTTTAAAATTAATTAAAATATTTGTAGAAATGTGTATGTGTGCAGACCTTTGTGTTACCTGTATATATTTGGGTATTGTAATGCTTTTTGACGAAGGCAAGCTTAGGTAATTGACTTCTTATAATTTAAATATCAAGGGGATTGAAGTGCAGAGTTTTGTTCTTTTATATAGTATTAGTAATAAGGGCAGTATTCATAAGCAGCAGAGCCAAGTATGCTGGATAACATTGTAATCAACCTGTGGCATGTGACATAGGAACACATTTCAACACTCTCTCTGAGAAATAGGAAGTAATCTAGAGTATGTCACTGGTCACAGGTGGTAATTTCTCTAAGAAAGGTCTTTGTCAGCATCTTTAAATTGGGAAAGCAGAAAAATCCGTTTTAGATATTGTTGAAGGCCCATAAGAATAAAAACTCCATGCATCATGACTGAAATAATGGAAAGTTATTAAGAAATGTCATCAACTTAAATGAGCTGCCAGATGTACCTTACTCCTGAGTAAGAAAAAAAAAATAAAAAGGCAAGAGAGACTTGTAAAATCTGTCACAACTGTTTATGGTAATTTACATTAAATAATGGGAGTCATCTAGTTTTCAATAAATGCACTTTTAGAAACATAGATTATTTTATCTCACTATTATTAAGCTCCATTTTTACCTTGATAACTTATTTAGTTTCCTTCTTTCTAAAATATAAACAAATGATAGAAAATATAGATTGCCAGAACAATGTTCAGATCAGATATATCAAATGCCACTATATAACAAGAGAAATGAAATACAAGGTTGCTATAAAACTGAATGGCTAACCAATTCCTTTAGTTTTAGAAAAGAAAGAAAAAGAAAGAAATAGAGACAATGAAGGCAATGACTATTTGAGGCTTCAGTTCTCAAAGCTAATTGCAGATGTAATTTCAAATGATTGCCTTGATACAGATTATGGTTCCACCTGTATTCAAGGAACTATTTGCAATTGATAGCTTCTGGGAGAGGGAATATCAGTTTTTTTTTAATGAAGTGACACTGGATATATCAACCACAATCCTGAGTTGGCCCAATGCAAGTGGTATAAATAGAGAAGAAAATAAGGAAACAATAAACAATAATGATTAAATGGAGTAGAATGTTTATGTCTAGGTTAAGGAAAAGAATAAATAGGTGGGTATCTAATAGTAAGACTTTTTGAAATAAAATATTGAAACCTCCCACAGTAGATACTTCTGAAAATATATGGAGACATTTAAACACCTAAGAGAATTTTAACTTCTGTAAATATATGGAGATATTTAAATGCCTAAGAGAATTTTAATTGAGTTGCCCTATAATGGGAGGTAAATATTTCTCCTGGACACCATGGACTATCATGCCAAATGTCCAGTTCTAGTTTGGGATTGCATAATTGTACCTTTTAATTATTGAGAAATCAAAGGCAACCAAACATTTCAGTATATTAGCATTGTTCTTAATTGCACTATGTAACAATGTGAAATAAGATCCAGTTACTGAAACATTGTATTCTTAAACTATGAAATATGGAGAACTCAAGCTGGTACAGGCCTTAAACTTTCATATACATTGGATAAATCTCTGCTTTGATAACACAATATTCTATGCTTGCTACTGAATGAGGAAAGTAACCATAGTTGTAACCAGCTTTGAACACTGAAATAAAACAACCAATGACAGAGCAAGATATGTCTACTGGTTCAATAGTTGCATTAATGTTATTAGAGTAAACATTTACATTTAGACTTAATAAAGCCCCACTCCAAAAGATGAAACTCATGACTAGTTCTTATACTTTGGGAAAATAACTATAGCTGGTTAACAAACTTTCCCTTGTGAAGAATTAATGACTACTATATAAAGAGAACATCTGGTACTGAGTGGAAGCATCACCTGTAAATGAAAAGCAGGAATAAAAGACAGGACACAGTACAGAGAAAGGATTTCTGAGATAGATCCAGGCATGGGAGAGACTTGTCCAGAACTCTGAAGCAAATATCCAATGAAACTGAGAGGAGATAACCAAGTTTGTAAGAAAACTTAGATTATAATAAACTGGTAATTAAGTGATTAGCACATCCAGAGAATGAGTCAAAGCTATTGGCCTAGGAATTTATTCATATATAATAAGTCTCAGAGTCATTATGTCTGGGGAAAATAGGCTGGGTGGAAAACCAGTGGTTACACAGCTATTCTGCTGAGCTTTATATAAAACTAAGTCCTAAGTTTCAATACACTACATTTTATCCAGAATAAGCATGTTTTTATTTTTAAAAATTATAAGTAAATGGATATAGTATTAAACTGACAATTAAATTTCAGTACATTCAATGTTATACTTTGAATAAATATAAGATCAATTTATATTATAAAACATTTCTACAGATGAAACAACAAATAATATTTATGATGCAATTTCAAGAGAAATGCTTTCTTTATGTATAGAGGAATTTTAATCAAGTAAGAGATCACATGCAAAAAATTTTTAGGTATGTATGATTCAGCTGGAGTACATACACTCCTTTTATCTCAGGAGACATAGGCAAGAAGATCTCTGAGTTCAAGGTCATCTTTGTATAGAACAAATTTCAGGTAAAGAAAAGCTTAGGTCCAGGTGTGATGGCATACACCTTTGATCCCAGCACTCAGGAAATGGATGCGTGGAGATCTCTGAATTCTAGTCAATTGATTCAGGCACTTCAGTGGCGTTCAGCTAGGTTTGCTCAGCCTGTTGATATCCGATGATCAGTCAGTCATTGCAGTGAGAACACTTTAGAAGAGTTGAGACGTTTTGAGTTCCTGCAGTTCAGTGAAGATCAGCAGAGGAAGACAAAGTCAGAAAATGAGAAGGAACCAGAAGATAATATTTGACTAGATTGCTACAGTTAGGTTGAAAACAAGCAGAAGCTGAGTGAAACTAGTTTGAATCAGTCAGCTTGGAGAGGAATTTGATGCAGAAGAGCTTAGTTGAACCAGCCAGCCAGAATTCACACAGAGCAAGAGTGAGGTTATTTTCCAATAAGCGTCTGAGACAACAATTACATTGGATGAATAAAAGTTACATTTACACCCAAAACCCTTCTGCAATAAGATAAAGAAAATCTAGAATTCTCCGTATGTTTCATCATTTACTTCACAGGTATATGTATACATCTACATCCATATATGTGTGTGTGTGTGTGTGTGTGTGTGTGTGTGTGTGTGTGTGTGTGTATATATATATATATATCAGTGGAAGTTTACATTACCTTTCATGTCAAGACCTTGGTTTTCTATTTCTTTATTATAAAGGGTTTTTCCAAATGTTCAATGTAATTTTTTTGATCCACTATATGAGAGCATTTGTTTTTGCTCCTGTTTTTATACTGGCTTAGAAAACAACATCAAAATTGCTTAGTATTGTGTAAAGTTATGTGAATGCTAGAAGTTTTATACTTAATACCTGCAAAGTGTTTAATTCAGAAAATATGTATTTTGCATCTGTATTAAGAAGGCTCTAAAATATTCATTGGCAAAAGTTAATATAAAACTTGTTATTTTTCATTAATTTATTATTCACTTTACATCCTGATCACAGCCACCTCTCCCTCCTCTCCTCCAAGTCCTATTTTCACAACCTTTACCTATACCCCCACTTCAAGAGAAAAGGAGGCTCCACACAGGTACCAACTTGCCCAGGCACATCTAGTCTCAGAACCTTCTGCCCAAGCACATCCTCTCACATTGAGGTCAGACAAGGCAGCCCAGCTAGGAAGGGGCTACAGAGTCAGACAGCTCCTGCTTCAAACAATGGGAAACTCAAGTGAAGACCAAGCTACACATTTGCTACATATATGTAGGGAACCTAGATACAGCCCATGCATGTTCTTTGGTTGGTAGTCAGCTGACTTTATGAGTCTTCTTGTGGTATCCTCCCCGCAACTCTTCCACAAGACTCCTCTATTTCCACCTACAGTTTGGCTGTGGGTCTCTCCATCTGTTTCCATCAGCTGCTGGATGAAGTCTTTTACAAGACAATTATGCTAGGCATAATTATGTCTGCAAGCTTAGCAGAATATCATTAGGGCTTGGCTCTCTCCTGTGGCATGGGTCTCAAATTGGCTCATAAACTGGTTGGCCATTCCTTCAGTCTCTGCTCCATTTTTACTCTTTTGCAGATTGCTTCTTATAAATTGTGGAAACTTATCCTATAATAAATAAAATATATTTTGAAGATAATAGTATTTTTTATCTAATATAAATTACTAGCATTGAATATAAATTGTGCTTTTATTATACAGTAAAATGATGAATCATTAACATTCATTTATACTGGTTGCTTAAGTTCTATGTGGTAATGTATAGAAGTAATATATCCCTTCTTCCCTTTTTCCCCATTACTGCAAGATATTTGTGATAGAATTTCCCCTTGAAAAGGGCATTATTTAGTGTTTTAAGGAAGAGTATTGGAAGGGTAAGTGTTAATGACATAGGGGAAAGGAAGAAAGAAAGAGAGAATAGAGAGTCAGAGAGGAAAAGATAGAGACAGAAAGAGAGGACAAAGATAGAGGAGAGAAATTAAAATAAAAAGAAAGAACAAAGCATGAAATTTAGAAAGAACAAATTAGAATGATTTCTGCCTTATGTTGCCTACACTAAAAGTGAGGATATTTTTGTTAGCTGGAATCTGAAGCCTCAAATTGTCCACCGACTTCAAATACAATTTTTCATTTTCTATAACAGCAATACTAAAAGAACTTTTTTTTCCTAGGGAAGCATTATCTACCCATTTTCTTACTCCTGAATGTAGCCCAGAAGTGTCATCATTTTGGTAAGTGTAGTATTATAGTCTATTTACTTAATTTAATTACTTTCATTCATAATTCATAAAATGTTTTTCATGACTGTAGAAAATAGAGAAAAGAGGTAGTCTTGATAAATAAAATTTCTCAAAAAATCTATACTCTTCTGAAATGTCAGTCCCTGGATACCAACACATACTTTACAGTATTGAAGATAGGAAATTACTAGCAACTTACACCTTCTTCAGTGTTAATTCATTTGTTAGAAATTCATCGACTGCAGAGAGTGACACCTTTCAAGTATAGAACTAAATTATCACAGTCCATCTTTAGTTTCTGATAGCTCTGAATGTGTTTTACATGCATTTGTGACCATTTGATAAATTACTTAGAATGTACAAAATATACTCCATTTTCCAACAACCAGAAGGCTAAAAATTTCTTCTGATATGAATTAAGACATATAAGTGTGATTTTTCTACCTCATGTAATCTGTCGATATGGAATACCCAATAACAAAATTTAAATTGCTTTAATTGTTGGATTTCTTTGTTGATACTTTAATAATGTCATCATATTGGCTCCAAGTCAATATATTTAATTAAAAGTACCTCAAATTAGTATTTCTAGGTTTTGACCAATCATGTGTATATGTATATTGGATAAATTATATTTTATTACTATTGAAGGAAGTGCTGTGATTTTGTATCACATCAATGAATTAAATATTTAAGAATATAAAATATATTCTGAATAGCTAAAATCTACTGTGGAACAATCATCCCAGTAGAAGTGTCAAGATCTACCATTTTATTCTTATTCCTCATTTTTTACTTGCCTGGCTGTGCCATTTTACAATCCATTTGTCTATTTTTTATATTGTTAATATAAGTATTCAGCAAGTCTACTCGATAATCAGGGAAATAATGAAGGTTCATAACGAAAATCATAATGTATTTTGGAAATGAAAGGTTAGTCATGAAAATAGCTTTGAGTATAATATTCTCTGTTTACACTCCACAGAAAGTAGAATATCAGTCAACTGGTGTGTCTTGATTTTGAAATATCTTCCACAGATATAATTTGATTTTCTCAAGTGCTGTTGCTTTTAGAATTTGTGAAATGCGTGAAGTTTGGGTCAAAGCAAAAAGGTCTTGGAAAGCTATTTCCATTTCTCTCCTGGCAAGCATCCTTGGCTTCCAGTCCATGCCATGTAAGAAAGTGCTATTTCATGATTCTGTTACTATAGACATAGGCTAGTCTTTCCTTTTTATTTTCAGGATTAACTGAAGGTTAATCTCTTGTGCACTGTGTAAAACCAACACCTTTTAATAAAGAACTAAATGGACAATAGCAAAGCAGGATAGAATAGTGTGGGGAGCCGTCAGAAGGCGGCTATCATCCTTGCAGCCTCTTGAGCCATATACCCTGACAAGAGACTTGCTTACACTAGCCTACAGTAGCTGAGCACAGTCTGATAACATCTTGTTTTAGATACCCAGGATTTTCCCTTGTGTGTGTGAGAGACTTAAAGGTATATGACTTAAGGGCGTGACTTAGAGATCAGATTTAGAGACAAGACTTAAAGGCGTGATTTAAGGGCATGACTTAGAAGTGAGACATATAAAAGGTGAGAGGCAGACAGAAGAGAGTAGTAGGTATTAGACGCTGAAACTTGGATTAGACACTTGGAGTAGGTACTTGAGACTCGAGACAGGCAACTAGGATTAGACACTTGTACTTGGATGAGACTCGAGACTAAAACTTGGAACTGGAAACTTGGAGGCACTAGGGATTGGGAACTAGGGACAAGGAACTCAAGACTGGTAACTTGGAGAGAAGGAGAGAGACTGAAGAATAAATGGGATTGAATCACACTCTGACTGATCTCCATTCCTCACATCCATCCTCACTATCTCTCTTACTGAACCCCGACTCGAGGATCAGGAGCAGCTTGGGGCAGTCTCTTACAATTAGCCCCCAAGGCTTGGGGCAGTGCAGGTCCCAACATTGACAGAGCAGTCTGCGACGTTTTGGCCCCCAAACGTGAGGCAGAGCGGTTCCCAACATTTTGGCCCCCAAACCGGGGTAGTGCAGTTAGCAACAGAATAGTCAGGATTTCTGATCCTACAGAGGAACACTGGGGAAAAGTCAGGCATGGAAGAATTTGGCACCTAGAGGGAGAATAAGACAGATGTATGAAACTGAGGAGAGGTAACTAGCCAGCCGTGTGGCAGACATGGGATCAATAAACTGGAAACTTGAATCATGAGTTATAAGAACAAATGGCATTTATTAATAAATATAGTCTCCATGTCATTCAGTAACTGGAGCAGACATAGGAAAGCCCCAACAGTTACACTGAGCTTCTAAAGCGTGAGCCAAATGGAACCTTCTGTTCTTCAGAATCATTTAGGTGTTTTTCATAGTAATAAGGTAATATGTAGATTTTGTCAACTGAGGACTGAGATTGTTGTTAGAATTTATCAACATAAATATATTTCTTATGTCTTTAAATTTATTTGTGAGAGAAACAGAAGAATTTAGAGCGTATGGAAGAGAAACTATATCATGCTGTTAGTAAACCATAATAGGACATTGTTGTAAGAATTTAGCACTGTTAATATATTATTTACAAGGTTTGAGAGGAAAATGAAGATGGTTCTAGAGGACACTGATGCTTAATTCTAGGGAAAAACACATGTAATTTGTGTGAATATGAAAATCTGTTTGAAAGAAAAGTACAGGAATGGTGTATAAATGAATAGAGCTTGTAGGATATTTCTATAGAATATATATTATTTAGCAAATGTTTTTCCTGATTCAGGTAAACAAAAGAACAACAAAAAATATGTGAAGTCAACACAGTTTTAGTAAAAGAGAATCAGTCCTGGGCTGGCAGCAGAATTACAGCACCTTACATGGTATATATTTTGTACTTATGCTGATTTAAGAGTTATGGGATACTGTAGACTTGCAGCAAAATTTCAGGACAAAACTAAATTATATATATATATATATATATATATATATATATATATAACATAAAATTGCACTAAAACACACACACACACACACACACACACACACACACACACACTCACATAATGGCCTGCTCTGCTCCTCAGGTCAGGGTCTCCTATTGACTCTATTACAAGGAAATCCTGGGTATTTATAAGCACAAGCAGGAGAACACAGGTGAAGTCATTTACCACGTGCACCATGCAGCTGGGGTCACTAAACAGCAAAACAAGCTATGTGGGATAAACAAGATATTTATCAGAGTGTGCTTCAGTTGTTGTAGGCTGTTGAAAAACAAGTCTCTCATCAGGGTATATGGCTCCAGATGGCTGCAAAGATGATTGCTGCTTTCTAGCCCCTTTCTGCTAAATGTCGGCTCCCAACACACCACACACACACACACACACACACACACACTATATATATATATATATATATATATATATATATATATATATATATATAATCAAGATATGATTTCTTGCAAGAAAGTATTTAGCAGCCAATACATGTAGAGGTAAAAGCAGGGATGAAGAGAGAATGAAGACCTTGGTATATTGTAAATGTCCATAATAAAAGACATCAAGAATGCTGCAGTCATTGAATGGATCCTGCACAAGAAAGAGATCATAAGAGTGTCTACTTCATTAGAGAAAGAGTTGCCAAAAAAATCTTGAAGATGAAGTTATCAATCTAACTGCTAGGTTTGTATCTATAATAACTTAATGCTTAATAGCCTGGTTTTGTATAGTTTTAGTTAAAATTTATTCTTACTATCCTCCTCTTCCTCTGTTTAGAATGAACATCTTTTTTCTGTACTATGTATATGACACGACTCTTTGAGTTTGTAGGGCCTCACAAATAAAATTTCACTCTGTGTCTTAGAAGAAACTGGACATTTGAACAATGCTGATACACTTAAGTTGGTAGAAAGTTTTGAAGGTTTATTGAAGACAACTTGCATTTGTGCAGTTTTGAGTGTAATTTTATGGATTAAATATGAACTACTCCATACTTAACAATATCTTTGAATACCTGGTCATAAAATTATACCATTTTAAAAGGTTGACATACATAGCACATGATGATGGAGCACATCAGAAGAAAAAGGTGTTTTGTGGGTTACAATATTCTAATATTGTTGTATGAATGCTTCTTTGAAAACAAGACAGTAATCACATATTCATATGCCCACACACTCACATACTTTGTCCTCTTTGTCATGGTAGTCAATAGACTTCCTATATAGCAACCTAAAAACAACTTTGAATGCATTTGTTTGCCTTCTAAGTATTTGTTATATTTACTTAATATATTTAGTTAAATAAATAAATTTAGTTAAAATAGTTAATACAACTTTAAAAGATATATTCATTTTATTCTATATTGTCTACATTTTAAATAAAAATTGCTGGGCACACACACACTTCATACATCCTTATACCTTCAAAAACACATTATTTTTATAAAGAACATGTGTTGAGAAAATGGATATCTGTAATTATTTTTCAGTTTTTTTTTATTGCTCTGCTCTTAAAAATAACATATGTATTAAATTATTACCCATACTATCAAATGACATACAGTCACAAAGTGGCAAAATTGTTCATATAATCATCTAGAAAGTGAATACGTTTGCAAGTTGTATGACTAAATTTCACCTCAGTGTCATGTTAAATTAATACTTTATCAATGTTACATGTGTATTTTTATTTCAGCATATATGAGAATTTGATAAATTTGCATTATTAGTCACAATTGTGGTTGATTTAGTTCATACAACTGTGTACAAAGAGATAGATGCATCATCAGAAAAGATTATATAGAGTTATATAGAAATGGAGAATTCAGCAAGCATGTATGCTGTGGTACTAGTCTAGGATTGATATTTGCTACTTAGATGACGACTGTAGTATATTAATTGTATTTTGCATAAAAATAAAATCCAACATAAAAAAATTAACCTCTAACACTAATAAGAAACCTATAAAACTAACATTTTTTCTGGTATTCACATATGTAGTTTTATTTCCTGATAAGATGACTTCAATGACTTTGCACTGAATAATAATAGCTATTCATATTTCCTCTGATAAACCACTGTTCATATTTTAGCATGAATTTTCTCAGTAACACAATTTAAATTTGAAATAAATAGCTTTTGTAATTTATCAGAAACAATGCTTTAACTTGTCTTCTAAAATTGTGTGTATATTATTTCATTGGCTTTTGTAAAAATACAATGTAGTCTCATTAGAGTTACCACTCCTCAAACTTCCTCATCCATCCAAATAGACAACTGCTCGTTTTTCTTTCATTTGAATAGAAATAGGCATCTAAATAATAATAACAACAAAATAAATTAGATAAAATAAAAACAAATGAACCAGAAAAGGAGATAACCAAAAAGAAAGTGTCAAAGAAAAGTATCTTTCTGTGTTTTCACTAGTAGTATTAATCCTACTTCCATAATCATGGAGAGATGCATAAGAAAGATCTATATGCAAACTTTAAGTAACCACATAGTACTTTTTTCTCTTTGAGTCTTTATATGGTACTTCTTAAGGTTTATGTATACAGTCCTACTGGAAGACTTTGTGATCTAAAATAATTTAAAGTGAGTTCTGGATCTGTTTCTGTTTTGAAGACAAAAGAATAAAGAGTTTAGATATGATTTTAACATCATAGTCGTTGTATGTCTTCAGGAATACAAGGCAACAATGAAGTACTGATAGACATTTCATCAACTATGAACATTTATAATCCATGACATAAGGAGTGAAAAATAAGGTTTTATTTTTATCTGAATCTCTACTTCTATGTATCTGTTCTAGTGCATATCTGCCTCAGTAGTTCCATCTGTGAATATACCTCTTTTATGAATGGAATAAAATGGATGCAATGTTTGCAATGCTAACTTATGATTATATGAATCTAAATGAAGTAATAACATTATGTAAGTAACTTGGATGATAAATCAATAGCAATAAATGGCCTTTAAATAAATTAACCAATAAATTAAGACTCTTTCTGTAGTACATGGTTTCTTTCTTCCACAAGGTCAACAAAAGGGACCACAGTTGTGTGCCTGTCAACCCAAGGAAAAGGAAAAGACAAATAACTAACATCAGAAATCAAAATGAAGACACCATTGCAACTCTGCAAGACATTGCAGGGTAATAAAGAGGGCTATGAAGTGGTGTGCACTCACAAAGTTGCCAGCTTGTATGAAGGGAGCAATTTCTTTATAATACATTATTGTACAATAGAAAAATTATCTGAATAGGCCTGTATCCATTAAAAATAAAATCAATAATCAATACCCTGATAAACATCAAGTCAAGATGAATTCACTAGTACATTGTAACAGCTCTCTGGGGATGAAATTTTATACATTCTATAGTTATTCTTTTAGAAAGTAGAAACAGAGTATTTAGTAAGTTCTAATTCATTTTGTCATGGCCGTCTAGTTCTAACAACAACATCAAAAAAACCCAAAAAACAAAAAACAAACAAAACAAAACAAAACAAACAAACAAACAAAAAAACGAGAGACCATTGTGTCTCCAAGACTGGGATAGAAAATTATCTTAAAAGTAACAGCAATTAACAAGTTAACGTGTGGACACATGCTCAATTGTTTAACTTCAGGGAAGCATTAAACAAAATACCATTAAAATCCAATATAGACCCTAGCCATGTATAAACCAGAAGAGTAATCTCATCCCATGCTGGCAAGAATATAGGTTAGTAGTGCACATTTCTCTCCAGTGAGAAGCCAAGCATTCACAGGTTTTTCTCAAGGCAGGCTGTTGACTTACTGAGTATCTAAAGCAACCCTTACTATATATGACAGATGGTATACCTTGACAAATTAATGGTATCTGGAATCAATTAGAGGCAGGCCTTGAGCCAATACTTGAGGTTATTTTCAAGGAATGTCAGTTGAGAGAAGACTGCCACTGTAAGTGGGAAGAACATAGGAAGCACCCAGTTATGAAAAGGTTATAGAAACACTCAATACTGCTACCCTTTTTATTTATTTATTTATTTATTTATTTATTTATTTATTTATTTATGTTGCTGGTGTCTATCCCATTGCCATTGCTGACATCAGAATCCAGCTTGCATAGCACTGCCAAATGGACTGAAGAGCAATAGATCTCCAACAATTGTCCATACAGTAATTGCCAAACTAGGATTGTGAAGCATCAGATCTTCTGGAGTAAACAGTCACCATGTTCTCAGGCTACATAGTGTGCAGCCAGCCATGGTTGGACTATCTATACTGTAATACTTAATTACTGTAGCACTGTAAATACTAACATTAACTAAGTATTCCATTTTTAAGTATGATAATTTATTCCATTATTACAGATTTTTAAATTCACCATTAATTTATTTTTTGCACAATATATATCTAAGTACATCTTTTCTCATCACACAACCTACCCAACTTTGTGTTTTGACTCTCTGGCCCTCATTAAAAGGAAAGAAAATCAAAGCAAAGTAAAAAATAATGAAGAAAAGGCAAAAAATGCCCAAAGCAAAATGAAGAGCCCACAAACAAAAGCATGAAATCCATTTTGCGTCGACAAACTCTTTCAGGGCAAACTAGAAATTGATTGACATAACCAGCAGAAGTCCAAAAATCAGTTTTTGAGTTTTTAAGTTTTTTTTTTCTTTCCTACTATACGTCTATGGACAAGACCATTTCATAGTATTAATTCACTGTGATGGTTCTGTTTCTCTAGAGAGCATTCACTAAATATGCTATGCAGTTTGTGATTATGCTTACTTTCATAAATCCTGTACATATATTCTTATGAGAATTCCTATTTTAAAACTCAAAAGGACTAAGATGCTTTTTCCAATGTCATGGAAAATAAATGACGCTAAAAGTTAATGAACTATGATATTATGAAAAAAATCTGGGAAAAATGCATACAGCTAATGAAAGAAGGCACTCTCAATATATGCATGCTGTTTTCAAATCTATAACATTACAAAAATAACAAAATTTGTGAGACAGTATAAAGATTGATCACTTTGGGAATTTGTGAGGCACAAAGAGGGATGATTAGTTAGATTGGAGGATTCTGAGTGGAGTAATGTAATTTCTATAATTCTATAATATTCTCACCTACATGTTGGAAAATCCATTTTAAACCTACTTAGTTATGGCTCACACTGTGAATAGTATAAAATCCTGTATGTATATAGATAAATAATACACACATGCTATAATTGTCATACATGTATTTCTATATATCAAGATAGTTAATATATAAATTAGACATATCGAGCCATTAAATTACTTAAATAGAATAACAATATAGAAATGAAACCACGAGTGTGGTTCTCTCCATCTTTCTCTATGTGATCTACTGTGTTATATTTCTATATTGAGGTTAATAAAGAATACTGAAAGCCAAGATTGTGAAACTGCAGGTAAACAGAACTGGTACATAAGAATGGAGTCATATCTTTATACATTTTTTCAAATGTATAGGTCATACAGCATCAAAAGTCAGTTCCAATGTACACTACAAGATTTGTATGACAACAATGTTTTAATTTAGGTTAATTCATCATAATATGTGTGTGCCCATAAATATTCATAAAACACACAAATGCAATCATTTTTGCCAACAGAAAACTAAGTATGAATAAAGCAAAATACAAGACACTAGAGTAGAATCATAAATTGTAAGAATTAAAAAGTTGTCATTTGATATTGTGCTGGGTGGTTGAGCTGATGAAAACATACAGGTTAAGAGTTACAAACCCAGTTAAATAACTTTTCAGAAAAAATCATTTTTATGTATAAAGACTTAGAAGAAAATTATAACAAAATGTTAATTACAGTTGGTTTCCAAGTCACACTGTGACAAAACTGTGAATGTTCATCATACATTCTTTGGATGTAATTATAGCATGTCATCCATAAGCACAGGTTTCCTATCTGCCTTCTCAAACTACTCCAAAATAAAATAAAGCGTAAGAAATATGTTATATCTGGGATGTGTGCATGCCTCTGATTCGATGAGTGTTGTTACCCAACACTGGTTTGCGTAACAAGAAGTTTGCTACCTTCTCCTAACACAGTATTCTGAAATATCATCAGTTTGAATAATAATCATATCGTTTGCCCTCTGTCTCCAATGTTGCTGTCTTATTTTGTTTCATTCATGAATTCTGTACTTTAAAACTCCATTCCATCATTCGAAGAAGCACAGCCCCATGAAAACGGCTGAGTCTGATCTGGGGATGTAGTCATTTGGTAGAGTACTTGTCTAGTACACCTAAATCAATGGAGCTTGGTCCCCAGAACCATGTCATCCAGGTAGGGGTAGATGACTGTAATCCAAGCACCTGTAAGGCAAAGGCAGAAGGATCTCAAATGTAAGTATAAAAGAAGAATTTTAAAAGTTGGTTTTATTTTTTAAGTTCTGTATATGTTAGGGGTGTTAGTGCACATGAGTAAAGATGGTTGGAGGCCAGAGTCACTGGATCCCCTGAAGGTGGAGTCGCAGGCTTGATGTGGCTGCTGGAAATGATTTCGTCACTTTGTGATTGTCTTAAATAGAAATAGCTCTTTGGTCTGAGAGTCTAAGTGTGAATCTACATGGCCTGTGTGATCTATATCATACACTGTGTGAAAAACGAGCAATTCACTAGTTCCCACAAAAAACAACTTTCTGGCAGTTTCAATACAAAACACCGGTGCTAATCCAGTCCTGACTTTGAAAATTAAACTTAATTTTTATCAGAATACTAATTTTGCAGGAGATACTGTAAATATAAAGAAATTCTGCTTTTACTCCTAGAAATAATTGTATTGCTTACACTTAAAAAAAAATAAAATAAAACTCTATTCCATGGTTTTTACTTTTAAAAAAGTCACTGTATAAACATTTTACATTTTCAGTTTTTTCATTCTTTATTTTTATGGGTTATTTTATTTATTTACACTTCAAATGTTATCTCCCTGTTTCCCTTCTACAATCCCCTACCCCATCCTTCTCCCCTCCTCCATGAGGGTGTTCCCCCACCCACCCAATTCCACCTCACTGCTCTAGCATTCCCCTATGCGGGGGCATTGAGCCTTCATAGGATCGAGGGCATCCTAAGGACTGACTGAGCTGAAGGGGTTGCAACCCCATAGGTAGAACAACAATATCAACCAACCAAACCCCTCAGAGCTCCCAGAGACTAAAACACCAACCAAAGAGTAAGCATGGAGGAACCCATAGCTCTAGCTGCATATATAGTGGAGCATGACCTTGTCTGGAATTTTCAGTTTTTTTTTTTTTGTAGACTATTATAAGAATATTTTTGGTAATGTTATCACAAAAACATGTCTTAAAACAACTTCATTATGTGTGCTCCTAGGAGAAGAGATGATAGACCAGGAGATTGAGGAAGATGAGGGAAGCAAATGTATGAAGGCTCAGTGTGTCATAGACACCTGGAAGCCAGCTCTTTCTGAGATTACTGAGAGTGTGGTTGGCTTATAGGAAGACATATCTAGAGTACAGACCCTCTTGCTGCCTTCTCTCACTGACAATTATTTTCTAGCATGTCTCCATAAGCAACTATGTCAAGTTTTTCATTGAATTTTCATACTTATTATGAACAGAAAACACAAATGTCACCATTTTATCCTGAAGGGGTTATTATGAAACCTCCAATCTTCCCAAGAGGCAGTTTAACAGGTATTGTGAGTACAGTTATAAAGTTCCTTGTGGTGGGACCACTGAGAAGTCCTTGCTCCAGCAAATTACCTCCATCCACCCTCAGGCTAGAAATTCACTGTTCACATACAAAAAGGAAACCTAAAAATAGGCTTGTTGACTGAAGGTCTTCATCAGGACATGAGACTCGGGGTTTTAAATTTCTAAAAAAAAAAAAACCACAATATAAGTCTATGAACTTAAACAGATTTCTCTGGAAGTAAGAAATGACTACTGTGTGCACCTAGTCGGTGCCCATCTGAGAGTGTAATGAACTCTTCCTTCCTTCACACCAGGGATTTTCACTGTTTAAGTGATGATGTGTCTTAAAACAGCAGGATCCTTAGTAGCTGAAGGATGTGTATATATATCACAAAAAGCTTATGCTAATCAAACGTTATAAGCAAAATCTGACAACTCAACTCTATTTAAAACAAAATGTCTTATAATATTTGCTACTAAAACTGTTTTCAAGTAATGAATGCTTTTACTATTAAATGAATCCCAAGACAGATGTAAATAGATTCCATAACATATACTGAAAAAAATAATAGTCTGAAATGGGAGTAAGATTCACCAAACCACACATTTTTTTTTTACAGTGCACATTTTTTTTTTCATATGCAAACTGTTTAAATAAACCTGAGGACACTAACTTAAAAATTTAAGAACAAGGGGATGAGCAGATGGCTCAGTGATTAAGAACATTTGCTGTACTTTGATCAGACTTGCATTGTGTTCTTGGCATCCACATTAGGGCTCATATCTGTCATAAGGACACTCTCTTCTAGCCTACGCAAGCATCAGACAATTGAAGTGGAAAGTTAGGGTTCTTTGGGAAGTCAGTTGTGTTTGATGGTGTTTTACTGGGGCAAACATGGGAAGGAACATTTAGCTGAAGTGGACACAGGTGAGAAGCAAAGGCAGACTCCTGAAGGTACATCTCACTAAAGTAGACGCAGGTGAAAGGATGTTCTCTAAAGCAAGCACATGAAAGGACACATATGAAGAATTCTTCGCTAAGGACATGAATATATTGGTGTGCCTCACATTGCATAGTTGAGCACCATTTGTCAGGATTCCATAGAGAGAAATGCACCAAAAAATTTCTGGTGGCATGGTGCAGTTTCTTGCCACTTCTGTGGACTTGGGCTGATTGGAAAAATGATAATACTTGAGACAGACTCATGTGCTGAAGCAATAAAGGTACTGAGACAAGAAATGTGCTCAAGCCAGACCCGTTGTGGACATGTGATGTTTGGAGGGAGTATAAAATGAATTCAAAGGACAGCGACAGAAGCTGAGCTTGGCTTGCTTGCATAGCTAAATGCTTCTTGGTCTCACATCTTCACTGATCATTGCTTCACTTGAAAGAGGTCCTGGTCCCTGCTGACTTGTGTATGAGGCCTGGCAGTTCCTGCTAGATCATGCCACCAATGCTGATTTATGTTTACTGGGCAGACTCTGAGTAACTGGACAGCTGGTGTATCTGTGAAGTGTTTGTGAATTGATTGAGCTGCTACTACTGACCTGTGAACTCAGACAACACGATGGGAGTTGCTACAAAGACTCATTTCTAAACAGGTCCACTTACCCCACATCCTTTTTTTTTCACTACCTCTGATGGGTGGTGGGCTAAAAGAAAGGTTAAAGCATTTACAAACCATCATTAAATGTAGACTTTGAAAAACTTAAAGTAACAGACAATCATATGACACATATATGCATATGTAGGCAAAAAGTCATACACGTAGAATAAAATTAAATACATTTGAACAATGTCATAAGATCAACGTAACTTGAACTTGGACATTTAGGACTGAAAATTAAAGCTAATCTAAGCACCCACTGACAATCCCTTAAATCCCAGTTTCCTATAAAACATATTAATTTTTTCATATCCATGCATGATATTGAGGATAATTTGTTATACAAAGAAGTATATAATGTGAATTCAAGGTAGTTCTTGGTTCTACTTCATCTATAGCATTATAAACTCTACATTAACTTGAATTAATTATACATATTTATGAAGAATGGTATAACATTGTAACAAGAGTATAAAATGTGTGCCCACTATCAGTTCCATGAACTTTTTCATCGTTATTATGAAGACATTTTGTATAAAAATCTTTGTTTATGTCTACTCCAGCTTGAACATGAATTTTGGTCACCATATGGAGATACGATGTCTCAGTTTTATAATCTCATAAACAAAAAAGTGAGCCCCCCTATGAATGTTTTGTCGGAAAAGACTATAGAAATTTAGCCTCTGAAACAGTGAAATGTTTCAGTGAGTAAAACTACTTGCCACCAAGCCTGATGACCTAAGTTCAATCTGAGGAAACCCCACTAAAGCATGAGACAACCAATTGACTCTAAGAAATGGTTCTTTGACCTCCTCAGAAGTGTGAAGGCATGCCACCACTCACTTGCACACATGCTCACACACATAAATACACAGGCACACATGTGCAAAAAAGTAATTTAATTTGAAATTGTTTTTAAAAGTTACTCTGTAAGTAAAAATATTTATACAATCACCATACGATTGTTTTGATTCATCACTATGAATGAAAACACTCCCAATTAATTTTGAAGAAAGATTCGTCTTGAGAAAAAGAATAAAGAAAATACTCCTTTTTTTCTCATCTTTTGAAAATCTCCTAAGTAAGATTTAAAACAAACAAAAAAGAACAGTAGCTTGCTAGTAAACATCAATTTTCACCATCTCACCATAGAAATATACCCTGCAGGACACAATATTTCAAAATGTCACTGTGATACCTCCTCTAGCCATCAGATTTCCCTCATGTCTTTGATCCTGGCCATCACAATGTTTTGCTTGCTCAGCCATGCCTATAACCACTCATTTGGCACTTTAGAAAAGTCGTCAGCAATAATGTCTTCAAATTAGGTTGCCAAAGCTAAATGTGCAAGGAACTATTAAACTATTATCACTTTTTCCCCAGAGGAAGTGTCAAGTTATTAAAAAACTCATATATATATATATGATTTTATATATATATATATATATATATATATATATATATATATATATATATAAAATCACCACTTAATCTGTCTATTGTTGAGTACAAACACGGAGAGGGCATGGTCCTCTGCTAGAGATCCTGGGTAGAGTTCATGGTCCCTTTGTTTACTTTATTCCAGGAAAGTCCAGAAGGCCCTTTAAGCAAATGCCAGGTCAGCCATAACTCTGAGCTGAAAATTAAGAAGTAAGGGTTCATAGGAGAATTAATTTTGCCTTGAGGACCCACAGAGGTGTGAAGTCAAGAGGTAAGAAGTCATTGACTTCAATTTCATTGAAACTTTGCCCTCCATAGTTAAGGGAACTAATTAGGGGAAAAAAAGACTAGCCTATTTCTCAGCTGTTCTTTCAGAATATGAATAAAAGCTGAAAATCAATACATCATTTTCTTGTATTAATGAGAAAAAATGAAATTTCACATAGTATAGAGTTATGCATTAATATCATTTCATATCAGAGTTATGTATATGTTATAAAAACAAATAAAGTTAATGACTGTGAATTTGATACAAATATCTTGTGATAGAAAAATAATGAAACGCTAATTCACAATGAAATCAATTAATTTCACATTTTACTTTTTAAATAAAACTAATCTAAATTTTAGTTGTAAATCTGCTGTCTCAGATTTTTCAGATATATATGCACAAACAAATTTATTATAGATTGGCAAAAGACTGGATAGTGTATATTATTGCCTTCCAACAGTTCCAGACATGTTTGATATGCTTCCAAAGTGACAGATCGAAGAATTCTGTATACTTATTCTATGTGTTAAGTATTAGGAGAAGAACATTCCAGAAATGGTATAGTAATAAATACTAGAAATTCACTCACAGAAGCAATGAGTGCAGTGGTAAGTACTGTCAAAAACCACTGCTTCCAGAGCTCTAGAATTTCAGCAAGTGTCTTCAACAGTCAAAGTAGTATCCATTTTTAAAATCACCAAGAACAGTGAGGCTTGTAGTATTTATATTTCCTAGGTTCTAATCCTCACTCCCACACTGCCTTTATTGAACAGCTTTGGATACATAGCAGCTGTGAAAAAGAACAGCATAGACACAAATTAAGGAGGCAGAACAGATTTATAATTCCTCCCACAGCCCCATCCCCTCGTGGCTTCCTATACATTTCTTTGAAGAACTCTGAACTTTTTCTCCTTGAAACAATGTTCATACAAGTAAAAAAAAAATGTTGATTTTACATATTTACTTACATTTAATTATATCCTCTTCTTTTCCCTTCCTACAATATGCCTAGAAAGCTAAATGGGTACCTAGTGGCTTCACTATTTATTTGTTTGAGTTTTAAACTGTTGAAAATAACTTCATCCTGAAATGTGGGCATCCTTACATCTGCCTTATCCCATTACAATAAAAAGACATCTTTTATTTTCCATTAAACCAGTTTTCATTAAATTAAAAAGACAGCCCCAATACACTTTCCAATCCTCAATATGCAAACCGGCAAATTCCTGCATCTTCATAGTGAATGCATATATAATAACTTTTCTTGAAATCTGAAGCAAAATTTGGATGTGTCTATACAGTCCTAATAGGAAAGAAAATAAATAAACCTTGTGAGTAAGATGTTTAGGTGGGTCTACAGTAATGAGCATTCTCTGGTTTGGTGTGTGATTTGGTTGTTGACTACAGATGAACATGTACTTATAGCTGTTATATAAAGAATAGCCTACAGTTTGACGTGTTTTCATTTGCTGAATTAAACAATCTAAATTAGAAGTCTCAGTAATTGAGATTCTATATTAAGGATATGAGTGATATTAGACTACCTTTTAATGTCTCTGTACTGTGTGTTTTATCTTTCTGGTGTACCTTAGAATGGCCTGGGTATCTCTAGTCTAGTGCAAGTCATAACTAACCTTAGGTTCAGTATAGAGACACTAAGTGATATAGACACTTGGTGGGTGGCCACTCATGTGGAAAAACACTAGAACTATAAAAACTGTCATTATTTTAAGATTTGAGTGACTAAGTTCTATGCTTTTAAAGGATGGTGGGATGCAAGATTCTACACATTGCCCATGGCATTTTTCTTGTCTATGTTGAAACAAAGTTCATGAACCTCAGGACTAAGTGACAAATATCTTTGGTCGCTCTGTGAACAGCCACTTAAACCCTATCAAGCCTTCATTTTCCTGGGTAAACCTCTAAATATATCAATACTTGCTTGAGCCTCTCTGGAATAAGACATTTAGAGAATCAACAGTGTAGAGTATCGACTTCTTAAAATATATCAAGTATCCACATAACCAGAAAGAAGACATTATAGGAAGAATGGAAACAGAAAAAAAAGCAGTTAAAAAACTGCAATTTGACAAGTAGGAAATCCAGAACTTACTTAAAGAAAAGTGTTCATCACCTATAAAAATAGATTATGATGAATTTTAACTCTTGTTAAAATAAAATAGTTGTGGACCTTTATGATTATAAGATGGGCATTTACTATTACAGTAACATTAAACAATAGCAACATAAAAACAACTCTTTCACCTCAACATAGAAACCTTTATCTTGTTCACATTTACCTATGTATATGTGAATATATATATATATATATATACATATATATATATACCAGTACCTATGTATTGGTCACAGTATATGTGTGGCCAATAACCATCCTAGTGAGCGTGTTTAATCTTTTATAATAGAATTAAATTTAATTAAAACTCTGAGCTTTACAAGTGGCTTTGACAAAACAGAACCCCAAGGATAAACCTTGATGTTACCATTTATGCATATGACCATATATTCCAGTTAAATGGTATATATGGTCAGTGTTAAGTAAATAGGGTCTTTAAGACCTGAGACACCTTGTACAAGACCATGTGATGGTCACTAAATGTGTTTTCCCTAGAAATTCCATTTTGCCCATTCCTAATTTGAAAATAATAAAATAAAGGCGGTCACCATCAATTTTCTTTTAACCGTGTGTGTTGTGGCTCTTTCAGGACAAACTACATACTCAGCAACTGGTAATTTTATTTAAAATTTTTGTTATTACATAACTTAATATGCATACGCTAATATTATAAATAATATACATATGTAAAATTTATGCAAGTAGAAATGTCAGTTTTCCTAGGTAACTTTAGATTTAAGTGAAAATTCTGAGGTTAATTTACTTGTAGACTGATTTATAGACTTCACACACAAGCAAATCAGAACAGTACCATACATAACTTTAAACATATATTTGTACATACCCTAAAAGAAGAGAAAGCAACTGCCCTCTATGACACGTCTATGTCTGTCTTTTTGCCATTCTTTATCAAGTAAAATTCTGTAAAACAAACTTAATTTTTCTTTGTACTGCAGCTTGATTAAACATTTCATTTTTAACATATCTAGATGAAGCCACAGGTTATTTTATGAAGGTCACCTAAATTATACTAAGCAAATTAAATTAATCGACAAAGGTTGGCTGGGTATTTATGTATGATTAAGAACTCCATTGTAATTATCTATATTGAGATTATGATTGTGAACTAGACATTGACCCTTTGTTAGATTAAGTGATCAATTTAGGCAATCATAGCTAACATAATACCGAGCCACCCAGTTATCTTCTGTAATTACTGTACAGGTCAAGGTTACTAACCTTAGAACAACCAACAATAAGAAGTAACTACTTCAAAGCCTTCTTCTGAAGAAAAGAGCACTATTTTTAAGTTTTGTAAGAACACTGAGAAAGACACTTATTAAGCTTTTGCCACTTGACTAACGTTACAATTTTAAGATGAAGTGAAGTATATATCATCTTAATTTTCGAATTTGGTAATTATTGAAAACACTTTCCTTTGTTATACAGAAGCATATTATGGCTATATTAATTTTCATAAATCTAAGAATATGACTGTTATTTTTGTTATTCTTTGTGATGAATTAAATTTTTTAAATTTTTTTCCAACAATATTTTATTATTTGTGAATTTCACAGCATGCATGCTAATCCTATAATCCTCCCTGGCTAGCCTCTGAACCCTTGTGACCTCTTCCAACAGAAAGAAGAAAACACGTCCAACTTGAGTTGCCCATATACTCACTGGAGCAATGTCAAACTCCTTGTTGCCAGTTCCCCACCCACACCCTTGCCAGAAGCCATAAGTTGTGCAGTCATATTCTCATCTTACTGTTCATAAAATGATACAACTTGGACACTAACATCGAAAGTCTAAAAAACAGATATGAGGCCTTTTTGGAATTAATGACACCAAGTTATTATTATATACATGTGTGTGTGTAGTGTGTGTGTTGTTTTTTATTTCAAATAGGAAAGACTTGCTTGACAATTGCTGTGGATTAAATGTGTGTACCTTGCTAAAGTCCATAGATTAATTACTAGTAGCTAATATGATGCCATTTGAATGTAAGGACTTTGAGAGGTACTTATAGGAATAGATAATCTCAGGTGGTTAAATCGTCAGGATAAGATATTACAAACCATGATTAGAATGAGGATATAAATATTCCTCATTCTAATCATGGTTAATGAAATATCTTGGACACTAACATCGCAAATCTAAAAATATATTTATATATATATATATATATATATATATATATATATGTATATATATATACATATATATATATATATATATATATATATATATATATATATTCAAATCCTGAAATAATGTTTCTTTAGATAAACATGAGTTTATTTCACATGACAGGGTTAGCTTTGATATGTGACAAGAACCACCTAGAAAGTACTCAGAAACCATTACTAATAACTGTCCCTTCATCCTAAAGCAGTAAATCTCTCATTCTCTCTCTCTCTCTCTCTCTCTCTCTTTTTATTGAGAATGAGGTTTCAAGTAACTGACAGGCTACTATTGATCCAAGGTTGAAAATTCATTTATGATTGGAAAAACATCAACATCCCTCACTTTAAGAACGTAACAGAGAGCAAATAAGAAGTGTCTCTTTTGTCCTCTAACCACAGCATAAGATTCATCTCCAACACGATAGATAATACGTATTGAATGCTTACTACATATCTGATCCTGTTTAGAAATCTGAAATTATATATATAAGAATTTATAAATTATTATCCAAAACTATTTTTATAATATATAGAAGAAAAACACCTACTATGTGAGTTTCTGAACATAGTATCTAGAACAACTAGAAATTGCAAATTGGCTGTTGCTTTATGGATTATTTTTACCTACAATACATTCAAATATTTGGTGTTACACTTACATAGTTTATTGGAAACTTTTGTAAAATATTCAAGAAAGAGTTTTAGATTTCATATGGAATCCAGAAATAAATACCTATAAATATTCCAATAGGCCCCGTCCTAATAGGCTTTAACTGTTAACTCAACCTAGCATGGAGTCAACTAAGCAAATAGTCTTCTTTTAAAAAAACTGTATAATTGTTATTTTTCTCACTTTTAAGTTCAAATAATAACAACAAAATTCTCCACAAGAGAAAATACCCAATCCTGATATTGTGTGAGAGTATTTTCCTGCCTGGAGTCACAAAGGACAAAAGAGAGAAAATAAACCCTTGAGATGAGCAGAATGCGAGTTGGCTCAGTAGTCATTGTGGCTGTATAAATATATTTCTCTATACAGGTGAGCTGTATAGAGAGCACACGCTTTTCATTGGGAACTGTGATTCATTCTTTCCATACAAAGTGCACATCTTCATGTTGGATTATCTTGCCAGAAGTAATGTTGGTGAATTCCTCTGCTATCACTTCATCTTCATTAAGGCCAGGACTTTTTAGTTCATATAGTATACAGGATTTGAGTCGGTCTGAGGATCCACAGGAAGAACTCAGAGGTTTATCTCATGAAGGTCTAGATACACAGTCACATTTACTGTATGATCATGTGTGTAACTGTCTGTTGATATCCAGAAAACACTTATTTCTCAACAGTCCTCCACTACTGCTGTGATTTGTGGTCTCTTAATCTCGCTTTCCTAAGCTTTGGAAGGAAGGTATATACATACATACATACATACATACATACATACATACATACATACATACACACACACATATAAATACATATATACACACAAATATGTGTGTGTGTGTGTGTGTGTGTGTGTGTGTGTGTGTGTGTCTCAGTTAGGAGTCAGCACTCCACAGGCTGTGTGTGTGTGTGTGTTATATCTACTCATATTCATTGAGAAATAGTGATTCACAGTCATAATCAAAATCAAAGACTCTAAAAACAAAATAAAGAGAAATTTGAACTTTTTTTTT
>JANHMN010000011.1:63355217-63368787 GCA_030674055.1 Rhabdomys pumilio
ACACACACACACACACACACACATTAATTTTAAAAAAAGCAACATGTTATATGTAAAATACATTTGACATAGTGGAATTGTTGTCTCTTAGGAGAAAGAAGAGCATTCTGCTGGAGTCACCAATGATATTCACAACACAGAAAAACATCGATAAGATACTTCGAAATAAATTGCTCAATAGACATAAAAGAAATGTTACTAATGAGGCTTTAAAGAATATTTATAGCATCATGAAATATATGGTGAAGTCAAAAAGAATCCATTCTTGAACATTGGGTGTAAACAAATGTTTACTCTCCTCAGATTGAAAACCACCAGGAACAACAACTAAGAAAAAACTTTCTATTCAAGTGTAGCCCGTGAACCAAAGTGTTCTGTTAATGTTATTTAAATGAATATGGGTAATAAGTTATTTTCCAGGACATAGGAAGCTATGAGTAGGTACAACACTGAAGAAAAAAAAGCCCTCCTTCCACACCTAGTAAAGATTAACTGTCTATAAATCCTTGGAGAGACATAGCTTCAGGACCACTCTTTCCTATTATAGCGTCTATAAATCTTGATGAGTGATAAGGTCCTCTCACACTCCCAATTACTCTAGAACAGAAATTTGGTGAACTCTGTCTTGTACAGGTCTTCTGCAGGTAATCAAAGCTGCTGGCAGTTCATAAGGACAATGGCTTTGGAGGACAATGTTCTATTTTATACTCAGTTTCATAACAATCAAAATAGTATCAGAACTATGAAATACTGTGTGGAAAGTAAAACAAGAAGTGGTTTTATCCAGCAAAACACAGCTAAATGCCTGTGATAGAACCAATGTCTTTTCTTTAGACCAAGAGAAACTGTAAGACTTGCAAATTTAGAGAATTAGAACTGAAGCAGAAACAGAAGACTGTGATTAATGTCTAATTTGAAGTGGCCTTTACTGTGATGAAACATTGTTCCAAATATCACTGTGGAATGTTTTCTTTGCAGCATAACAAATTGGCAAGGGTCCAGTGTTTAAAGATGCATATAAAATACTTAGAAAAATGCATATGTAAATCTTATTATAAATCAGAAAAATTACACATAAATTGAAAACAAATCTTTAGTATAATTATTGTTATTTTTACTGTTGCAAAAATTCAAAACCAGAAACTCACCAAGATTAGGCGTATGTGCTACTACTGAGCCATACCTTCAATTAAATCATGATATTATTATATATTACTAGTTGAATTTTAAATGAAGAGAAAATGTCTCCTTATAATAAAAATGTTTCTTATGAGGAGGGTAAGATGGTTTTGTTTTATATTTTTGCTACATCAAACAAGAAGACGGAATCAGAGACATGTAAATTTGAGAGATAAGTATGAACATTCATATGAATGTGAGTCTGTGGAAATGCACACATGTACAGTCGTGCATACAATGCATGTATTGCATCTGTAGGTAATACTTTAAAGTGAGATTTAATTTTAAAGTTTAAGAGAAAGTGATCTCCATCTTCCTGAACAGTGCCTTGCCTGTTGGAGACAGAGATTTGAGTAATAAAACTGAATCCAAAGAATGAGCCTCTTACTTCATTTTATTGGTAAACTATTATAGGAATAATGAAATTCAGCATGCACAAGTCATTAATGATCTTTGCATCTTAACTATGACAGAATATTTATAGTATGGAATATCATATTCACAGCAATCCTTACACTTTCTCTCCTCACCTCTTGTCTTTTTATACTTCTGCCTAGTGGTGATATTTGCTACCTTCCACATCAACCCAGATAATACCATGGACAGATAGTCAAATTTGACAATAACTGAATCCAAGTTTACATATGTCTGGTGTGACTAAAGTTTCTTGTTTATGAATCAGACAATAAAGTTTGAGTATTCTGCTTAAGTTTGTTGTAAAATTTCACTTTATAAAGCCACTAAATGAGAAACATTGTTCAGCCTGTAGGATCACAAATATATTCACATAAAGAGTGTCCATGAAACTATGCATTAGTAAACATATAACCTTTTTTTCATGGAAATCTCAAACATAATCACAAAATTTCAAGTAAAACAAAATTATCATTTAGTCGGGGACATAGAAGAAATCAGAACATTTGATAATCCATCCTTTTATAGCTGGTTTCTCTGAAATCCAGTGACCTAATGCCTTTCTGGCCTTTATTTCCACATGGTGATTTCTGAGCCCTAATTTTCTTTCTGCCAAGTTTTCATTCCCTAGTAGTCACTGCCCCAGTTGTTCAACTGTATTGGGCTGTCAGTTCAGTTACTGAAGATACAGCTATCTCAATTCATCCTTTAGGTCAGAATGTTAAAGATGTAAAACTCGGTAAGAGTAAAAGGACATAACCAATCTAGAAGTGATAAAAAGGTCAAGTGATGTAAGGTAATGTTACTACATCAGGAAAAATATTCAAAAAAATCTGGCCTGCTGGGAAACCTTACCATTGAAATCTTACCAAGGTTAGAGAACAAATGCTTTAAAAGCTTTCCAAAAGAAATAGTTTCTTAAAATGCAGTAATATTTTTGAGACTTATCTTCTCTCTTCAGTGTCTCCTTTTTTTTCTAGACACATACACACTGTATTTTTTACACCAATAAAATCACAGCATCATGATAATTTAGAGATGTTTATTAACTGATCTTAATATTTCTAATTTCTCACTCATCTCAGTCTCTATATAATCTTAAACTCTTTATTATCTCACTTTCTTTGAAGGTTGTAGATCTTTGGCACTGGAACCAAGTTCAGGTCCACTATATGACAGAAAAAAATACTTATACTGAGCTACACCACTGGCCCAAGCCATCATCTAGTCCCTGAAATAGATCATGTGTTACAATCCCCAGTAGCAACTGTGAATGCACCTGCCCTATACCCATGATCAAAGTCATAAAAATCTGTGCCAAAATGTAGTAGAAATTATTAATAAATCCCAGTCTAGGGCTTCTACCCCACCTTGTTCATTAAGTTTTTAGATAAAAAACAGACTCACACTCTTTATTTTTACAACATACCATAAGCAGCACAATAACTGGTCAGCTGCCTACCTTCCATGATGTTAGAATCTACTTCCCTTTCAATAACCCTCAGTTATTTCTTATTATTTTCTATGTTCCATCTGGGATGCTCTTAACTCCAATTGGGCTGCCCTCAGTGCTACATTTTTATGGCTCAGCTTACCCATGGTGGCTTATACTTTCTCTTCTCCTTTCTCTTCTTCCTCTTCTTCCTTTTGATCCCAAGCACAGAAGCTTAAACCCCACCTATGTCTCTTCTACCCAACTATTAGCTGTTGGTATCTTTATTTACCAATCACAATTAACTGGGGACAGAGTCATGTCAGGAGCCATAACAGGACAAGCTAATAACCAGCAGGTGATCTTTCTGAGATGGTCTCCTTTGGATTAATCTGTGACAGAATTAGGTTCTTATAAGCAATGACCTAAGAGTATTCATTTTAGGAAAGATTCCTGCTATTAATATGTTTTTCCTGTTATTACTAAACATATATAACAATCACTAGGTATTATTCTACCCCTTTTGAGCATATCTCTGCAGATCTATGAAGATATAGTGTCTTGTAGTGATGCTATATAGACAAATAGATGACTTCTTAAGTCTTAATGATGATCCTATATGAAGTCCTTAAATTATATCAGTCATTATTAGGCTCTCTTATAGTGAGTTGCTATTAGGTCCTTGTCTGATAATCAAAACTGCAATGAGAACTCTGTCATTCTCAAATCTTTCATCAGTTAATTGCTCTTAGACAGTAACCAGACTTTCTCCTACTCAAAGCACATTCCAAGAGGTTGTAAAACAATTAACCAAAGGTGATAAAAAGAGTACTAAATGATTTATTATAGGTGCTTATAGGACAGAAGTTGAAATGTTGACTGTGTTTGTCTATACAAAACTTCACTAATAACTTTGTTATGGTTTTTGATGTTCAAACAAGCTGTGAAGTTGTAACAGGTGATGCATGTTTAGCCAGATAATTATTTCTAAAGGGTAGGCATGGAAACATTGTCTGTTGTAAACTTCTATTTCAATTTGTGATTTGATTTTTTATGTGAACTCATGTTGAACTTTTTAACATGTGATCATGTATTCTGAAACATGTATAAGTACTGAGAACAAAGAAATGAGAGAAGAAAATTTTCATTTTCCCCACTTAGAAGGAACTTTTTCCCTTTTCTGGTTTAGGATTTTTTGCTTTTCCCCTTAGATAGCTTTCATAGGAAACTTTTTACAACTTAGTAATAAACTCTATAATTACTTTTCAAAGTGTTCATTTTTCTTCCTAGGACTTCCAACTAGCAAGCCGAAAGTTAGTCTTGCAATTCCTGCTGAAATAGAACAAAGGCCACATTATTTAATCTGCCCTCTTCCCTTGTTAGGCTACAGTTGTCAATCTTCTAAGCCAGAAACCTTTTAGCCTCATAAAGAGCAAGAAAATTTTTAGTACTTTTTAGAAGTTATCATCAACATTTCAATATAGTTAGAGAGCTAGAATGTCTGGAGACCCTCAGACTTTAAAGCCACACCAGAGTCTTACTTTATAACCCTGCCACTGCCTTCTCCATGCTGGGAGGGTCCCGACAGGGTCACTCAGTGTCTTATTTGTGGACTCTCATTTTTGGAGCAAACTGTCTTGGGGACCCCATTACTATTAGGCCAACCCACTAAACAACAACAACAACAAAAAAGACCAAATAATAAATCTTAATTTTTTTAAATGTTGACTCTGCTGAAAATTGGTTCTGATGAAATATATTTTCCTACTTCCCCCAAAGATAGTCATTCTTTAAGATCTAACTAAAGGTCCTCTTTCTCTGTGAGGTCTTAGGCTTTGAATGTAGGGGATTTCAGCACAAAGCCTCAGTCCTATGGCATTGCAAAATCTTGGACAGACAGTTCATACAATAAATTCCAAAAACTTGAAATACAATCCTAGATTTAAATTTTATTTTCCTGTGAGTTTGAAAGCTTTTTCTAAGAGTCATAGCTTAGCTACTTTATGGGAAAAAGTTGATGGCACCTCTCCTGTAAGAGTCAACAGAGACAGCATTACTTAGGAGAGTAGCTACTGAATAGTAGAAATAATGGGAATATTTGAACTAAAGAGACTTGTACATACATATATACATACATACATACATACATACATACATATTAGAATATATATGTATGTACATACATATATATTAGCAATAACAAAACAATCAGAAGAATAGGATATTACATAGAATGTATTTCTTTAATGGCTATAACTGAAATTCAGGAAAAATTTAAGAGAAGAATATGCAGTGACAATCTGGAGAAGACTATAAAGCTGCCTATGATTAAGGAAAGACAGAGAAGCCAAACTTTTACAGATTTTCTGGCATTCAAACAACCAAACTTTGCTCTGATTCCTTCTAGCAATGTTCTGCCATAGTGATAGATGATTTAGGATTATACGTTTGCAATATTACTCTGCAGAAAAATTTGTAAATCTTTCCAATTTCCTTCAGTATATAAAAATTCAGTCACTGAAATCTAAACATGTTAAACACTGAGATGAAGGCCATGAGAAAACTTAAGAATACTTCTAGCAATTCAATTAAATACCCAAATGGCTTACATTAATAAGTTACAAATTCCAAGGTTCTTTGTATTTATCACATAATTCTAATAATATTTCAATTACCTTTACCCAACTCATTGATTTCAAAGCATGTACAAATATTTGAAAAGATAAATCTTAGTGTCTTGATGAATATGTAAGGCTTAGACGTTAACAGCCTTTCTACCTACTAATGATCTAAGTACTTTTGCAAGGTTAATGAATTCTAATATGAACGTCATTATGCTTCTCACTATTTGCTGCACAGAAAACTCACATGTATTAAAACTCAGTGTGAGGCAAAGTCTTGATGACCTCTAGATAATTTATAGTTGACAATATTTCACAATAGTTTGTCCAAAAGAAATCTGAGTTTGCTGACACAGCAGAGGATTGTAGTCAAATGCAATAGAGGTTACTGAAAAATAGGATTCGGGATCTGAAAAGCAGTAGACATCCAAGTGTTAGAATCCCAAGGTCATGTTTATTCAAGTGGTAGCAGTGTAGTCATGAGACTACATGTAGCATTAATCTCAGAAAAGTTAATTACCGTAAACTTCTTTAGTGTATTGCTCAAAGATGCAAATTGCTAGAGAAAGCAATTAAACACAATCAAACGTTCAAGGCTGATCAATTTGACCATGTATTGAATAATAGAACACTATGTCCCCAAAGCAGTATTTTTTTTCATGATTCACATACCCACAGCATCATTTTCCTGCCCATAATAGAGAGACACAAGATAAGGACAATTTTATAAATCTAAGATGTTTATTATGGAATTGGTAGGTATAGTATAATGCTGAAATTTCACAGTGTGGCTGAGAACTGCCAGAACTTCTCTCATAAGAGAGAATATGTAAATTTATTTCAAAATATACATTTTTTAAAGTTTATGAAACCCAAAGCAATAAATAATTCAAACCTAATGAGGCAAAATAATAATAGTATTAATAATAGTAACAAAGTAAAAGAACCTACCATAACCAACTGGTTTAAATTTCATAAGAAAGAAGGCAGAAAGATATTTGTTAGCCAAATAATGCTCAGTGAATGCAATGCATACTGAATACACATACACAAAATGATTATAGAGTAAAAATATTTATGAAATGCATCATAGGTGGATGTATATTTTTTAATTTTTAATTTATTTTATTAATTTACATTCCAAATATTTCCCCCTCTCAGTGCACCCTCCCAGAGCATTTTCCTCATGCCCCCTCTACTTTATCTCTGAGACAGTGCCCCACCCTTCCTTGGGTCATCAATTCTATAAAGAATTAGGTGCAACCTCTCCCTCTGAGGCCAGAAAAGGCAGTCCTCTGATAGATATGTTCCAGGAGCCTCTAACCAGCCCCTGTATGCTCTTTGGATTGCGACTTAGTCTCTGTGAGCTCAGTGGGGTCCAGGTTACTTGACATGGTGGTCTCCCTATGGGGTTTCTATTACCCTCAGCTCCTTCAATCCATCCCTTAACTCTTCCATAGAGGTCCCAGACCTCTATCCAACGCTAGGATTTAAATATCTGTATCTGTCTCTGCCAGCTGCTAGTAGAGTTGATCAGAGGAAAGCTGTGCTAGGTTCCTGTCTGCAAGCAAAACAGTATTAGTAACAGCACCAGTGTTTGGTGCTTTCCCATGGGACAGACAGATCTCATGTTGGGCCAGTAAGTGATGGGCAACTCCTTCTGTCTCTGCTCCATTTCAGTCCCTGCATTTCATTTAGACAGGAAAATTTGGGGTCAACAATTTTGAAGGTTGGTTGGTGTTTCATCCCTCCACTGGGGGTCCTATTGACCTATTAGAGGTAGTTTCTCCAGGTTCCCTTCCCACTGTTGAGAAGCTTTCTTAAGATCACTCACATTGAGACCTGGAAGCCTCCCCATCCTGGGTCTCTGAGACTTTAAAGAGAATTCCCTATCCCCTGCGCCAGAAGCTTCATGTTTTTATTTATTTTCCTGGCCCTCTGTGCTTTCCTTCTGTTTCAACACATGCCTGATCTTGTCCCCACTCCCTTTTCCTTTCCCTTCCCCTGTCCCACCCTGGTAACCCCTTTCCTCTACCTCCCATGATTATATTGTTTCATATCCTAAGTCTGATTGAAGCATCCTCACTTGGGCCTACCTTCTTTTTTAACTTCTTAAGGTCTATGGGATGTATCATAGGTATTCTATACTTTTAGTCTAAGAGTCATTTACCAGTGAATACCATACCATGAATGTCCATTGGGGTCTAGGTTATGTCAGTCAAGATGATTTTTTTTTCTAGTTTAACCACAAATTCATAACGACCTAGTTTTGTTTTTTGTTTTTTTTTTTTGGGGGGGGGTTGGTTTTTTCGAGACGGGGTTTCTCTGTGTAGTCCTGGTTGTCCTAGAACTCACTCTGTAGACCAGGCTGGCCTCAAACTCAGAAATCCACTTGCCTCTGCCTCCCAAGTGCTGGGATTAAAGGCCTGTGCCACCACCGCCCAGCAACGACTTGGTTTTTAATAGCTGAAGAGCATCCCATTGTGTAAATGAACCACATTTTCTGTATTCATTCTTCAGTAGAGGAACATCTGGCTGGTTTACAGATTCTGACTATTATGAACTCAGTGGAGCACATGTCCTTTTGGTATGGTGGAGTATCTTTTGGGTATATGACCAGGAGTGATATAACTGGGTATTCAGGTAAAACAACTTCCAATTTTCTGAGGAACCATCAGAATGATTTTCAGAGTGGTTGTATAAATTTGCAATCCCACCAACAATGGAGGTCTGTTCCCCTTTCTCTACATCCTGGCCAGCATGTGCTGTCACTTGAGTGACTTGAGAAGCCATTTTGGTTGGTGCAAGTTGGTATCTCAGGGTTGTTTTGATTTGCATTTCCTTGAGGACTAAGAATGTTGTTTTTTAATTAATTCATTCATTTATTTTAAACTCAAAACTTTATTCCCCTCCCAGTCCACCCTCCAACTGTTCCACATCCCATAACTCCTCCCACCCCTATGTCTACACAAGAATATCCCCACCCCACCAGTCCTCTGAACTCATTGAGGCCTCCAGTCTCTAGAGCATTAGGTGCATCTTCCCTGACTAACCCAGACCCAGCAGTCCTCTGCTCTATATGTGTTGGGGGCTTCATATCAGCTGGTGTATGCTGCCTAGATGGTGGCCCAGTGTTTGAGAGATCTCAGGGGTCTCGGTTAATTGAGTCTGTCGGTCATACTCCTCCTCAGCTTCTTCGAGCTTTTCCCTAATTCAACCACAAAGGTCAGCAGCTTCTGTTCACTGATTGGGTGAAGATAACAGCATCTGACTTTTTCAGCTGCTTGTTGGGTGTTTTGAAGGGGAGTCATGATAGGTCCCATTTTTGTGAGCACTCCACAGCCTCAGTAATAGTGTCAAGCCTTGGGACTGCCCCTTGAGCTGGATCTCACTTTGGGCCTGACACTGGACCTTCTTTTCCTCAGGATCTTCTTCCTTTCCACCCCTGTAGTTCTTTCAGACATGAACAATTATGAGTCAGAGTTTCTGACTGTGGGATGGCAACCCTTCCCTCACTTTATACCCTGTCTTCCTGTTGGAGGTGGGCTCTATAACTTCACTCTCCCATTGCATCTAAGGTTCCTTGCTTTGAGTCTTGAGAGTCTCTCACCTCACAGTTCTCTGTAGGTTGCCGATTTGTCTTACTGGCTATGTCTTTTGCCTTACAGAAGCTTTCCAGTTTTATGAGGTCTCATTTATCAATTCTTGATCTTAGAGTGTGAGCCACTGGAGTTCTGTTTAGGAAATTTCCCCCTGTGCCAATGAGTTCAACGCTCTTTCCCACTTTCTCTTCAATTAGATTTAGTATATCTGGTTTTATGTTGAAGTCCTTGATCCAGTTGGACTTGAGCTTTGTGCAAGGTGACAAATATGGGTCTACTTTCATTTTTCTATATATTGACACCCAGTTAGATCAGCACCATTTATTGAAGGTGTTTCTTTTTTCCATTTTATATGTTTGGCTTCTTTGTCAAATACCAAGTGTCTGTAAATGTGTGGTTTTATTTCTGGCTCTTCAATTCTATTCCACTGATCAACATGGCTATCTCTGTTCCAATACCAGGCAGTTTTTATCACTATTGTTCTGTAGTAAAGCTTGAGGTCAGGGATGGTGATTCCCCCAGCCACTCTTTTATTGTTAAGTATTATTTTTGCTATTGTGGGTTTTATGCCTTTTCAGATGAATTTGAGAATTGTTCTTTCCATGTCTTTGAAGAATTGTGTTGCGAATTTGATGGGCATTGCACTGAATCTGTAGGTTGCCTTTGGTAGGGTGGCTATTTTTACTATGTTAATTCTGCCAATCCATGAGCCTGGCGATCTCTTCATTTTCTGAGACCTTCTTTGATTTCTTTCTTGAAAGACTTGAAGTTATTTTCATACAGTTCTTTCACTTGTGTGGTTACCCTAAGATATTTAATATTATTTGTGGCTATTGTGAAGGGAGTTGTTTCCCTATTTTCTTTCTTAGCCTGTTTATCATTTATATAAAGAAGGCTATGATTTATTTGAGTTAAATTTATATCCAGCCACTATGCTGAAGTTGTTTATCAGCTGGAGAAGTTTTCTGGTAGAGGATTTGGGGTTGCTTATGTACACTATCAAATTATCTGCAAATAGTGACACCTTTATTTTTTTCTTTGCCAATTTGTATCTCCTTGATCTCCTTTTGTTGTCTTATTGTTCTAGCTAGCACTTTGAGTACTATATTGAAGATATAGGAAGAGTGGTCATCCTTGTCTTGTCCCAGATTTTAGTGGGATTGCTTCAAGTATCTCTCTATTTAATTTGACATTGGCTGTTGGTTTGCTGTATATTTCTTTTATTATGTTTAGGTATGAGCCTTGAATTCCTGATCTCTAATACTTTTTACATGAATGGGTGTTGTATTTTGTCAAATGCTTTTTCAACATCTAAAAAGATGATCATCTGATTTTTTTTCTTTGAGTTTGTTTATATAGTGGATTACATTAATTGATTTTTCATATATTGAACCAACCTTACATCCCTGGGATGAAGCCTACTTGATCATATTGAATAGTGTTTTTTGATATCTTCTTGGTTTCAGTTTGCAAAAATTTTATTGAGCATTTTTCATCGATATTCATAAGCGAGATTGGGCTGAAGCTCTCTTTTTTGGTTAGGTCCTTGTGTGATTTATAAGAGTAATTGTGACTTTATTAAAACTAATTAGGTAGTGTTCCTTCTGTTTCTATTTTATGGAATAGTTTGAGGACTGTTGGTATTAGGTCTTCTTTTAAGGTCTGGTAGAATTCTGCATTAAATCCATTTGACTCTGGGTTTTTGGGGATGGTAGGTTTTTGATGACTTCTATTTCCTTGGTATATGAGACTGTTTAGACACTTTACCTGCTCTTGATTTAACTTTGGTATGTGCTATCTGTCTAGAAAACAGCCATTTCATCTAGATTTTCCAGTTTTATTGAGTATAGGCTTATGTATTAGGATCCAATAATTTTTTGAATTTCCTCCATTTCTGTTGTTATGTCTCCCTTTTCATTTCTTATTTTGTTAATTTGAATATGGCCTCTGGGCCATTTAGTTAGTTTGGCTAGGGGTTTATCTATCTTGTTGATTCTCTCAAAGAACCAGCTTTTAGTTTTGTTGATTCTTTGTATTGTTCTCTTTTTTTCTATTTGGTTAATTTCGGCCCTGAGTTTAGCTATTACCTGCCATCTACTCCTGTTGTGTGTGTTTGCTTCCTTTTGTTCTAGGGCTCTCAGGTGTGCTGTTAAGTTGCTAGTATGAGATCTCTCCAGTTTCTTTACCAGGGTGCTTAGTGCTATGAATTTTCCTCTTGGCACCATTTTAATTGTGTCCCATAAGTTTGTGTACAATGTGTTAATATTTTCATTATATTCCAGGAAGTCTTTAATTTCTTTCTTTATTTTTTCCCTGACCAAGTTATCATTGAGTAGAGATTTGTTCAGTTTCCATGTGTATGTGGGCTTTCTGTTGTTTTTGTTGTCATTGAAGACTAGCATTAGGCCATGGTGATCTGATAAGATGCATGGAATTATTTCAATATTCTTGTATCAGTTGATGGCTGTTTTGTGACCAGTTATATGGTCAGTTTTGGAGAAGGTATCTAGAGGTGCTGAGAAGAAGTTATATTCTTTTGGTTTATGGTGAAATGTTCTGTAGATACTGTCAAATCCAAAAAGAGATCATTAATACCCAGTATTTGAGGATATTGATCTAAAGGAGAGAGTAAAGATTGCCTAGATGAGGTACTGAATAGAAACAACTGGAGAATATAATAATTTGAACAAAGTGTTCTTTATAGTCTCAGACATTTGATGCTTGGATGTTTACAGAGGTGTGTCCTGGTGGGAAGAAGTATATCATTGGAGGTGAGCTCATGGCCCCAAAGACTCTTGCCTTTCTCATTTTGCATTCTCTGCCATATGTGCATGCTCAATTTGCACTCCAGTTGTCTTGTCTGCTTGGTGCCATACTCCCCTGATGTAGGGATGGTGGCCTTTTATTCCTCTTAAATCATAAATCCAAAGACAACTTTTGTTCTGTAATTTGTCTTTTCATAGTACTTGCTTAATCACAATAGAAATGTAACTAACGAAGGATGAACTGAACGACAGATGAATAGTATCAGTTAAACAGGTGAAAAAAATCTTGGGTTCTATTGCAAGGTAGCTTGGCAGACAGGAACAAAATGATATCAACCATTTCAAAATTTCTAGGAAGCAATATTCTTAATTGTTCTCATTATAAACAGTTGGTATATAAAAGATACATATGAAAAGAACACCCATTTTATCATCGCATAAGGTTAAGCTGTGTTACTGTATCACAATGTCATCTATAACTGTTCTAAACTGTTGATTGATTATTAAAAGAGGGCTAAATTACACTTATGGTATCCATCATTCAGTAGGTTTATTATAGAGACTAAGGAACTGTATTTTCATACTGTTCTCAAGTTAAGTAATGATGCTTTTCTACGCATCAGAAATGAAGACCTATTAACATCTACTGTTAAGTACATGCTACATTTTCCAGAAGTCCAGCTAATTATAAAATAGTTATAGAATTTCTACCACTGAAAGCTGTGGTCTGTGCCACTGCTGAAGCCATGTTGTTGCCCCTAGGCCATGTTGCCATAAGGGGACATGTTGAACTGAAGTGGCCTGTACTGCCATCTAAAGCCATGTTGGAGTTTGTGGTCCTCTTGTGGCTGGGAATTATGTTGATGTCTATGGCCAATGTTGGCTCCAAAAGCCAGGTGAATGTCTCCAATCTGTGCTACAGTCTGAAGCTATGTCATTTTCTTTGAACTGGGTTACCATGTGGATATTTGTAGTCTGGGTTGCCTCCTGAGCTCATGTTAATGTTCTTGCCCTGTGCTGCCTCCAAAGACTATGATGGTGTCCTTGTCCCATGCTGAAGTAGAGAACCATGTTGTTGTTTGTGGCCTATGCTGCCAATTGAGCCCATCCTGAGGTCTGTTGCTTGTGTTGATGTCAGAGACCATGTGGGTATAAGTGATCAGTACTGTCACCAGAAACCATCTGGAAGCTCACAACCAGTGTGTCCACTGACTGTAAAGATCAAGGAAGCTACTTTTGAAGTGATATTAATAACTACAGACTCTCAGTTAAAGAAAAGGAACATAGAAGGCTTCTGTGACAACCCCTACTCTCTAACTCCCACACTTAAAAAATGTAAAAACCTAGATACGATTTGAATGTGAAAGTGAAGCCATTGAGGTCTTCTTGCAGGGGCAGAAACAGGTTGGGAGGGACTCAGTTTTCTTTAAGGGGCTAGCCACTGGAATTTTTTTAATAATTCGTGAATAATTCAGTGAATATATGAGTGAAAAATGGGACTTCCTTCTTTTTCTTCTTCTTCTTCTTCTTCTTCTTCTTCTTCTTCTTCTTCTTCTT
>JANHMN010000011.1:63375963-63391736 GCA_030674055.1 Rhabdomys pumilio
CCCCGCTTGTGGTTGCTTTCTTCTCCCTCTCAAGTGAAACTGAGGCATCCTGATGAACTGAATCTAATAGAAGAGAATGTGGGAAAGAGCCTTGAACTCATTGGCACAGGGGAAAATTTCCTAAACACAACTCCAGTGGCTCACACTCTAAGATCAAGAATTAATAAATGGGACCTCATGAAACTGGAAAGCTTTTGTAAGGCAAAAGACATAGTCAATAAGACAAATAGGCAACCTACAGACTGGGAAAAATCTTCATTAACTCTACATCTGATATAGGGCTAATATCTAAAATATATAAAAGAACTCAAGAAGCTAACCCAAAAAACCAAACAACAAAATCAAAAAAATGGGGTATAGAACTAACCCGAGAATTCACAGCAGAGGAAACGTGAATGGCTGAGAAGCACCTAAAGAAATGTTCAAAGTCCCTAGTGATGAGAGAAATGCAAATCAAAACAACCCTGAGATTCTACCTTACACCAATCAGAATGTCTAAGATCAAAATCTCAGGTGAAAGCACATGTTGGAGAGGATGTGAAGAAAAAGCAACACTCCTCCATTGCTTGTGGGATTGCAAACCGGTACAACCACTCTGAAAATCAATCTGGAGGTTCCTCCAAAAATTGGAAATAAATCTACCTGAAGATCCAGCAATACCACTCTTGGGAATAAACCTAAAAAAATGACCCACTATGCCAGAGGGACATGTTCCACTATGTTCATAGCAGCCTTGTTTGTGATATCCAGAAGCTGGAAACAAACCAGATGTCCCACTACAAAAAATGGATAGAGAAAATGTGGTTCATTTACACAATAGACTACAACTCAGCTGTAAAGAATGAGAACATCCTGAGTCTTGCAGGCAAATGGATTAAAATATCATCCTGAGTGAGGTAACTCAGACCCAAATGAACATGCATGGTATGGACTCACTAATAAGTGGAGAGTAGCAAAAAAAAAAAATGCTGAAAACCTTAGATAAAGACCATGGAACTCAAAATGATCAGCAAGCTGAAGGACCCAAGTGAGGATAGGGTTGCTGTAAGTCTTTTCTGATGTCAGAATTCAATGAGAACTCTTCCATTCTTCAAGTCTCAAGAGTCAATTGCTTCTGAGATAGCAAGCAGGCATCTAGCACTTACAGCACATTCCAAGAGGTTATAAAACAATTTACAAAAGGTCATAAAAAAGGGATCTAAGGATTGCTACAGATCCAAGAACTGAAGATAAAATATTGACTGGGTTTGTCTATAAAAAACTTCACTAATAACTTAGTCACAAAAATTATGGTTTCTAACTTTCAATGAACCTGTTGAGATAGTGGCAGATAATGAATGTTTATCCAGATAATTACTCCTAGCAATTAATCTTTTGCTAAATTCCCTGCTGTTTCATGATGAGGTGCTAAATGACAGAAATTGAAGTTTCTGACCTCAGAGGAAATCAGACAGGCAGGTCAGCTACCACAGCAAAGTGACTTAGGCTTAAGACAGGTAAACATTTTATTATTAAGCAGCAACCCTAAATATATTGCAACACCAAGTCTCGCTTCTGACAAGGTTCTTCCCCCTTGGCTTACCTCAAGAAAAAAAAATCAAGAAAGAAGAACAGCCAGGGCTAGTCCCCAGTACCCTTCTATTCTCCAGTTTATTCCTCAAACACTACAATGTCCAAGACCTTTTGTAACCTCCTTGTTTCTGCAGGTACTCCAGGTGTTATACTCATAACTACCCTAAAACTCATATGAAACCAAAAAGACCATAAGTAGACAAAAAAATTTTTGAGCAAAAAGAATAATTCTTAATACATTATTGTTACAGATATCACGGTATAATATAGAGTCATACCAATGAAAAAAAAGTATTGATATAATAACAGAAAATAAACAAACTGATATACAGATCACTAGAGTAAAAGTGGTGACCCCAAACATGAGCCCGTGTAACTTCAGCTGTTTAATATTCAACAAAGCTAAAGAGAAATACCAGTTAAAGGGGAGAAAAAAACCCAACAACCTCAAGTGCTGTTGGAAAAACTAGATATCCACATACAGAAGACAGAAATTAGACCTTTATCTATCCACTTTCACAAGAAAATAAACCCATCAGATCAAAGACCTGAATGTGAAACCTAAAACATTGAAACCACTAGAAGAAAACATAAGCATTACCCCATATATACCCTACATAGGTATAGAAAAGGACTATTTGACTGAACAACTAATGCTGATGGTTGTCAGATAGAACTTCATACAACCAAAGAGGCTCTGCACAGCTTAAGAGAAAAATCAACCCAGCAAAGGTGAAAAGCACAGAATGGGAATCTTCACTAGCTACACAATTGTTAAAAGATTAATAGTTACATATAGCAAAAACTCAAAACAAGGAATAAAACTAAATCAAACAAGCCATTTGAAAAAATTGGGGCAAGGACCTGCAAGATTATGCTCATAAGAAGAATTAAAATGGTTCAAAAAATATCTCAAATAAAACTTTCCTTCAGCCAAACAATAAATAAAATGATGGTCTAAACAACTCCGACATTTTGTCTTACCCTAAGAGAATCACAAATATCAACAAACAACAGCAAATGCTAGAGAAGCTGTGGGGCAAAGGAAACCGTCATTCACTTTTGGTGGGATTACAACTGGCTGGTCCAGCCACTCTAGAAATCAGGAAGCATTCTTAATAAGTAAATCAAACTGCATGCTATAACCCAGATACACAACTTCTAGTCATATGCTCAAAAAGACTCAACATCCTTCTTGCTTAGTCATGTGTGTTGCTGCTGTGTTCACAATAGCTATGAATCAGAAACAACCTAAAAGTCTTTCAACCAACAAACTGATGATATGTGGTATATATACACAATGGAATGATTTTCAGATGTAAAGAAAATTAAAATGTAAATAAAGGGTTCAACAAAAAAGTTATAATTACTAAAGCAACCTAAACCCCCCAAAATTAATATTGCATACTCTCTCATTCATCTGAGAATGCTAGATCCACAAACTTTTAAAAGTGATTTCCAGAAATCCTACACCCACTGTCTATATTTCGTCAAACTCTTTGAAAAGCATCTACATCTGTTTTTATTAGATTAAATTTATTTCACATCTGAGTGATGATCATAATTGCATACATACAATGTTTTGTCCTTATGGCCAATCATAAAGACCTTCTATTAAATACGAAGCAGACTGGATGTTTCTAAATGTCATTAAAAGGATTTTGATCTGCTTCTGAAATTGTTCTTCACATCTTATAACTACTCATCTTTTTCCATTGAAGACATTGTATCTGCTCTTTATGTTTCAGGTTATCTACAGGGCTTGTGAGATCAGGGCCATAAAATTTTTCCTAAATGTTATTTTCTTCACAAGCATCCAGAATGTTCTATAGCGGTTTCATTAATTGACAATTTAGTCACAATATGCCATAAAATATCTGTTCACTAAAATCTGATTTCCCGTGTTTATTGTGCTATTCACACTCAAAAATCAGAGAAAGGAATAAAATCTAGTTTTATTTATTTTAAACTAAACTCTGAAGGTCAGCTCTCTACTGTTGCATAGGCTCAGCACAATTATGTTGGTGTTGGTGTTGATTGTGGTGTGTGTGTGTGTGTGTGTGTGTGTGTGTGTGTGTGTGTGTGTGAAAAACAAAATAACTACACCACTTTAAAGACATAGAATGTTTCTTCAATAAAACCATAGAATTAAATTTCCCAAATCTAAAGAAAAATATGACCACTCAGGTAAAAGGAGTACACAAAACACAAGATCCAGGAGATAAGAATGGAAATCTCCCAATTCCACCTTTTAATTCAAAACATTAAGTACACAGAACAACAACAACAAAAAGTGTGGAAAACTGCAAGAGAAAAGACACGATTCACATGTAAAATTAGAATCGTGTCCATCAGAATAATAGGTGACCTCTGAATGAAAACTTTAAAAGATAAAAGAGCTTGGAGCGATGCGCTTCAAATTATGAATGGACATAGATACCAACCCAAACTTCTTTTTACTTGGGAAAACTATAAAATGAAGGATAAAGAAAAGCTTCCCATTATAATAAAAAGTAAAATGAAGAAACTTATGACAACAAAGCTAGCACTATAGAAACTACTAGAAGAAATACTTTGAACTTAATAAAGTATTAATCATCAGATACAAGATGATTCAAAGAAAAAAAATGAGTAATGCCATAATAGTGTGTGTATATGTAAGACTTACAAGAGGACACCACAAAATCAACAAAATGTCAGCAGCTTACTATTATATAGTGAAAAATGTCACAATACATAAATTCATATTCTACAAACTGACTCAACCAAATGCTAAGCATCAACAACTCAAAAAACAAGAAACTAAACCCAAAACTTATGGCATGATGAAACTAGCTATAAATTATTTGTGAGAAAAATGTCACAAATGGTAAAACATACTGACAAGGTCCTGAGGCAGAAGCAAATGCCATGTACTCAAAGCTGAGAAGAACAGCAGCTAGGATACTGGGAAACATTTGCATGGTGGAAAGGTGAGATGAGTATGGAATATAAATATTGATTTATATGTCATGGAGAACAGTTTTGAATTTACTTTTCATCCCATAAGAAGAAAAATGAAGTGGCATCAACCGCATCTTTAAAGATGTTTTGCTCTTCAGATAGCAGACTAAGGGAGCAAGATTAGGAGAAAATGTCAAGGCACCATATTGTTGTAAATTAGATGCAGAGATTAGAAACTCACTGATAATCTTGTAATCTTTCTATAAAAGATAACACACTGTTCTTCCCAGAAAAGCAACACTTCAAGAATGAGCAGTGGTCTGTAGATAATGAGGAATTCTATCAGTTGCCATCAGTGTGGCAGGCATTAGGGAATCCTTCAGTGTTCACTTCTCGTCAGATTATACTGTTGCTGAGAAAAACAAACACATTTGTGTTGTTAAAATGTTCATTTACTATCTTTCACATATCTTTTCACTACTAATTACAATACTTACAAAAATTCTAATTCATAGATATATTGTTTGACAACATTCAATTCTTTGTTTTCTGGGGTGTGTCAGGGTTCCTTCTATTTAAATTATGCATTCATTGATTTTACTTTTTATTTATGATATGGTAATGTAATACAAAATTTATTCCTTTGCTTTTCTAATTCTGACCAATCCAATATACTTCTCCTGGCTCTCCTTCAAATTTAATTAAGTTTTTTATTAATTGTTGTTTGTGTATATATGTATACATATATTCCAAAATATAGCCTGTTCAGTCTGTATAATATTACTCATTTTTATGCTTTATTTATTTATTTATTTATTTACACTCCAGATTTTATTCTTCTTCCAGTTTACCCTTCGACTGTTCCATATCCCATATCTTCTCCCTGCTTCCCTGTCTCCACAAGGATGTCCCCATTTCACCAGACCTCTAATCTCCCTGGGGTCTCCATTCTCTTGAGGGTTAGGTGCATTCTCTTTGATTGAATCCAGACAGAGCAGTCCTCTGCTGTATGTGTTGGGGGCCTCATATAAGCTAGTGTATGCTACCTGGTTGGTGGTTCACTGTTTGAGAGATCTTGGGGGTCCAGTTTAATTGAGACTGCTGGTCCTCCTACAGGGTTGCCCCTCCTCCTCAGCTTCTTCCAGTTTTTCCCTAATACAACCACAGGGGTCAGCAGCTTCTGTTCACTGATTGAGTGAAAATATCTGCATCAATAAGTTGCTTGTTGAGTCTTTCAGAGGACAGTCATGATAGGTCCCTTTTCGTGAGTGCTCCATAGCCTCAGTAATAGTGTCAGGCCTTGGACCTCCCCTTGAGCTGGACTCCAGTTTGGGCCTGTCACTCCTCTCCATTTCCATCCCTGCAGTTCTTTAAGATAAAGTATTTAGACTTAATTCACACATTGGTTTTTATCTGTTTGTGACAAAGTATTGTGCATAGAAAACAATGCTATTAAAATTAATCCAGAACTTATAGGATTACTGTTTTCACAGAGTAGGAAATGGCCATAATATTAAATTACAGTAAGTAAATGATTCCTCTAATTCAATGAGGCAGATCTAGGCTAAGTGTATATACTATTCAACACATTAGAACAGAAAGAACCTCATTTATCTTTTTGTCTTTGCTTTAATGTCTTATATGTTTACATAATGTAAGAAAATAATTAGAAAATCTCACTATATGAAAGCAGAGCTGAAACAATGACAACAAGTATACCTTTGCCAGAAAATTATATCAATGCATGGGGTCTAAAACCAGACTGCCAGACTGCTCCCAGAAGTTTGTTTTATATATATATATATATATATATATATATATATATATATATATATATGTATTCTCCATCTTCTCACATTTACAAATTACTTAGATAACTAACACTACATCTCCTTTTGTTGACACTACATTTTGAGTTGGAGGTAAAAGTTTATAGCTACTCTAAGTTTATTTTGTGTTTATGTAACACATAAAGGATATATACATAATCTACCATCCTGTTATTTTATCAAGAAAAACTCATATGGATCTATGGCTACATGTACCAGATAAAAATGTCAGTAAATAAAAGAAATATATCTAGGGATACCAATCAATCTATATATTATGAAGCTTGTAATCAAATTATTGGTGTTTTATTTAATACAACTAAACAGAAAAAAAGTGTATGTAAATAAGAAACAAAATTAATGAGCAATGAAGAGCAGAAACTGTGCTCTTGAACAAGATAAACTATCTAAATGCCCCAGGTTACTGGGGAAGCAGAAACTTCACAGAGAACTTTGGGCTTCAGAGACTCAAATGCCACATGCTATTAAAACTGTAAAGATTGCTCTGTGAAACTGTTTATTCCTGAGAGCAAGTGGGGAAATCTTATGACCAAAAGGAAACAGCACAGAATGAGTTTTCAGGGTGTCTTGGGATTTGAGGTTTGCTTTTCACCTTATTTTCTCACAGCGGAAGATGAAAATAGGGAGAGAAAATACTAGTGTTTGGCTCTGAGATTCAGAAAGAAGGAAAAGGTGGCAAATTTAGTTAGAAAGGTCAAAGTCCTCTGGAAGAAGTTTGTTTTCATCTTCACCGGAGTTGAGTTGGTTGTTTTGATGTGTGAAATCTTTTCAACTTTCAAAATCGTCAAGAGTGAAGGCAAAGTTTCTAACAGAAAATGGTCCATTTTGCTCAGATACTTGTGAAGTCAAAAGCTTTCCAAATACACGTTTACTGTTAGGATGGTCTGTACAGAAATACAAAGGAAATGTGTTATGAATGATCTAAATTTCTTAGAGGTAATTTTCTGAATTATGTTTTATTTTGTTTGATAATAAGAATGATAAAATTATTGTGAAGAATCATTAAAATTATTATGATGTAGTTGGAGTTATTAATGCTTTTCCTTTCCCCCACCCATATTTCTTGGCTAACACGTCTCTTAAGTACATTCTCAGGACTCTCTGTACGGCCTGCCTTGTGTAGACTCTTTCTTTCTAGGTTATTGCCCCTCATGGTAACTATAGATTCAATCACCACATGGACGTCAACAACCTGTATGTAAGAACTGAAACCGTCGCAGGTTCTCCCATCATTCGGTAAATTGTGTCACAGGAACATCACCAAGAAAGAGTATTCCAGATAAAAGCGAGTTTCAGTGGTGGTAGTAAAAGGAATTTTAAAGATGGAGAAAATTGAAATTTCTGTTTTAATAATGAAAAATAACAACCACCATTTCAGGTAATCAATCAGTAAAAATGGAGTTGAAGTGAACCATAACTTAGATCCTACTGTCATTGCAGTATTTCACCATCTAAAGCTAACGCTATTGATAAAACACGAAGCAGTTTTCTCCATAGTAAGGAAAACTGCTTTCCCTGATTGAAAAAAAAAATTGGAGAACCTCAAGTAAAACACAAAGTATTTTCATTTTTGTTGTATGTCTTATCCTTACTTCCTTGATGAGCACTTTTGCTCAAATAACTAAACTGTGCACCTCCTTTGATTCAGACTTATGTTTATTCAAAACTCTTATTTATATTATTTCTGTTTATAAATAAATATTGCATAGGTATTTTAAGACATATTTCTAAATCATGAACTTTCTCTAGCTTTTCTCATTAAAACTGACAGCATAATTTAATCAATTTCAAAAGCTTATCACAGAAAGGGGGGATAATTCTTCTCTTTCATATTGTTAAGTTAGTGATGACTAAGCTTATGGCACCATGAAGATTTTTCACACAACTGTGACTCTGAAATGATGGGAAGGACCTTATTTCTGGGTTAAACGTAAACGCAGAAAGGGAAGCATTGTAAGAGGAAGAGTAGAAAGAGTAGAAAGATAATTTTGATATTTTTCTGTTCATGTAAAAACAAGCTCTAGATTTTGAAAAAAGACATTTCAATAGTCTAGTAATTTTAAGAATGTTGACTGGGTTCACCCTTTGTAGGTCTTGTTCAGATCACCATAGATAGTACACCTAATGAAAGTAGCTTGGTAGAACTACTAGACAAACAACTCAAAAGAATGATGTTTTTACTTTGTTTTATTTCATGTTCATAGACATTTTGTCTAAATGTAGGACTGTGTACTACTTGTGTAACTGATGCCTGCAGAAACCAGAAGAAAGCATCAGATCTCCAGAAACTGGAGTTACAGACATAAGGTACCATGTAGGTGTTAAGAATCAAAAGTCTCCAGAATGGTGACAGAGACCTGGTATAAGGGAGGCACACAAGAATCAATAGAAGTGACTTTATCTGTGATACACAGCATTGGGGATATAGAACCTGATATGGCTACCTCCTGTAACTAGGAAGGAACCCCAATGGAGGGATAGACACCAATCCACACACAAAACTTTCAAACCAAAATTTACCCTGTCTACAAGAAATGCAGGCACCTGGTATGGAGCAGAGACTGAGAGAATGGACAACCAATAAACAGTCCAACCTCAGACCCATCCCATAGGCAAGCAACAATCTCTAACACTATTAATGATACTCTGTTATGCTTGTAGATCAGAGCAAGTTGTCCTCTGAGAGGCTGCACCCAGCAGCTGACTCACCCAGAAACACACAGTCAAACAGTGGATGGAGCTTTTGAACATTTATGGAAGAATAGAACAAACCATTGCAGTCCTTGATGGGGTCAGGCTTCACCAATAGCCTCTCATAGGCTCTCTTCATGGTGCCCAGATTCAATTCCTTTGCATGACCCCTTCAGTCCTGAGCCATCAACTGCAGCTGAGGCTGCACCTTCACCAATGGCCTTCTATAGCTTCTCAGGGTGCCAAACCTCAGCTACTCTTCATGACCCCTTCTTGCCTTCAAAACCAGTACCACCTGGGTGTCTCTTAGACATTACCAAGTCCAGCTGCAGCACAAGGTACAACCTTGGCTATCTCTAGAACATAGCTTCTTTGTACTCTCAGAAAACACGTCCCAGAAGATTTCTCCTCAGTGATGGTGGTCTCTTTTTAATTACCACTAATTTCTTAGCTCCAGCTAACCAGTGCCAATTGTCCCAGTAGTCATTTCTATTCTGGACTCTAAACCAGAGCCACATGGCCAAAGCTGCTGAGTTCTGCTGCTTGCAGGAGCTGAAACATGGTCCCTTGTTCTATTAAATGGTTACCAGCTTTTTGTTTTCCATCTCCTTCACTGCCTAAGCTCGACTGTCCTCAAACTTGCTCTGTAGACAGACTTTGAACTCATAGATCTGTATGTCTGTCTCCTCTGTACTAGGACTAAAGTTGTGGTCCACCAAGCCTGGACTGAAGCTTTTCTTCCCCTAGAACTTGTATTCTAGGCTGGTCTTGAACCAGTGTCTGCTTGTCATTGCCTCCTAGGATTAAAGACTTATACTACCATGCCTGGACCAAAACTTAGCTGGGTGGAATCTTGCCCCAGGATCACAACTTCCTTAATTCAACTTAATACCCTTGAAAATAGGATTCATCTCCACTGTACTTCCTAGTGCCTCTTCAATACCATATGTTTTTATGATGTTTTCCTTTCTAATCTTGCTATGCTTGTTCAAAATGCTCTTCATGAAACTTAACCAGAGAACAAAATCTCTGCTGACTTTTCTGAGATTTCCCTTGTCATTGTAATTAATATCAAAGTCTTCCACAGTCCTACTAGCATAGCCAATTAAGCTCCACTTAAAACATTTCACTGCTTTCCAAATCCAAAGTCCCCAAATCTACATTCTTCCAAACGAAAGCATGATCAGGCCTATCACAGCAATATCCCAGTCCCTGGTACCAACTTCTTGGGGATTTATTGATGTGAACAAACACGACAACTACGGCAACTCTTATAAGGACAACATTTAATTGGGGCTGGCTTATAGGTTCAAAGGTTCAGTCCACTATCATCAAGGGGAGAACATGATAACATCCAGGCAGACATGGTGCAGTGGGAACTGAGAGTTCTACATCTTCATCTGAAGGCTGCTAGCAGAATACTGTCTTCCAGGCAGCTAGGATGAGCGTCTTAAAGCCCACACTTACAGTAACACACCTACTCCAACACGGCCACACCTTCTAATAGTGCCACTCCCTGGGCTGAGCACATATAAACCACTGTAAAATGTATTACTATATTTAAAGATACAGATTAGTACCGGTCCAATAATAGTATATAACACTACAAACAATAATATTGGAGAGTTGAGAAGCCCAGTCCCAATGAATACAAAGTATCCTACAACTAAGGCTCAGAAAACATTGCAGAAGAGAAGGGTGAAAAAACTGAGAGAAACATGAGAAAAGAGAATTTTCTGTGAGATTTTCTCTCCTAATAATGTCAGAAGCTACATCCATAAAGTCTTACCAACATGACTACCCAAATATGAATTTGACAAGGATGGCAAAAAGAAAAACAGCAAAGTATATGAGAACAAACCCATAAGGCCTCATCCCTACACAGATGGCAAAAAGAAAAACAGCAAAGTATATGAGAACAAACCCATAAGGCCTCATCCCTACTTAGTGAAGTACAGTAAATAGACTTATTCAGGGAAAAGAATGCACATTAAAATTGGTTATCCTATATAAAATGGCCATCTCCATGGTCATACATGGGTGTGTCATGAGACAATCAAAACAAGCTACATTAAGAAATACATACGTATGTGCATATACCCACGTGCATGCAATCACAATAAAAAAGGAGGTCTTGGATTTTAAAGAGAATAAGGAGTAATGTGTGGGGAGGTTTAAAAGGGGGAAAGAGAAAGGACAAATGGTGTTACTATATAATAACTTCCTTGGCCATCCCAGCAGAGCAACCTGCATCCTACAGCAGATTACACTTGCAATTATTCATTGTGGTTGTTTCTACAACTTGGCCAATACTATTCCTTTGGTTCTGGTCTTTAAGATATATAGATAAGACATCTTTATGTTGTTCTTAGAAGCATGTAAGTGAGAAATTCTGATCTGCTTGATGTGTCCAATCTCTGCACAGTCTACAGAGGACTCTCTATTTTCTTTATTAACATAGACATATACACTGAGTATCTTATTGGGTGACTTTTTTCAAAACTTTTCTGACTTCTCTCCTTCAATCTTCAATCAATTATTTCTGTTTAATTCTAACTACACTGTGACATTTTATCTTGTCTCATTTTGCCATCCAAATCCTTTTAAATGATTAAAAAGATATGTTTCTAGTTAATTATTTCTCGTAACTTACTGTTTATGTTTCAATAGCTGGTAGTGGTTTTGTTACGTTTACATTTTTTATTGTGGTTGTTATAATTAATATAATGTCACTCACACATACAAACATTGGCTAACACATCTGTAGGAACTATAATTCGTTGGTTGTGAAGCATATGCATTCTTCATAGACATTCAGAGTTTCATACTCAGTATTGTGTATATTCATTATGTAGTAAATCTTAGCATAACAGGATTCCCTAGGTTTCCAGGCAACTGTCAATATTTATAGCAATAGATTCCCTAGGCTTTCTTCCTAGTCATAAGTTGTTAGTTTTAAGAGTAGACTTAATATTTGCACTCATAATCATACTTATTTTTAAATTTTTTCTTTAGCAGAGTTCCTTTATATTGGGCTGTAAATTCCTCAGTTTAATTGCTTTGCAAAATGTACAATTATAGAGATGATCAAAACTGTCAGGCACTGACACTCTTGAACTCTGACTCATTTTTCTCATCAAGCTTCCTACTTCTTTGCATAATAAAAACTGCAACTTAACTGTGTACTTGGGATACACAGGCACTAGAAGTGGGCTAAATCCACAGTGTCTGGCCTCTCTGCTCCCAGCACAATACCATTTGCTTTGCATTTTTATGGAGTCTTTGGAGCACTTTCTTAAGTAGAAATACACTGAGCATCTTATTGGGTGACTTTTCAGCATACTATAATTCACAACACCAGTCTTCAGAAATCAAAATCATACTTCATCATGTGTATTGCTATTTCAAAGAAAAAAAAACCTGCTGTTTCAATTTCAATAGGATAAGGATACATTTAACTATTTCTTCATTTAACAAAAACAACAATATTATTAAAAAGTTATAATTAACTCCTCAGTTATTAGAAGTTTTAATTTATTTTTAATTTTTCAGAGATTTTTCTTAGTAACACTTCGACGTTATAGCTGTACTATTCTATAATGCTACATTAACTTGATTGTTTTACAGATAAAGAAGATAGTAAACAATAGATTCTTCAAAAATATACATGTGAAATAACTGATTACAGGAGGGCCTAAAACACGGACTTTGATATTGAAGTATTATCCCTTTCAACAGGACTTTGTAAACATGTTACGGTATCTTTTCTAATCACCCGAGGATTTGCAAAGCCATTTGGCTTAGTTCAAATGGCAAATGTGCATATGGAAAGGGAAAGTGTCCACAGGCAATGTTAACTTGCATTTGCAACATTCTTGTTTTCCATCTTCGTACATTCACAGTACACAGAGATCTTAAAAGTGGGAGGAATCTATGGTCTGTGGCTACATTGCCTCTGGCACTGTGCCATCTGCTTTGCATCTTTATGGAATCTCTACAGCATTTTCTTGAGTATTAATAGTACTGTAATTTACAACACCCTTCTATTTGGTGAGATACTCAGAACAATGCACTGTGTATCACCTAAAAACTTGGCAGGAAATATGCTGTGGGAACAAATTGCCCGAGATGATAAATACACAAAGCATAAAGTTTTGTATTTCCTCATAGAGGTAATACTCCAAATTTACTTGGCTGTGTCCTTTTGGCTGTGGTAGATCACTGGATTACAGAAAAAACACATAATAGAAGAGTCTTTCACCACATGAAGGCTGGAGTGCATAGACAGACACAATGTGGTCAGATTCGCAATACTCTTCCCTTCAAGCACATGACTCATTTCCACTATCATCATTAAACAAAGTTTCTATATCTGCCTAAAAGGACAAGCTTGAAATAAATCTTTTAGCAGATAAACTTTGTAGAGACACTGAAGATCCAAAACCTGTCTGGAGTCTGTCATAATCTCCATATTCATGAGATTCCTCATAATTTTCCACTTTAAAAGCTGAAGAAATAATATATGGCTGAGCAAAAACACATTACCTGGTTTTCTTAATTTAGATCTATAAAATAGCTTTTAAAAATCCCAAAAGAAATGTGTAAGTATGACATGCAGATTGTCATATTCAGAAATACACATTGCTAACCTTTTTAAAATATCAAAATTTTTAAGTGTTATTTTTATGAAGAGTAGAACCTTCTTGCTGTAATCAGAGAAAAATAATTGAAAAGACTGTAATAAACCAAAACAAAATTAAGAGCAAGTGCTTAATGCATGAAGCATTTTGTCAGGTGAAATCAGGAGCCTTTAAAGAGAAAAGATATCCCTTAGATTTCTAGGGAGTTCTAAAGAGAAAAAAATGAAATGAAAAATAGTTAATGTTGAATATATATAATTAATTAAACACCTAAAATGCCAATTAAGTGACTATGGATTATTTACTTTTAGAAAATGTATTATGCAACCAAAATGGAAATTCCTCATGATGGAAAAATTCTTCCTAATTGCCTGAATGGGAACAAGGTACATCTTTCAGTACAGTCCAGAATCTAATACCTCTAGACATCACTAGGAATTTCCATCCCTGAAATATATTGTATCTATGACAATCTCATTGATGACATTGTCTTTACATCTCTGCTTGAGCCATCACTTTACTCTCCTAGATTAATAATGAACAGATGATTCAGAGGCCATACTAAGAATAATGTATCAGAGGAAGCAGAACAATACAGTTACTTACTGTTGATCCTACAATTGCAGGTATGACTTTATGAACTCAGATTTACTCATGCAATGTAAAATTTAGTAATATGATTTCATGGTTTTACTAGCTTGCTTATGAACATTTTTCTCATTTGAATTTAATGTTAATTTTACATCTGAGTTACATACTAATAAATTATTGGGGATTTCATATTTAGAAACAGTATTTACTGTATAATGAAAGGCAATTCTTAGGTAGTTATGGAAATAATGACAGAATAAAAACAGAGAGATACTTACAGAAATAAAATATAAGATATTATATGGAGTAAATATTAAAATGTAAAACATACATAAGTATATGTAAAATTGCAATTATATTTTTTTAAAAAAACTATAGTGGCTTTGAATAGCGCTAACAGGAGAATCTTCAAATAATATATTTCTAGTAAGGTCACATCCACAGCAACAAAATTCAAGATGCTGGCAAATCTTCTGGGGAACATAACTTAAACTAAATAAATACAATATATACTCATTTCAGAAGAAGGCTGCAGGGTACAGTCAACCTGAAACATTTGGAAGACTGATAGGATGAACCATTACTTTGATGTATCACGGTCAGAGAGAATAATAACATGAAATGAAGTTTCAGATGAAGGCAATCACTTGGTGGTCAAGAGAGAAGTGAGTAAAAGCATTTGAAAGGTTTGTAACAGCAGACATCTTAATGTTACGATGTCATAGTAACTTTTCAGCATTGGAAACAATGTGTTAGCAGGCCCAAACTTAATCTGAAGCCTCCAAGGGAGAAAGTTCCCTTGGTTTTTCCAGGGACCAATGTTCTCTGAATTGTGGAAATGTATTTAATTTCTGTCTTTGTAAATTTATGAGGCATTTTCATGTGTCTCTGAATTGTAAGAGGGGGCAGTATACAGTTCACTAATAATATCTATACCCATCACAAAGATTATAGATATGACCTCTATAATAAAAGGCATACTCTAAAAGAAAAGCATAATAAACCTATTTAAGTAAAGTTTTATATGACTAAAGTTTTTTTAAATTCTTTTGAGTATTTATCTGATTAGACAGTTTCAAGGAAATTCATAAGCATTTTGTAGTTAAATTTAATGAAGAATGGACAGTCATAGAGTAATAGAATCAAAGAAATTAATTGAATCGTAATTAAAATTTTGTTCAGATCCTTCTTAACCTTTATGTGTGATGCTCCTTTTCTCTGTGTATGGAAAAGTGTAATACCAGTCATAGGAGGGTCATGTGACCTATATTCAGAAGACTGAGGTTCTGAAAAGTTCCATAGGGTAGTTCTTTCTCTGAGAGGAGTGAAATAATGTTATAATAACCCCTTTCATTTTGCTTTCTCTGTTTATATGTCATGTTTTAGGATACCATATTTGGAGCAATAATAATACCATCTTCTCCAGATAACTGTGTGTTTCTCTCTCTCTCTCTCTCTCTCTCTCTCTCTCTCTCTCTCTCTCTCT
>JANHMN010000011.1:63391746-63503698 GCA_030674055.1 Rhabdomys pumilio
TCTCTCTCTCTCTCTCTCTCTCTCTCTCTCTCTCTCTCTCTCTCTCTCTGTGTGTGTGTGTGTATGTGTGTGTGTGTTCCTATGTCAATCTTCCTTTTTTATTAGGACAATAATCACAAGGGGTTTGGGCCCATCCTAATTATTTGTTTTTCTTAATCATATCTTCCAAGAACATTTTTCTAGTAAGGTCACATCTACAGCAACAAGATTTAAGATGCCAACATATCTTCTACGGAACCCAACATAGCCTAAACAAATAGAGTATACCCTATTTCAGGAGAAGGCTGCACAGTACAGACAAGCTGAAACACTGGGAAGACTGATAGGATGAACCATTAATTTGATGTATCAAGGTCAAAAACAATAATAAAATGAAATTTATTATTTATTTTAGATAAGGGTAATCTCTTGGTTTTCAAAACAAAAGTGAATAATAGTACTTGAAATGTTTTTAATAGTAGATATCTTACTTTTACAATGTGACAATAGCTTTTCAGCATTGGAAACAATTATGTGAAGGTGTCTGAAGTTCAGTGGATTATTTTATGTGAAAGGAGTGGATATGAGAGATTTGTTATTAAACTATAGCAGTTATGTGCATGAAGCCCAATAGATGGGATTGACATCATGGTGCCAAATTCAGGTTTGGAGACTTTGGAGGTTCATTTTCATTGTCAGTTTCAAGTATATAACAAAACAGCTAGAGGAAAAACACTATACACTTCTCATGGCAGACTTGAGGATATTCCCAGAAACAATTGTTATGTGGGATATAATATACCTAATGAAGGAAAGACTTCCAAAAATATGAGAGAACCAAAACCACTCCCTGGGGTCTAGATGGAAAAAAAAATGGAGGAAGAACATCAGCCAACCTACGAAAGCTCCACTCATCCCAGGTACATATTGCTGTTGCCTCCTCCACAGACACCAAACTATAGCTTCTTCAGCCTCTCTGCATATACTTGATCCATGGAAATACCTAGCTTTCTGCCTTGGCTTAAGGCTACATTGTTTGTTCCTTCTGTGCTGAGGAGTATAGCTTCTTGGATTGAGCACCTAGCAGATATTCTATTTTTTCTGGCATACAGGTGACTATCTTTGAAAAATACAAACTCCAGTACATTAAATCTGTCCATTAAATCTTAAATAATCTTAGAATATATATATATATATATATATATATATATATATATATATATATATATATATAGAGAGAGAGAGAGAGAGAGAGAGAGAGATTATTATATATGTGTATATAAAACACTGAATTATACAGTGATCTTGATTTTCTAATATTCAAATTTATGAAGACAGCAATGCCATTTTGTGAGTTAAAATATATTTATTTTACAAAATTAGAGAGAGCTTTGAGTTTGCCAAATGTGGGCCTCTTTAGACCAGACTAAGAAAATAGTCGTTCACAGTTAATTAAATGTAGAAAGATGAAAAATGGGCAAATGTAACCACAGTGAATTACATACCTAAAACAGAAGTATCAGAAGCATTTTATGCTAGTTTGAATATGCTTGGCCAAGGGAGTAGAACTATGAGGAGGTGTGGCCTTGTTGTGATAGGTGTAGCCTTGTTGAAGGAAGTGTACTACTTTAAGGCTGGGCTTTGAGACTCTCTTCCTAGCTACCTAGAAACAGTCTTATCCTGTGTGCCTTTTTGTTGGGAGCCAACTTTTAACAGAAAGCGGCTAGAAAGCAGCTATCCATGCCTGTAAGGCACACATGCTAGCCACGCCTCCAAGGCTTATGTCACATCCACGTGCCTACAAGGGGCATGGCAAAAGTGTATAAATACCCCAGATTTCCCTTCAATAAAGGACTAGACTTGAGACTGGATCAGAACCTCTGTCTTGTCTCCATTCCTAGCGTCTCTTCCCCTTATCCTCATTTCTCTTTCCCTCTAGACCCTGACCCGAAGACCGGAGCAAGCCACAACATTTTTTGTTAAGTCTTTTGTCTCAAGCCAGGTAGAGCGGAGCTGGTTGCAACACCTTTTAGAACAAGATGTAGAGCTCTCAACTCCTCCAGTGCCACACCTGCCTGAACATTCTATGCTTCCCACCACGATGATGATGAGCCGAACTTCAAAACCTGTAAGCCAGCCCCAATTAAATGATGTTCTTTGTAAGAGCTGTTCTGGTCATGGCATCTTTTCACAGCAGTAAAACCCTTACTATGACATATTTTAACTTGGAAACTAACATTATCTTAAAGCTTTGACCATTGAAAAGTAGTCAGTTCTTGTAGGTTTAGGGCAGATAAGTCTAAAAATTGGTATTTCTTTGTGAAAGGTGCACACATCCAGTTAGCAAACATCCCCTAGGGTGAAATTAGGACACATCATTGAACTAGTTTAATTTGATAACAGCCACAATATAATATCTAAGTAGAATTTACTATGAAACATTACCATTTTACATTTCCTATTAATAATTTATAAAATAAGAACTTAATATTTACTGGCAAATTATTGACAACATTTAGTATATCAAAATTCTCCCCATAACACAACATACCAATATACAATAATAATCCAAAAAATACAAAAGAGACTCATACTATGTTACTGTAATTGGCCATCTTACAGTGCTTATTAATTTTCTTCTAGTAACATTTTAGGTGTTATTATAATTAGATCAGAAAAACTTCAAAACTATGTCCACTCTTTTTATATGATATACATAGGATTTATTAGAGCATTTAGATGATGCTACAAATGGGCCACCAGTGGCTATCTCACACTGGAGAGACCAAGAATTTATCAATTCTTCAGACTGCAAAGCTCTGAAGTCCCAATCTGGCACTGAAGACTGAAGGATTCATAGAAAGCTGCTGGTATAATATTGCTGAAGGAATTCCACAACAACAGGATAGATGAACTTGCCTGCTTGTGTTGTTGCATGGATATCCAGTGCTCAGTATGTGGCTAGCCAAAATATATCACATACATGCACAGAACTGTCAAAGTCGAGAAAATCAGTCCCAGAGACTCTAGCTCCTACATTTTTCAGCTGGCATGTGGGTTGTTTTTCTTTCTCACTCATCAACTCCCCAAAGAAGATTATAACTGTCATGGCATTCAATGACACTCCAGGGATGCATGAATTTCCCTTTCTGATAGACTCTTGCCTTTGTCTCATAGCATATTTGACTTAATACAAAATAGACATTCTTGAGCCTAAGAAAATGACACCTCAAAGTATAGTGATTTGAAACCCTAAGAACGTTGAATATAAGAAAACTGGGAAGCCTTAGAAGCTGAATAAAGATTAAGAAAGAAAAGAAAAGAAAGAAAAAAATCAAAATCAAAGTCTCTCTGAAGTTTGATTTAATAATATTCAACCTCAAGTTCTTATAACTCACTGGCTAAACTTCTTTTAAAAGTGGTGAAATTATCTTAAATTCTTTCAGTAAAAATATCATAAAAAGGAGGATGTAAAAGTGACCATAGCCATTGGGCTACGATGATCTACTACTTGAAAAACTACATGTGACAGTAGTTTACAGTGAGGAAGAATTTAGGACTGGACCAGTGACCATCATCTAACTAGTTCAATGCTCTTTAGAGCTTATTAGCTCTCACAATTGCCTGTCTGCCTCTTAACTCTTTATATCTTTTAGAAAGGGATATGCAAGCATCCAAACTACTAGATTATTGCAGGAGTTAGAGAGATGATTTGGTCTTTAAGATGCTGTCCCTACATTAGGTGAACCACAACCACCTTTGCCTCCCACTAAAATGGAACCAGCTTCCTTTTTCTGGCCTCTTCCAACCTCAGCATTTACGCATACACATTAGTATACATCCTCACTTCCCCACACCTCACACATACATATACAACAATAATGACAACAGTAACAACAACACACATGCTTTCACATAATAAAATAAAAATAAACCTTAAAATTACCATTATTTCTATAATTAAATTCTTGGTAAATATGTGTTGTTTTCCTTGCTCATCTCTTGTTTTTCTCTCAGTGAACCTGCGAACAGTAGAGGAGCCATTCCCCTACAATGGTTAATTATGAGCAGACATGTTTAAAAAAAAAACTTATGAGTACTCACCGTCTTTCACTGTCTCTGGCACTAAGTGGCATATCTGAGATGAGGATAATCTTTTACCCCAGACCCATAATGAAAGAGGGGATATAAATATACAGCAACAAACACATTTTTCAAGAGAATGTGGATGATTTTATCTTCAGAAAGGCACACAAAATGTTAAATTTTTGAAAAATGAATTGCCATTATAATCTGGAATAGCTCTTGGGCTATTCCCACCAAGCCAAAGGTTGCAGGCTTTAAATTCTTTGCTATCTTCTCTTTCAAATAATTCTTTCAGTCATTAAATATCAAGAGTTACTACTCAGTTATTACACTCATGAGCAACCACAACTGTGACTATTTTCATCAAGCCTGCATAATTTGGAACTGTCAACATTTCGTCACGGATTGAGGAGGGCCCAACCTTCTCTTAGGGACTCTTGTCAATTAGCCGTTGATAGAGTAAGAAGTATCGTTTTTCTCAGTTGTGCATTGCACTGCTAAAAATCAACCTAAACATGCATGGTCAGCAAAAAGCAAAACTCTCACACAGAAAGAAGACATGAACATAACAGATGAAGTGTTGAGAAGAAAAGTTACAGTTGGAGATGTAGACAGAGGGTAAATAAATAAAATTAATGATATAAATGCATAAAACTACAAAAAAATTTAAGACAACAAAAATACATTTAACCTACTAAAGGAAATACTATGCCATCAGAACTTTTGTGTCAAAAGTACAGACTCTTTCATATATTATATTTTCATGTATGATATCTTCTTAATACTATGAAAGGGTCCATAAACCACTAAGAAAATGGGTCATTTTAACAATTTGTAATATAAAGCTCATTCAGCATTCCAAACTTCAATGTATTTAACATTGAGAAATGGTTTGTATACTCTTAGAGCATTTAAATAATTGCAGCAGACAACTGGTATCATTGCTAATATATAATTTTAAACAAACCCAAATATTTAAGCAAAACAAAGAATTCCACCTCCTTCGTGTACCATGAGTTTTGCAGTTCGGATGCTGATTGTCCCTAACATCCATGTGTGGCCTATAAGATGGAGAAATTTGGTGACTAAAAACTGTGAGAGATGAGCCATATGCTCACTCTTTGAGTCATTTGAAGTGTGTCTTAAAAATAATTGTGGAATTTCAGCTTGTTCTCTTCCTACCTTCCTAGTTAATCAAGTGATAGTTGATTTGATCACATCCCCACTATTGCTATCTGACATCCAAGTGACCCTAGATGAGACTCCTAGCAGCTGGAGATATGAAGACTGAAGTGGCCACCTCCTGCAGCCAAGCATGATTTCCAGTGGAGGGAATGGGACATCAAGCCACCCACAAAACCATCTACCCAAATTTTGTCGTGGCTACAAGATAAGCAGATATAAAGGTGGAGCAGAGACAGGTAACTGCCAATCACCGACTTGAGACCCATCCCATTGGAGAGAGTCAACCCTTGACACTGTTAATGATACTGTGCTATGCTTGCAGATGGGATCCTATGGAAACAGAGGCAGAGATCCACAGCCAAACACGGATGGAGCTCAGGAGTGCTGTGGAAGAATGGGAGATAGGATTGAGAGAGTCAGAAGGATGAAGGAAACCACGAGAAGTTCTACAGAGTCAACTAACCTGGGCCCATAAAGGCTCAAAAAGACTGAACCACCAACCAAAGATCATGCAAGAGCTGGAACTAGGCCACTCAAAACTTTTGTAGGAGATATGAAGTGTGGTCTTCATTTGGGTCCCCTAACAATTAAAGCAGGGGTCTGTCCCTGACTCTGTTGCCTGCCATTAGATCTCCTTCCCCTAGCTGAACTGCCTGGTTAGGCCTCAGTGGGAGTGAATGTGCTTAGTCCTGCTTGGACTTGATGTCCCAGGGTGGGTGGTTACCTAAGGAGAGCTTCCCCTTCTCTGAGGAGAAAGGAAAGGAGAAATAAGATTGAGGGATTGGTGTTGGTAGGACTGGGAGGAGAGGCAGGATGGAAGGGGCTGCTACCAGGATGTAAATAAATAAATGAATTAGTAAAAAAATAAATAATAAAAAGGGACCAAAGTAACAGGCCCACATAAGGAGTGACTACAACAAGAAAATAAGCATGTCTTTTGTTTTATTTTGGTTTTGTTTTCTATCAGATGATACTCCCAAGTATTTAATTGCAGTTTAAAAAAAAAAAAAGAGGCTAGCCAGTCTAAAAAGACCCTATACTTTTTGTTAACTTTTCATAACTAAGTTTCTAGATATATTTGGTCTGTTTCATTTGGTTTAATTTGGTTTTTATTTGTTTGTTTGTTCTATTTTGTTTTGTTTTTGTTTTTTGCAACAGTGCTAATCATGGCCTTTAGACTTAGAACAGTGCCTTTCCCTTGGTTACAAATAAAAATGCAAAAAACATACCAGTAAATAAAAAATACCAGTAAAAAAAAATAATTTTTTTAATAAAAAAAAAATGGGTGTGAACATAAGCCCATCAAATACTCAGAATTTAGTATACTTTACATCAAAATAGAAAAGGAATTGCACCTAATGTTTGCCTTTGTATTTAAGGGTTTTTTTTTTCACTTAGAGATTTATTTATTTTTTCCTCATTCAGAATTTGTAAGACTCAATTTTCTGGCTTTGCTTATTTTTGGCTCCTCTTCACCATTATTAGTCAGGGGTCTAAGCAATGTGGTGCGCCTACATTCTGAGTTCTAGGGAAGCAGAAACAGTAGCATCAGAAGTTTGAGGCCAACCTGGTCTATAAAGTGAGCTCCCAGATGCGGACCTTTAATGACAGAAAGTGTCAATAAATAAATAGTAAAGTTTGCTTTTGTTCTTTTCATTTGAACTTCTATTCATTGTCATTGATCTCCATCTAATCTCAATATCAGATATCTATGGGAAATATTTTCCTATAACAACCAGTGCCCCACCTATCCCTATTCTAGCCAAGTGATCTACAATGATTTAATTCAAGTATGACACAAATTCCCTGCAGTTAGCAAAGAGCACATAGATTAAGGGCTGAGTCCACAAGCTTTCTTTCTCTTAGAAGCCAATATAAAAATCTGAATTTTCCAATTTCTGACTTTCCACCTGAAATCTAAAAGCTCTCAATATTATTGATCAATTCCTATAACAAGAGAGTCAAGATAGTAACAGCTATAAAACTGAGTTTGCTATTGCTGCTTTTCTATGAAAGAAGTTATGAGAATTTTATCATAAAAGAGAAAAACAAATAATTAAATAAAGTACAGTTCTAATGCTGCCTTTAAAAAGTAAATGCAGATTAAAAGTAAAAAATGTATCGGGTTCCATCCAAATGGAGGATAAAATTATCACGTGTTAAGGACAACTGCCCTTACCCTGCTATTTCTGTTTGGTGTTCTCACGGGATTTTAAAATGAAGACACAAATACTTAACTTGGCATATGAATGCACACACACACACACACACACACACACACACACACACACACACAATGTTGAAATTTAAACTATAGATCAGCCTCTAAAAGAAAAATAGATAAATAAAGGATAAATAAGTAAGTAAATAACTTCTTTCCTCTAGTGTCCATTGCTTATAGATTGTTTCAAACACTGACCAGTCCGGACCAAACACCTTCTACAAATATAAGTCTCTCTTTCTTTTTTTTTTTTTTGGAGAAAGTAAATGAGGACACTTGCTGTGGGGACACTGCACTGGCATTCTTCCTTTGTTCGGACATCTACCACCTAACTTGCACATGGATAAAAACATTTCCCTGGTATAACTGAAATGAACATCTTAGTGGAAGGAGCTTTCTTTGCTTTACTTATCTGGGTCTGAGCTAAACTCTAATGAATTTGTAGCTCAAAAACTACTTTCAGTAATATTACACATAGACACATATGTGCAAAAGCACTGACTCCAAGGTTCCCAGTGGAAGAGGTTTCACCATTGACCCTATAACTCTAATCAAAGAGAAAAGCAGTGTTAACAGGCAGAGCTTTAAGCCATGGGGCTATACTAGGAAGAAGAAATAGAAGAATTCAGAGTTGCTCAAGTCTGTATTCAAGGAACTTTGAGTTTTCATAGAGGAAGGAAATCAACAAAGGAGTTTTGGTATACCCAGAGGGTAACAAGAAATTTGTCCAGGCCTGAGTCTACTGATCATTACTTTAGCTCTGGTTCTGCAAGAGGTTCTGGAGAAGTCCTGATTGCTGTCATCACTTGGGGAGAACATGGTGAAAAGGGATTGTGGTGGAGCATGGGGCAGCTCATCCCATTGTCCCTGTAATTTGGAAACAAAGAGATATAAATGGCAACAACTCAGAAAGGGTGTTCAGATTACGAGGCTCCGGATGTCACAGTAGATTGATACTGAAGCCTGGAAAATGGCATTCCTTTGTAATAAAAGTGAGTTCTCTGTCCCATGGCTGTGTTCTTTTCCTCTCAGTTGCTCCTACCAAACTCACTTGTCCATCTGTCCATTCATGTTACACTAGAACAGGTAAGATATTTCCAGACACATTCCCTCCAGTATTGAAGTCTTGGAATCCTCAGATTCCTTCAGAGAAGTGAGAAATGACATTTATTTATTTACTTATTGAGAATTTTATTTATAAGTCTGAGAAATACATTTTTTAATTTTATTGTTTTAAATTCTGGGCAGAATATTCAGACAGTAACAATTTTGTCAGAGCAACAGAAAAGAAAGTAAAGTAGAAAGTTGGTATCAGTAAGTGGAAATTGCTTTAACAAACATTTGAAAACATGAAACTAGCTTTACATATTGAAGATATGCTAGAGGACTTTTCAGAAACAAGTTTGTAAAACCTTGAATTCAACAAGAACAAAGCACTATGGGAAGATCTAGCCAGGGCCAACAATGTCTAAATCTCCTTAGGAATGGCAGAAGTGGTCACAGAGTTGGTAGAATTAGAAACAGTAGAGAGAATCCTGGTAAGGAGCAATTTGAGATAAAAATGAGAAGGCTTTAGAAACTGTAGTAAAAGCTATTCTTGTAAAAAGTGATAGAATGCAAGATGTGTGCCATAAGGCTTTATGAAACCTAGAATATAAAGTGATGAACTAGAAGATCCAGCAAGGGAAAAAAATACCTTGGCAGTCAAGCATTCAGGCTGCATTGCAGCTACTTTTAATGGCATATGGTGAGAGGCAAGTGCAAAGAGAGGACATAGATGGAATTTTTGCTTAAAATGGAAGCAGAATGAAAAGATTGTGAAACTTTTCAGTCTAATCATACAAAGAGTAAAAATAAAATGTGTACCGAGGCGGGCATAAAAGAGGTATGTATTTGCTTATTACTAAAGAGATTCACTGGATTAAAAAGTACTCAAGAGCTGTTTGTCAATGACCATGGAAAGAAGAAACACGTATGGATTTCAGAGGTCAGAGAGGTTGCTCTATCCACCTCTATATGGGCTGAGGGAAGAAATCCAGAGTGTTCTCCATCGCTCACTCCAGAGACCTTGAATATCTAATTCCCTGGTTCTAGGATGGAACATCTAGGATGGAACAATGAACACCTTAACCCATTGTTCCAGAACTTTCAAATCATAAAAGTTGCTGATGTTCATATAGTGTTAAACACACAGAGATGTAGTGTGTCAGTACTTGGGGCGTGATTTCCTCAACTCAGACTTTAACAATGTTTCAGACTATAAAGATACCCCTACCCAGGAAAAGTTGCAGAAAGGAAGAGAACAAAACACTAGAACAAAAATGTCTACTTGGGCTTCAAGGACAAGCCTCACTCAGAATTCCAGAAGCAAAAAAGCTATTAGTGTAAGTCTCAGTCCTGAAAGAATACCAAGCATGATTTTACCCTTTGAAAGCCACCACGTTTTGAAAAGCTTTCAGACTCTGCTCTCATGTTCTACAGGAGTGTTCTCCTAGACCATTGTAGGAGTGCTCTCTCTCCTCACTATAGGACTGCTCCTTGCCCCAATCCTCTGGAGCCCTTTTGCCTGACTGTCATTCTGATGTGTTTGGAATATGAACAATAGAATTAAAAAAAAACAAGATTATATTTCAGATGAGCACACTGTGTCCAAGGTTACAGGTTACAGTCACTTCATTCATATTACCATATTTTCATTACTGAAGTACAAACACCATCCACTATCTGCTCCACAGTAATTTGGAAATAAATAACTTATATTGACCCCAATTTCCTAGGAAAATTTGCCTGAAGATAAACTTTGGGTTCACTCATACCTAATTTAAAAAAAAATCACAATTCAAATCTTTGTTTGATTACAAAATAAACTAACAGATTTTTGTGGTTATTGAAGTGGAATTATATGTTTCATGACAAACAGAGTTTCAGACAACCAGAAGCAGAATAAAATGACCTGAATTACTTCAAAATAATAATAATGTCATTTAATCATTTGTGATGGTGTTGGGAGATGAGATACTTAAGGAGAGATGAGTTCACCACAGCCTCCACCACCAGTGACTAATTAATAAACTTGAAGAAGTGAGCTAGTTATTACAGGAGTTGTGTGAATATAAATTGAACATTCATTACATCTATTGCTTCATTCTGACCATCTTTTTTATACATGGTAGTATAGTCTTCATTTTTTTTCTGTCAAGTTATGACATCATATCATGAAGACTAATCCAAGAATTCTGAACTGTGAGTCAAATACTTTGCTGGTCCCTGGTATTTACTAGTCAGAAAATACAACATTGTGCCTAGGATTCATTTTGAACAAACATTACTACAAACAGTGGAAATGAAGAATGTTCATGCCTGACATCAGCATCCAGAATGAGTCTGTATAAAACTATGTTTTCATTGCTAAACATTTCTTGGTTACCACTACACTGTTCTTATAGCATTTGATGCTTTTAATAGCCAAGAATTTAAGAAAGCAGTAATAAAAATCTTCTAAGTTGCAGAAGGATGTAAGAACTGCATCAGCAGAGATGCCTCAGTGGGTAAAGTGCAGTGGTCCACCTGTAATTCCAGGTGGACTCTGCAGGCTGATATAAAGGATCTCAGAACAAGCTGGCTAGTGAAGCTACCTATATTTGCAACTTCCGATTTGACTGAAAGAGCCTGTCTTCATGACTTAGATGAAAGTATAAATGAGGATGATTGCCAACATGAACTTCATCCCTTAAATATACACTTATATTGTATGTGCACATATTCTAGCTAACCTCTATATGCACAGACATACCATATACACATATCAATGGAACACAAAAGCAAGAACTATCTCTGCTATGAAAACAAACTTATACATACACAGAAGAGTGAACTTCCCCAAGTCAATGGAAATGACAAAAAAAAGATAATAGGAAAAATATTAGTATGCTCTTCTATTTAAAATACCCCTCTGTTTTTACTTTCTTCTAAAAAAATACATTGACAAGAACATTTAAATGGCAACAAATCTTTCCCAACTAAATATTTAGATGATAGATTCTGGCGCTTTTCATCATTTCTAGTATCCTCAGCATATTTCTACTACTTAAGTGAGAATGAGCAAGTTATTAATTATCATCAGCTGTGGGTTACACTCCAAATCAACAGGCTTCCAATATGCAATCACAGTGAGGCATCTATGTAGAACAAAACCTATAATCAAGATAGGACTATGGTGTGGGATAGGTCATGGATAAGTAGAGCAGAACTGTGTCAGCCTACAATAATCAAAGATTTTGAAGCATAAACCACAGCTTTTTACAAAAGCCAGTGCAGTCACAGCAACAAAGATGGATCTGCTTTACTATATCATTTTAAGCAATGACCCAGCTGTAGAAATGGGTGTGCACGAACCATTCAACCATGTCCAAAGACATCAGTACATCTTTGCAAATGCTCCAGAGTCTGCCATAGCACCAGGGGAAAATAGTCTGTCCTCCTGCATGGCGGCTCTCACAGTTATAAAGCGCCACTCCAGGCTGTCAGTGTCTCCTCTTAAGCTTATTTCTTGTTATATTTTCTTTCCTCAATTTGGTTTTCACCTACATGGTAGATTTGATTTATATTGAAAAGAATCCACAAAATTACAGGGAACAAAAAGTGTTTGCTGTATTAACTACCCTGCAGATGCTCCTTCCTGTTTCCTTTGAATAAATAATCACATCATGACAGGCCCATCAATACAGTAGACCAGTGGCTTATATTGCCACACAAACTATATGTGATATGATATGACACAGGACATGATGCTATTCTGGCAAAGAATAAAAGCCTCTTCATAATTTTTTACATATTTTCCCTACATACAGCTAAGTAGCTGTTCTCTTTACTTATGTAACTAGTATATTATTTTAGACATTCAGCTCTGGAAATCAAGATAATTTGTTTCAGGAAATGACCTTTTCTGCCTCTACAGCTCCTGATGACAGAGCCTCACTAACACATCCAGCATACTCTATAGAGCAGGACTTCTGGTCTTCAAGTTGCAGCGCTTCTTAGGTCTAATGCTGAAACTGACGTCAGTGTGCACAGGTGAATAGACGCTGTCTGGCTGTTTTCAAAGCCAGAAAACAATCATGATCTTTATGAACTCTTCCCATATCTACTTCAATTCCATCTATAATGTGCTAGAAATTTCAGTGCAAAGGTGTACTTTATGAGGCAGGGTTTTTTTTTTTTTATTTCCCCAGGATGATCTTATAACTAACTCCTGATTTTTATTAAATCCCATTGTGATATTTTTTCCTGCAATAGAGACTATGAAAAGAACTGTTCTTCAGAAATTTCATTAAGAACAGCCCTTGAATTGCCTCTCAACTTATTCCTGCATGAACTGCTCAGCTTTCAGCCTACCTCCTTATTGACATTCACACTCCTTTATATCCAAGGCAAGAAATTAGAGTTGCCTTTGAGAGGCTCTAAAGGGAAAATTTCTCATTTTATATCTATTTAAAAATCATAAATATTATCTAAGGATACAGAACAATTAAAAGCATGTTTTCCTAGTGTGTACAAAGCCCTAGGTATATTCCTCAACTCTGAAAAACATGAAAAACTTGTAGTATTTTTTAAACATTTTTAATTAGACAGAATTACCCACTGATGAGAATTTAAAGATACCTTTAAATTGTGACTCCAGTTATTTATAAACAATTTTATATTTCCTAATAATCATAATAAATAGTGATGGCTGATGCATCCTAAATTAAGTTGAAAAATAAAGTACATATTAATTATCTATTTGGGGAATATGATAGATTGGAAAACTGTTGATGAATCTTTTTTTGAAGAAAGTACTACTTTCTAATTTATGGCATGATATAGGATCAATGTCACTTTAAATCTAAGTCTAGGCTGCTCAAATTCTTGTGTTTTTTTTTTCCTCCAGATGTATCTCTACTTCAAATGAAGTAATATCTTAAACTTAAAATCTTAAACCTTGAATCTGATAGAGAAGAAAGTAGGGAATGTGTGTTGATCTATAAGCATAGGAAAAGTCGTTCTGAACAAGACTTGGGTAGCATAAGAAGTAATAACAATTGAAAAATAGGAACTCATGAGATTATACTTTGTATAATAACACTTTGTATAGAAAGGAAAATGATCACTTGAGTGAAGACGAAGGTTGCATATTGGAGAAATCACTTTTAAGCTATATATCTGACAGAAGGTGAGTGATCAGAAGACACAAACTAAAAAAAAAAATTTAAATAAACAACCTATTTCAAATAATGGGACATTGAACTAAATGAAAGGTACAAAAACGATGAAGTAGAAATGGTTAAATATTTCTAAAAACACTCAAAACCTATAGACAAAAGGGAAAGACCAAAACTATTTTTGAGATTTTAATACACATGATTCAGAAAAGACCAATATTAAAAATAAAAGGAATGGCAACTGCTGGGTAGATATGGGGGAATGGAGTGTTTATAAACTGTTGGAAAGAATGTGATGCTGTGCATCCTCTATAGAGATCTGTCTGGAGTTTCCCCCCAAAACTAGACCTAAATCTACCCAGTATTCTAGTTATACCATTCCTGGGTATGTTCCAAAGGACTCTGTATCCTACTACAGAAATACTTGCATCTTTAGAAACTGATTGTCTTACTTCGCCAACAAATATACTTGAATCTGTATCAATCATTTGCCTAAAACTCACAGGAGTATTGACCATATTAACTATGCACTCAAATCGGCAATGGAATTTCCAAGCCTAGTCACGAATGCCCCATAACATACAGGAGAGGCTTTTAGTTCAACTCACTATTTGCATTATGTATCAAAAAATCAAAGATTACTTACATTTGTCCTTCAGGATTATATAATCTGACTAGTGAAATATGTAATGTGCCTACTCTTATTGAACCAGAAAAGCAATGTTTAATCATCATTATTATCACCATTATTATTAAATTTTATTAAATTATTAATTTTATTAAATTATTAATTTTATTAAATTTTTAATATTACTCGCTTTACAACCCAAATATCAGCCCTTCCTCTCCTCCCAGTACAGACTCATGTAAGTCCTCTTCGCCTTCCCCTTAGTAGAAGAAGCTTCCCTCTGTGTGTCAACACCCCATATCACCCCATTCTACCTCCCACCCCTACCCTGCACATCAAGTTTTTGAGGGACTAGGCACATCCTTTTCCACCAAGGCCCGACAATGTTGTTCATTTAGGGGTAGGGGATTCACACAGGCTCTGGGACAGCCCCTGCTCCAGTTGTTTGGTGGACCTACATGAAGACAAAGCTGTTCACCTGCTACATATGTGCAAAGTGCTTATGTCCAGCCTGTGCTTGCTCTTTGGATTGTGATTCCCCCTGGGAGCCCCCAAGGGTGCAGGTTTTTTGAATCTGTTGGCCTTCCTGTGGAGTTCCTATTCTCTTGGAATTCTTCAGTCTCCCAACTCTTCTGTAAGACTTCCTGAGCTTCATCTGCTTTTTGGGTGTGAGTTTCTCCCTCTCTTTCCATTGGCTGCTGGGTAGAGCCTGTCATAGGACAATTATGCTAGGTTCCTCTCTACAAGAATAACAATATTATTAATAGTGTCAGACATTGGTTACTGCCAAAGGGATGGGTCTCAATTTGGGGCAGTCACTGGTTGGCTATTTCCTCAGACTCTGCTCTATCTTTGTCCCTACACATCTTGTAGGCAGGACACATTTGGGCCAGAAGGCTTTGCGAGTGGGTTGCTGTTTTTATTCTTTACTTCCTGTAGTCAGGAAGGACTGCTAGTGGAAGGATAAGGACAGCAACCCACCCACAAAAAGTGTTCCATATATATAGTCACAGGAAAAGATTCAATTTGGACAACCCATTTATTTTGTGACCACATTTTTGTGGAAACAAATCTTAAAGAGAACTATTAATAATTTTTAGCACACAATCCAACATCAATCAACATTTTCCACAGTATGCTAGTGACCCCTTTCCAACTATGACCCAGATCAAAGGAGACTTTGTGGAAGGAAAGTGAAGAAGGGTAGGGGTCTCCTGCACATTCACCACACACAAGACAACATCTGGCTTTTTGCTTAACAAACTCAGGCCACTGATACAGCAGTCCACACTGACTGCTTTGTGAGGGTACATAGGAAATATCAAATGAGGATCCCAGTAAGACAGATTATACAGAAACAACCAAAGAAAAGATCAAACAGTATTCTAGGAAAACAGTAATATAGATAGAGGAGAGGTTATGGGGGAAATTAAGGGTATAACTTAAATGAACATTTGATAGATTGTCTGTGAAGGATGAAGAAAGGGGAGATGTCAGAAATTTAGCCTGAGCAGCTGAGTGGATGTGAGGTTATTAACTGAGATCCAGAAGAGATACAGAATAGAAAGTCAACATCCAACACTGGTGTCCTTAATTGAACTTTAGAAACTCATTCTTCATGCAGGTGCGAAGCTATAAGCATTCTGACTACCATAGATATGAGTATGTTCAAAGGAATTAAAAACAATCCATACCTACAAAGTTAACACATTAGTCCTGACTTTCCATTCTCTCTTCTTCCCTGGTTCCTGAACTATATAATGGTAATTGTTCTAACGTGTTCCCCTTCCCCTGTACCACCCATGACCATGTTTCAGTTCCCTTAGGATTTTGCTCGTTTTGTTTTGTTTTTTGTATCTTGGCCTTTTGCCAGAACTGTGCCTACCTTTTCAAATGTATTATTTACCATTCAACATCATCTACAACTTCACAGCACTCTGTTCCTGCTCTCAGGGATCTCCTAGGAGTGATATGGGATCATCTCTAGTGTTACATGCCTTAAACTTAAAATCATTGTAAATTGCTCTTGTTCAGCAAAATCTGACTTAAACATTGATGGACTTGGGTGGGAGTGTTCTCAATCACAACCATCCTCATTCCTTAGGACATATAAAGCATGAGAGAACCATTGAACAAAAGTTGGAACTTCAGTTTATCTTTAGGCATTATTTGCCTGCTGTGGTTTCTCTTTTTAAATTATATAGGCATCACTCCATAGTCAAATTTATTTTCAATCAAGAAAAAAAGTCTTCCTTGAATGGAAGGGAGTAGCTGTTTCTACACTTTTACAATCACAACTAGCCATTTTCCAATGAGGGTTACACAACTGTTATGTGGAATTCATGTATCTATACACATTGGAAGTTTCCTGCCTGTTTCCAGGCAGAGGGTTTCTTCCTGAACCAATCTTCACTGAAGTCCCATTATGTGTTTTTGAGTTTAATCACTTTGTAAAGCTGCTGAATCTCACGTTCAAGCTGGGATTTTCAGACTCCAGTGATGCCTGCTCAGTTTAAATATTCTGCAGTGAGTGCTTAATTTATTTGATGTTCTTGAAAATGTGATCTGTCTTGTTTTCCCTGGCAGGCATTTTAAATGGTTCACTTGCATTATCACATCAATGAGACCCCTCAGACTGGCTTCTCTCCGAAAGACTGGATGACATCCTCCCCTTTTTGTTTCCTGTTTTCCCCAAATATATTCTCTCTTCGTAGACCAAGCAAATTCATAATCTTCTACAGGATTTCACCAAGAGATTTATTCATTGTCATCCCATTGTGGACGATCTGTCATGTCTTATGCTCCTTGCCTGCATTGTCATTTCTGAGTTACATGGTTCTAGACTTTGTTGAGAACGAGTGTCTTCATTCAAAGTGTCAATTATTTTCTTCTGAATTTGTTTTCCATTGTTCTGTTATATTTTTAAGATGTACCTTTTTTTCAGTAACTTGACAGGGTTTACAAAATGCTTTCTTCTGAAAAAAAAAAAAACCAATCTACTACATCCTAAAGGGATGACTTATTTAGACTTTCAAATGTCACAAACTTACTATTTCTAACATTATAGATCGAGACAAGACCACAGAAAACCTAATTTGCTAAGCTTAGGAAAGAAAGCATCATTTCCACCTCATAAAACGCAAGTGGCAAACAAACCAGATAAATTAAAGATAAAATATCACAAATTCAGACTCAGTAAGTTACTTAAAACTAAAATTGAAACTGGGACAGGAATTATACAAGAAGAGAGGAAGTTGAGGACTAGTCAGAAGGAAGGATGAAGTGTGACTGTGTTAAAACATCATATTAATATATAAAATTTTCAAAGAATAAATATTTTGAAAGTTTGAGTGGGATATCGAGCATGTTTTGGATAATTTAGAGTGTTTTTCAAGGTAGAAAATCTAGATATGAGAAAGTTGACAAGGTCTCAGTTTAAGATCATTGGTTACAATGGACAAAAGTGAATTTTAATAATCATTTCTCGTGAAAATACAGTACTTGCCTGAAAAGAGACGATCATTGAATTAAATAATGTTGCCAGGAATAAGTCCCTAAAATGGCTGTATTAGTTATTCATCTGTAATCAAACATCCTGCCATTAGAATTTTCTGGGAAACAGTTATTTTTTGACAAAGATAGGAGTCTTCATTCTGTCTCAATCCTTGCTTACATGCTTACATAGCCTGACTCACAACTACTGTCATCCTACTTCTTTGTGAAGTTCATAACAATTCATCCAATGTTCTAGGACTGATTTCCAGTTTCCTGAATCATTTCTTCCTGGAACGTGCATCTCTCCTTTGATAAACACCTCAAAAGAAAACTATTTGATATCTGAGATAACAGATCTACGTATGTGTTCCTTTTTTAAATCAAAAATAGATTCTTTTCTCATACAATATATCTGGACCACAATTCATTCTAACTCCTTCCCACCTTTTTTTGACCTAAATCCATTCTTCCTCCATTTCCCTTTAGAAAGGAGTACGCCTTTAAGAGACAACAACCAAACTGTATAAATCGAGATACAATATGATAAAGCAAAGCCTTTATATTGAGGCTAGACAAGGCAACAGGGTTGGAGGAAAAGACTCTGAAATGACTCAGAGAAACACCCACTACTACTATGACACACACAAGAACAGTAAGCTAACAACCATAGCATATACCCAGAGGGCCTGGTGCAGTCCCATGCAGGAATTCTTTGTTTACTGCTTAAGTCTCTGTGAGCCCAAGTGAGCCTTGCTTAGGTGATTCAGTGGGCCATGTGCTCATTGTATCCTTCACCTGTTCTGACTTCTACAATCCTTCCTTCCTCCCCCTCTTTCACAGTATTCCCTGATCAACAAGTACAGGGACTCTCCCTCTCCCTCTCTCCATAATATCTTATTGTGGGTCTCTAAACCATGAGGCATCACTGATGACTATTGGACAACCTCAACCAAAGAATGAATAAAGGAAATATAATGCATTCACACAATAGAATAGTACTCAGCATTAAAAAATGACACTCTGCTATATTCATATATGTTCTTATAAACAGTGGTTTGGAATTTTTTATTGTCACCCACTCCATTTCCTTGTCTTGTTGTCATTATGCAATAGCTATAGTATATTTGTTGCTGGACTTCTGGGACACACACACACACATGAGTTCAGTTACATATATGAGCAGGTTTAACTCCCACTGAAATATTTAATTTTATCAATTTAAAAGATTTGTAACTTCATAATGGCATTTTATGATTTATTACTTGACTTGTTTGAAATAAAATAATATCACAAAAAGTGTGTGATTGCCTATGCCAACAGAAAGCCCATGTGCATTTTAAAATCCGGCATGGAATGACATATATCATATATACATGCTTGAGTTCAGTATCCTGATACAGAAAGAATGTTAAATATATCTTTTCCTTCCATTCAAGTAATTTTATTTTTGGGTTCATGCCATTTTAAAAAGAAGTGAGTAAAGGCAGAGCATAGTTGATGAAGGCAGAATATGATGCAGTTTGGAAGGCATTGAGTAAAATGTAATTTTGAAATACAAAATCAATAGAGAAGCCAAAAAAAATCATTTTCATTTCTCTACATGCCCATCAAGCTTGTGATTATGACTTTACAAAATACTTAATCCAGCAACTTGATTATCACCATTGAACACTTCAAAGCAGAGAAAGCATCTGAAACTATACACCTCCAGTAAGTTGTATGCTAAGACACCTTAGATACTATTGTCAGCATGGAAGACAAAACCTTTTCTTCTGATTAATTCATCCTCACACTTCAAGTATACACTGGCTAATTAAGGGTTGCTAAGGATTACTTAGAATGAATAAGCAAATTAATATTCCTGTAGATTACAAAATAAAATATTTCATGTTAGAAAATATTGTGAAGTCTCCTCAGTTTAGCTTTACTTTACATTCCATTAGCAAAGCATCAATACATAACATATTAAACCTCCTCTCATATGTTTGCCATGAAATTGTATTAAAGTTATTTTCTACAGTAAACAGATACTTTCTACAATGAGGAAACTCTGCAGAAGTTAGAGTTATGCTTTCCACTGGTCATTTTTTGCCCAGATATGGCATTATCCACCCATCATCTTAAGTCATGAACTGTTGTAGTGCTTTAAAACAGAGAGAAGGAAACTGTGAAAAGGGTGTTTAATATCTTTTACAATATCCACCAGAATTCTGTTTTAGTATAGCTTTAGAGATGCCCAAAATGGAAACTTTTGTCAAGTAGAATATTGCAGATGATCATCTATGATAAATGGAGTTATCTTTCAGAATGTTGATGTAGAGCTGGGAAGGGAATTCCCTCAAAAAGTACTTGCTTCACAGGTCTGAGAGCCTGAATTTGAATCTCAGAACCTATGAAAAATCCTAGGTTTGGGGGTGGGTCCTTATAATCCTAGCACAGGGGATACAAAGACAGATTCCTGGATATCCAAACAAAAACAAATCAAAACTTAGTAGTACTTTGAGTTGGCTTCTGTCCTTCACATGCACAAACATAAATAAATCACACACACACACACACACACACACACACACACACACACACACCATTGAATATTTCAGTAAATAGGAAAAATGGATGTTTCATGAGACCAAAATTCTAAATAAAGTAATCCATGCCATATGCTGAGATGCTAATCACAGTGTTCCCTATCAGTATAATTTAAAAGCCTATGTATTTAATGATTGACAAACTACTAAAAGCACTGAAAAGGTTGCTTCGTATTTTCCATATTAGTCCAGGAAATTAGCCATATATTTATATATTTAAACCTCTTTTTCTAGTAAATAGTGAAAATTTTAAATATTGGTTTTCTCTTCCTGTTCTTAATTAATGCAGACTCCATTAAAAGACAACACTAGCAATCTTATGACAATATTCTCTCTTAAAGCAAAAAGAAATCAAATATGGATATAAACACAGATGCATGCTTATTATTTTCACTTTACGTCTTTGAAAATCTTGCTGATTACTTTGTGTATTTTGGGTTGTGGGATTTTTGATTTTTGTATTCCTAATGATCAAATACCCCTTTGGACATGGCTAAGTAGTATTATACATTATATTATACACTGAGTATATACACATAGTATTATACATTATATTATACACTGAGTATATACACATAGTATCATACACTGAGCTATATCTGCAACACTTATCATGACTTTTGTCTTAAGTAATACATTTATTTCTGAGCCTCCAAAGTCCATTCTCATAGGTCAACTTCCAGGCTTACATATAGTGATCCAAAACATGACTAAAACATAAATATTCCTACTTTTCATTTGCAGATTCTGAAATGGCCTGATTTTCCAATAACAAAACAGTGCTGTACAAGGGTTAAAGAAGCAAAACAGTTAAAAATGAACACTTCCAGAGATACTGCACTCTGAATTTGGCCACAATTTGAGATAAAAAGTTTCACTACAAAGGTTTGTTGAAGGGTATGTTAATGTATCCCCTCAACTATTCATAAGCATAAATGAAATAAAATATTTTAAGATGCAATATATTTAAGATGCAGGTAGCTCACAGATTATCAGGTTATCTGCATTTGTTTCCCTAATGCTGGGATTTACTGTGTGTGTCACTCTTCTTGCTGTAAGAGGACATATTTAAAGAAAAGACAACAATGCTGAGGACTACATAGAATATTAAAAAAAAAGTCTATAGAAACTGAAGGCAAGATTAGCTTCATTCTGAGGTTGAACAGACATTTGCTGAGCAGATGTCCTATGTCCTCTTTTTTTAAATAAGCAAATAAAGAACCTGTTGTTCCATATGAACAACAAAATAAAAGATATTTTATAACATCACTAGGTATTGTTGATCTAATGCTGAGATCTAAAGATAAAATACCACTCTGGGTCTGACAAATTTGTATCATACAATGAGCTGTATATGTAACACTTAACATGACCTAGGTATATTGAGAAAGATCTTTAGATGTCTAGACCAAACTAAACTATAACAACTGCAGCTCTAATTTAACAACAACAAAAAAATGCCCAAAACTAACTTCCCAACTGAAATGAGGAGTGAGTACAAGAGAACTCATTTTTATATTAATATAATGAGCACTGACAATGGCCAGACAGAAATGAATGCCAAAGAAAGCATCACAGTCTTTTATTTGTGACTATTTTTTTCTTCTCATTCAAGAAGCAACTGAATAAATAACTATGAGTCTATGTGGATAGGCAGATGGTGAATGGTGCATGTAGTCTCCTAATCATAGCACAAGGGAAGAAGAAGTAAACAAGCTGTATGAACAAACTGTCTTATGTAGCTGAAAACATGTTGGTATTAGATACTTGTAAATCAAGATGATAACTGAACTAGCCACAAGGAAAAAACGTTAACAGCAAAACTGTATATGTAGATGTTTGTGGTAACTGATGATAAATAAGCTAAGAAAGAACAAAGCATTTTAAAAGACACTTCTTAATAAATGATGTATGCATAGCCAGTAAATACCTTCCTATGAAAATCGCCAAAATATCAGTCTTCATAGCAATCAACATGAAGATACATAAACAAATTACAAATAATAAGTACTGAGGAAAATATTGAGAAAATAGAACTTACTCATGTGATAGAAAAAAATACACATGCATATTAAATACCATTGTTGTTAGTCAGGGTTTTACTTCTATGGACAGACACCATGACCAAGACAAGTTCTGTAAAGGAAAATACTTAATTAGGGCTGGCTTACAGGTTCAGAGGTTCAGTACATTATCATCAAAGTGAAAGCATGGTAGTATCCAGGCAGGCATGATGCAGGCAGAGCTAAAAGTTCTATATCTTTATCTGAAGGCTGCTAGCAGAATACTGCTTCCAGGCAGCTAGGATGAGGGTCTTAAAGCCCACACCCAGAGTGACACACCTACTCCAAAAAGGCCACACCTTCTAATAATGCCGCTCCATGGGCTGAGCATATATAGACAATCACATTTTACTCCCTGGTCCCCATAGGTTTGTCCAAACATATGAGTCTATGGGGGCCATAGCCAAACATAGCAAAATGCAAAAATACATTTAGTCCCTATAGTCTATATAGTCTAACAATGTTAAAAGTCCAAAGTTCAAAGTCTCTTCTGAGACCCATCTAACCACTTAACTGTAATCCCCAAATCAAGGCAGGAAACCAGCTGGGCAAACTCTAAACTCTGCATCTCTGTGTCTGATGTCAAAGCAGTCTTCAGATCTCCAATTCCTTTTTCGTCTTTGTTGACTGCAACAAACTTCTTTCTCCTGGGCTGGCTCCACTCCTTGTTAGCTGTTTTCCTCAGCAGATATATCATGGCTCTGGCATCTTGAAATGATGCCAAGGCTACTTCAATATTACAGCTTCTTGTTTCAATACCTAGGATCCACAAATGACCTTCTTGGCTCCTCCAAAGGACTGGCATCACTTCTCTACCTCCACCCTCGATAGCACTCTAAGCTCAGGTTGATCTCCACTGCTGCAGCTGTTCTTGGTGATCATCCCATGGTACTGGTATCTACAGTACACTGGGATCTTCTGTTACAATTAGGTCTTCTGCTACAATCACAACAGCTTCTCATAGGCTCTCTTCATCGTGCCTAGCCTGAACGCCTTTGCATGAGCCCTTCAGTCCTGGGCCATCATCTGCAATGGAGGCTGCACCTTTACCAGTGGCCTTCCATGGCCTCTCATAGGGCCAAGCCTCAGCTGCTCTTGATGACTTCTTCGTGCCTTCAAAATCAGTACCACCTGGGTGATACAGCCACAGCACAAGGTACAACCTTGACTGTCTCTGGAACACAGCTTCTTTGTGCTCTCAGAAAATGCTTCCTAGAAGATTTCACCTCAGTGATACTTGTCTCATCTTAACCACATCTCATTTCTTAGCTCCATTTAACCAGCATAAATTGTCCCAGTAGTCCCTTTTATTCTTGACTCTAAAGCCAGAGAAACATGGCCAAAGCTGTTCTGCTGATTACTGGGGCTGGAACATGCCCCCCCCCTTATTCTATTACCAACTTCCTGTTTTCCAACTCCCTCACTGCCTAAGCTTGGCTGTCCTGAAACTTGCTCTGTAGATTGACCTTGAGCTAAGAGTTCCACATGGCTCTGTCTTTGGGGATTAAAGCTGTGTACTACCATGCCTGGATCTAAATGTAGCTGGGTAGGATCTTACCCCAAAGTTCCATGTCCTTAATTTGGTATCCTTTAACACAGGATTCAGGTCCATTTCACCTCCTGGTACCCCATTAATACTCAAACCAAATATTTTATATTTTTTCTTTCTAAGATTTTTAAAATCTTACTCATGAGACTTAATGAGAAAACAAAGTCTGTGATGGGTGTTTTTAAGACTTCCTTTGTCAATGCAAGTAACCTAAATCTCTTCACCTTTGCCTCAAGCAGACTCTTCAGACAAGGACAGAAAGTGGCCACATTTTTCCCCTAAATACCACAAAAAGAGTCTCTAGGGCACATTGTGAAATTCTTCTCCACTGAAACCTCTTGGGCCAGGTCCATTCAGTTCAACTCATACTAAGCAACAGTCTTCCATATTCCTACTAGGATAGCCCATTAAGCCACACTTAAATCATTCCACTGCTTTCCAAAGTCCCAAAATCCACATTCTTCCAAACCAAAGCATGGTCAGGCCTATCATAGCAATACACCAGTCCCTGGTACTAACTTCTGTCTCAGTTAGGTTTTACTGCTGTGGACAGGCACCATGACCAATGCAAGTCTTATAAAGGACAACATATATTTGAGGCTGGCTTACAGGTTCAGAATTTCAGTCCATTATCAACAGGATGGGAGCATGACAGCATCTAGGTAGGCATGGTACAGGCAGACTTGAGAGTTCTACATCTTCATTTGAAGAATGCTAGTGGAAGACTCACTTCCAGGAAGCTAGAATAAGAGTTTTATAGCCAACACACACAGTGACACCTATTTCAACAGGGCCACCCTTCTAATAGTGCCACTCCCTGGACTGAGCATAAACAAACCATCTCTATTGTACTTCTCAAGTCCTGCTGTTTGTTTTTTTTAAACAAGTTTCCTCCTCAGTTCATTTATTTTTAAAGGAAAAACATTTAAACCAAGAGTTAGATTGTTCAAGGTAAGTTGATTTATCAAGGCAAACAAAAGGGAGACAAAAACCTGTGTGAATGGGCCAATATGAAAGGGGATAACTGAGCACTGAGGTCTATGCTGCATTTTTTCAAGTGCTTATTAAGAGAATAGGTGACATACCATTTACATTTCAGGCTTCCTAAAGCCCAAAGACAATCTGATTTTATTAGATTTATACCTTCAATGCCTAATCATTTCATTGTACATAGTGTGTTCTTCGCTTTGTAATAGACATGTTCTCCAATAGAATAATTACCCACATCAAGGGAAACAGCTATAGTCTCAGATGGTGCCTGAAAAACTGCCCAATGAAAGAAGAGCACGATGTTGAAAACATAGGACTCAGTATATAATTTAAAAACTAAAATGTTTCTTCCCCCCTAAAACTGTTGACTAAAAATTAGCAAATCATTCTCACCTATCATAAAGATGTCATTTCACATTGTCTGACCAAATAAAATTGAGCAAAGAATACCAATAAAATTATCTCATATCTATTCTTTTTAAAACACGAAAATTTCTAAAACTACTTATATGTATGCATGTATTCCAGAATGGATAAATGCAAACTTATCAGTATCAGCAATTTCACCTTTATATATATTTTATAGCTCAAACTGACCAATTGGTTTACTCTTCCCTGAGAAGACTACTTTTTCCACTCTCAGCATTCCTTAATTGCCTGTATCTCTGTATAAGGTTGAGGCTTATGAGCAATACTCCCCTACTAGGAGGCACAATCTCACGAAAAACATCTGATACCCAGGCTCTAATAATAATTTCATCCTCTCTTCAGCAATGGTCCCTGAGTCTTAGTTCCAGAACTTGTATTGTATTGGTAGAGACTGAGCTCCATAATTTTATATTTTGATTGATTTTAGCTTTCTGTACAGACTCCTATCTGTTGCAAAGAGAAGTTCCCATAACACAAATGTTGAATGCAGTCTTGTGTTACTACAGAAAGGTTATTTTGGTTTTAAAAGAATTGATTAGGCTTCTTAATGTTTATTCTTTTGGACTTGTAAAACTGAGATTCCTTCATACATACTTATTTTCTGATAATTACCCAAGTTGTGCATCTCATCCCCACAGTATGATAGATGAGTGTGATAACCATATTTGGCTTTACAAAACATCCTTCTTGAATGGTTTAGCCACAATTGCTCCTACCTTGAGGTTACTTCTTAGCAATTTCTTATTTCACATCTTTAAAGTTCATTTTCCCGTCTTCCATGCTCTATGTGAAGTTATGGCCAGTGTGTCTCCATTACTGCATGAATCTAACTGCAATGGCCCAGGTGATTATTCCTGAATAATTTCCTTCACTATACTCAAAACAACTTTCAATGAATAATTTTCGTAATATTTATAAAACATTGCACAAATGTTAGTTGATTTTTGTTGTTAACCTAAAATTTGTCTTTGAACTTGATTATCTTAAGTGAGCCCACGTTTTTGTTGGAAAGTTCATACAACAGGAATATTTTCTCAGACTAAAGCTTCTTAAGTACATACAGGCACTTATAGCTACAGAAATCTTCTGATTAATTGTTGATGTTATTCTAAATTCTCTCCTGAGGCAAATTTTCTCTCTTCTCTCCAAAGGAAATTGTATCTTATTTTCTTCAAGCATTCTAGTAAAACCTGAAATTCAGACACCCAGAATGGAGTAGTTACTGGTGAATTAGGTGTATATATAAATAGATATGTCTGAGATCATATATTTCTTATTTCAATAGAAAATTATATGAAGCAGACACGTTAGAGTTAAATTGTTTGTGATATTCACAATATTTAAGGTAATGCTGAAAGTATACAGAATGTTACCAGATCATCATTCTAGTTTCACATTTATCAGCGAGTCTAATTCTAATTTCGATTTTGCTTGTAAATACTTTTAAATTTCTATGAAAGCTAGATAAGTATGAACCTTTTCTAAGATACCCTAGCAGCTACCACAAACCTCTGTGACTTCAGTGTCCCTTTAAAAGATTCAAATTAAAAAGATTACTTAGGCTTTTGCAAACCAAAAAAAAAAAATGGATGTATATTTGTAGACAATGACTCCCCCACTGGGGCTGAAGAAGCCAAGGCAGAGGCAGGGCAGGTGAACCACAGCCAGCTTCTAGAACAGGGACAAAGAGTCTCTAGAATTGAGTACAGAGGAAGCAAAGTCTAGAGAACAAATACCCTTCCCTCTCTTCCCTCCTATCATTCATTTTTATTACAGTACTTTCCTCTAGACAAGTACACTTGGAAACCAGAAACAAAAAGAAAAAGAAAGTACACAAAACCCATTCATTTGAGGCAGGGTTAGAGGACAGAGCACTGAAAACAAACAGCAGTGGTTTTCACTCCAGATTACATCATACTGAATGACTAGCAGTTGGATGTCATTCCATCAGAATAAAATTAGAGAATAACGTAGGAACGTCTACCTTTGACTCTTCCTCTTCCTTTCATTCCTAAAGGAGACACAGAGTAACAACAGAAGCCCCTCTGTTTGAAAGAGACCTTGGGTATGAGAACATAATTCTCTCATTCAGGAAAATGTCCAAAATCCAAAATAAAACCAAACAGATTAATGTGTTCAATGTATTCAAATATGCATAGTTTAGAGGTTACAACAAAGACTGGAATGTTGCTTAAATCAGAAAACTCTTGGGGAACATTGAGTTCTAAATAAATTGTATAGGTACACTTCTCTGAAGGACTGTCTAGCTCTTAGCACATGTGTGAATTACTCATTTGTTTTATTCTTCAGACAAATTTAGCTTTCCACCATCCACTTGCACCCAGGCCTTCATTTCTTTCTGCACCATTAACGGCTGAGTATTACGATCTGTTCAGTACCCTGCCTTTTCTCCAGGTCTTCATTTCTAAATCAGAGATACAGTTATGTCTTAGGGCTGTCTGTTGTTCATTTGTTGCTCCATTTTCAATTCCAAAAAAAAAAAAAGGTGAAAGATGGGGGGTGGGCAAGAGACTGAATATCATACTGCTCGCCTCTGTATCATGTATTGTAGGAGTCACTTTTGTATTTTAAATAGTTTTTTAATTGTATGTATTAAAAATGAAACAGAAAATAATGAAAAACAACAATAAGTTCAGATGCATTCAAACATTAATTTGAATTAATTCTCAGCTATTATCTGGTATTTTTAATTTGAGAAAACGGAGACTAATGAAAAGCAAATATTCATTGAGTAGAATTGTTGATTACATAAATAAATGAATACCCTGACCCTTTACTCAGAAATCATTTATTGCTTGTTGTCTCTGGTTTAGCCTGGATGTTTCTAAAGACTGATCTTCTGATACATAATAAGAAGAAAAATGCCATTGTTAGCTGATTATGGAAGAATTAGTTTAGTCAATACAAATTGCTAGAACTATGAGAAATGTATTCTGTGCTAGCCTAATATTTAGTGAACACAGATGAGGCCATTCTTCTAAAGATTCAGGATCCCCAATTGATTCTATTGTGTGACTCTGCCAAACATGACAGTCTTTCCAACATTTACAGAACTAGAATAAAAAGTAGATCTCTGAGGTTATATTAATATTCTCAGAAGACAAAGGATATGGCCTATATTTTTTCCATACCAATTTCATCCACTAGAATTTAGTCATGCAGTTACATGTAACTTCAAAAGAAAATAAAAATACATAATAGTTTGGTGTCAAAGAGAAAAATAGGTGTCTAGCTCTATCAAATGATGACTAACTGTATATTATAGGTGTCAGTAGAATAAAAACGTGAACATTAAATATTGTACTGACAATCATAGGATATTTAAATGTCTAAGGTTAATGTTACTGCAGAGTTTACTATTATAATATTAAGTGTAATGTTCTTGTCTGTGTATATAAACATAACATAACCATACTTAAGCAATATATACATAACAAGATTTATTTATCCTTACCTAAATTTTAGTAAAGTATCAGGAGGACGGGAAAGTTTTACTATGTGCTATTTTCTCATTGAGTTTTTTTAAGCAAAAATAGAGTTTGAGGTAATATCTTCAGCTATAATGATAACCATAATAAACTACAAAAGAATAATTAATTTATTACTACCCAAGTGAAATAGTTTATTATTGTAGCACTACTAGAAACCTAAATAAAGTTTGTCCTCATTAATTATGGAATATCTTTCTTAGTTTAACTGGGAATGATTTAATTAATTTCTCTCCTAAGGAAAAATTTAAAGAGCCAAATTTTCTAAAGTTCTAAATAACTAATGAAGTATTTTTCATGCGTACCCTTGCCTTTTGCTTAAAATTCCTGTGGAAACCAACACCAAATTAAGTCATTTTGGCAGCGACCTAATCAGTGTCTAGCACCTCTCTTAGATAAGCTCATGGGTTCATTGATGGCAGTATTATTAACAAGACAACTAAGACTAGCAGTGCATTAGGATACATGAGCCTTTACTCCAGGTTCATTCTATTCTAAAGATGGTCAGATGTCAGTAGAAATACTGTACCTCAATGTTAGTATTATTGCCCACATCTTATAGTAAAGACATTTAGACTCAGAGATGGACTGAGTAAGTGTCCAAGAGTCTTGTTTTGCAATAGCAGAACGGAATCCAGGCATCAACTACTGCATTTACTACATGTACGCAGACCTGAACTTCTCTTCTCAAAGTTCAGTATCAGTAGACTACTTTTTCCGTGGTAGTTTCCGTGGTCTAATTTTAAATTTATTCTGTTAAATATGTACTCTCACTTCTATTTTCTAATAATACCATAGTTTTCTAGCAGGAAAAACATTGCCTTTTTTATTTCCTCTTCAAGGAGAGTGATGGTTTGCTGGCTTTTCAATGTGTGTAAACAGTGCCATCTTCTGTCAGTGTGTTCACGGCATTTGAAAATAAAAACTTGACAGTCTGAGTTAATTCAGAACCTTGATGAGAAGCAAAGAATCTGGAGAGTTGATAGTCTTGGCACAAATGCACATCTCTGAACACTTGCAAAAGACTAATTGTTGAAAGGCCTCTCTAGGCAGGGCCATGCAAAAAACATTGGGGTATGATTAATTGTTTGAATAGCCATTCAAACAGCACAGTGAATAGGGAAGTGATACAGCAGAGGCAGATGCCAAGTGGTTACAATGATGCTAGGTCAATATAATCCAAGGTGTAAAATAAGCAGTTTAGTTGCCAGCTCTTCCATTTGTGAATGCACGGACTTCAGTCTTCACCTTTGAGAATCCCATTGGGCCTCATCAACAAGCACCTTTGTCAAAGAAAATAATAGGAAGACAGAAAGGAAATAAAATATTAAGCTCTGAGGTCTCAAGGTTAGAAACCATTTCTCACTGTATGTGCATCATAGTTAACAAAACTGAGGAGTGTACAATGACATAAATAAAATTCTGTAGAGTTAAATCATCAGTCAAAAATCTATATTGTCTCTCTGACTCTAGTTCTGTCTGTCTGTCTGTCTGTCTGTCTGTCTCTCTCTCTCTCTCTCTCTCTCTCTCTCTCTGTGTGTGTGTGTGTGTGTATGTGTGTGTGTGTGTGTGTGTGTGTGTGTGTGTGTGTGTGTGTAGAAAATAAGGACCTAACAGACTGAGTTAATTCAGAACCTGATGAGAGGCAAGGAATATGGAGAGTTTATAGTTTTGACATAAATACACAACATCTCTGAACACTTGCAAAATGCTTTGCTATGCAGGGGTATGTGAAAAAATACAGTGATGAATACATACATATATATACATATATATTATATATATATATATGTGTGTGTGTATATATGATGTATATGTGTATGTGTATATGTATGTACATATATGAGAGATGTATATAGACAGATAGATAAATCTTACAATATAAATAAAACCTTAAATTTAAATTTTAAGTTATGGCTAAGATCTACGTAAACTCATTCAAATATTTCTATATTATAATATTCATATTTCATATTTCATTCAGATTTTCATAGTAGCACTCCCTTTAAAAATATATCTTGATATAATTCATGCTAAGTGTCTAAAATTCAGGTTTCTTCTAAGGAATTTGGTGATATGTTAGAAACATTAAATGAATAAGACAGACAATAGAAGTTTTTTTTAGTCAAGAATCCCCAAACACTGACAAAGCAATGGTACACATGAAAGAAATCTACCAGCAATATTCTTAAAAGTGTGCAATTTCATAAATAAATATCATATTATTTTACATATATGTAGGAGAAAAAGGTGGATATCCAAATGTTGACCATGGGTGTTGGTTACCAATGATCAGAGCAATGCTATGGGGTAGCTTGTGCATGTGACATTGTTTCTCAAATCTAAGTTATGCTTAGAAAAGAAAAAAAGAGCTGTGATGTATAGTTGTGGAAAAAAACAGCTATCTTTTATATTTCAGAATATTTTAAAAATGAACAAAAGGATTTTAAATATATCTACCATAAGTAAATAATAAATTGTGAGTAAATAAATGTGTCAATTTATTTGAATACAACACAAAGTGTACATGTATAAGACAATATATGATATCCCACAGTGTATGTAATTTTCATGCCACACACTAAAAGAAAAGGAGTAAATCAGAGGATGACTTGTTGAAAAGAGAGACACAAGACAGGGAAAAAATGAGAGAGCAGAATCATGGGTAAATTATGTCAAATATTAAACTGTCAAGCAATAGAAATATTAAAAATAAATACAATTATGGCTTTGTAGGATGCCTTTCCACAATATTATTCTGCATACTTGAAGACAAAATAGATTTATCAACCACTTGTGGGTAAAATACAATGTACAGGTGAAATTTTTCCATGACTACTTAAAGAAATACTCATTTAACTTTTCTTAATTTAAAATACACTTGTCTGTATCCATATTTATGTTTTGGCCTCATACTGGAATAATAGAAGCTTCTTAACAATTACCAAAGCAAATCTTATTTTATAAAAACAAAATTGCCTTCCAAATCTTCCAAAACATTTTACTTAATATTGCTGATGATTTACTGTGATTGGTCAGTGCTGTACAAGGTAGTTGGGATTGAAATTACTCAGACAACCTGATAGCATTTCTATAAGAAGGCTGCCTAGTGCATGACAAGTTATGAGGTTTAAGGAGAATCCCAAACCTGTGGGTTTTCTCCATGAGGATCTGTGATCTACTGTTTGCTCTGTTCCACATCATCAAGAGGTTTTGATTTTCACTTTGTATTAAACTCATTTTTTAACACTTAAGAACACTCCTCCATTGCTGGTGGGATTGCAAGCTGGCACAACCACTCTGGAAATCAGTTTAGCAGTTCCTCAGAAAAGTGGAAATGGTTCTACCTGGGGACCCAGATATATCACTCCTGGGCATACCCAAGTGATGTTTCAACATATAACAAGGACACATGCTCCACTATGTTCATAATAGCCTTATTTATAATAACCAGAAGCTGGAAAGAACCCAGATGTCCTTCAACAGAGGAATCAATGCAGAAAATGTGGTACAGTTACACAATGGAGTACTACTTAGCTCTTAAAAACAATGACTTCATGAAATTCACAAGCAAATGGATGGAACTGGAAAATATCTTCCTGAGTGAGGTAACCCAGTCACAAAACACACATCGTATGTACTCACTGATAAGTGGATATTAGCCAAAAAAGAAGCTTGGAATTTCCACAATACAGCTCACAGACCATATGAAACCCAAGAAGAAAGAAGATCACACCAAAGTGTGGATGCTACAGTCCTACTCAGTAGGGGAAAGAGAATAATCTCTGGAAAGTAGAGGGAAAGAGGGATCTGGGAGGGAGAGAGGAGGGGGAGGGAATAAGAGGGGCAGTTCAGATATGGGAGGAGATGAGAAAGAAGTACAGAGGGTTAGGAATTTGAAATTAAGTGTGTAGTAGTGGGGGAGGGGGAACTGGGGGTAGCCACAAGAAAGTCCTAGAAACTGAAGGAAAGGCCATCCAGAGACTGTTCCACCTAGGTATCCATACCATCTGCTGACACCAAATCCAGACACTATTGCTGATACCAAGAAGTGCTTAGTGACAGGAGCCCTGTATAGCAGTCCCCTGAGAGGCTCTGCCAGAGCCGGACCAACACAGATGCAGATGTACACAACCAAACATTGGGTTGAGTGTGGGAATCCCAGTGGAGAAGTTAGGGCAAAGACTGTAGGAGTTTGCAACCTCGTAGGAAGAACAATATCAACAAATCAGACCCCCCCAAACTCCCAGGAACTAAACCACTAACCAAAGAGTTACCTCACTCAGGACCATGGAGGGACCCATAGCTCCAGCTGGATATGTAGCAGAGGATGGCCTTTTCTGGCATCACTGGGAGGGGAGCCCCTTGGTCCTGTGGAGGCTTGATGACCCAGGATAGAGGAATGCTAGGTTGCTGAGGCAGGAGTGGGTGGGTTGGTGGGGGGGGAACCCACATAGAGATGGAGAGGGAGGAGGGGATAGAGTGCTTGTGGAGGGAAAACTGGGAAGGGAAATAACATTTGAAATGTAAATAAATAAAATAACCAATAACAATAGAAAAAAGAAAAAAAGACTTAAAATGTCTTATTAATTATCTAGTCAACTCAGAAAAAAATACCTTCTCTAGCTTGGCATACTGGGTCTATTCTGGAAACTCATTAAATACCAGTGTGTCATTTCTATTAATAGCACACCTGCTATGTACTGTACACATGGTATGTTAACATGGAAAGTAACTACCCTCTCCTGAAAAATGCTTATACTCATTGGATGTTTTCACTTGTTTATAGCTAAAATTCTCTGACATCCTTAATGAATTTGTTTCAAATGTATATATGCTATGAATTATTCCAGTGCATAGATGAATCATAGGGCTTTTCCATTTGTGATTTTTCTCTCAGGTTGGAGATGAGTTCAAGTCTCCTGGACTAGAGTAAGACAGACTTTAGGGAGGCTATGTGTGGCTAACACCTACTATGACTGCTTCAAACCTCCTTGCATCAGTCATCAGAAAGATTATATATGTTCTACCAAGCTTATGTTCACGTATTCCTCCTAGGCTATAGTCCCAGAAGATGGCAGAAAACAGAGTCCAATAAAATGATACATTACACACTCGAGTAAAACTCACTGGTGAATAGAGAGCATGCATAGTACTCTACAGCCTCTGCCTTCGCTTTGTTTGATACTCTTATCATCTCTTTTGAATAGAGAACATGGATCGGATAGGTTCTAAGTCTTTTCTCCAAAGTGTTAACTTGTTAGGTCACTTGTAATGTCTCTTCATTACTGTTTCTTCCATTTCTATGTATCTCATACACACAATCATCTTAAGGCAAAAGTACTGGAACCAGGAGAATTGGAATGGTGTTGACACAGCTGCAGCCTTTAGTGATACAGCAGCTAAAAGCATTTATTAACATTAAAGTGTACACAGGCTTGAACACACTTATAAATCTTTCCTGTGTTTTAGTTAATGTTTACTATGTGTTTTAAAACTTTCTTCCAATCTTTACATAGTCATAGAAAATTTCTTAAGGCATTTTCATTCCATTTATTCAGTGTTCTCAATGTGATGCTGTTATCTCTGTCAGTAAACATGTTGATGTCTAACATATGCAAAAGTCATTTTTAGGTAATAATCTAGGCATACAATCCTTAAAAAAAACTTAAAAAGTGGAGCTAGCTTCTTATAGAAAAGTACTTTTGTTTACTGTAATAGAGGCCAAGAAATCTGCTATTTTCCAAGGTTTCACAGAGGGAATACCACATAGTTGAGATTCAAAACAAAACATAATAACCTATTAGGTTAACTTTCACGTTCCTTCATGGGGGTTGGAAATGATCCACAGAGAAGGAATTAATTCTCCTTACCAACAACCTCTTTCTTTAATCTATCCTTCTTTTTCAATAAACATAACTAATCTAATAGTGCTTTCAATCCTTCTACAGAAATCAATAGTTTACATTTTCTCTTAATCCTTGAATTGGCTAGGGTTTTAAAAGTAATGAATTCAGAATTTATTTGAGTTACATAGTTACCATTCAAGTATCAGTAGAAGTTGGGTGGTTCATTGAAAATATAATGTTCAGGTTTGGCATTTTTATAACATGTGTTCTATTATCTCCTCATGCATTTAAGTTTAATTTGTTTGGCATATTTGTTTTGGATTATTATCTCACATGCCTTTAGTTGTTAAGTCACATGTCAGAGTGTTCCTTTTTAGGGTACCTAAATAATATTCCACAGGCTGGACTGATTAAACAGAACAAAATAATTTTACTTTTCTAAGGATCACAAATTAAGGGTAAAAATGAATAAGGGTTGACACTGGGGAGATGGCTCAGAAGTTAGGAATACCTGTTCTTGCAGAAAACCAGTGTTTGGTTCCCAGGACCCACCTAGTAGCTTACAAAATTTATAACTCCAGTTCCAGGAGGTCTTGTGTCCTCTTCATGAAGAAGACTGCAACCCAAGCAATTGAATTTCTATTGCTGTGAAAACCAAGGTGCCATTGGAGACCTTGAAGTTGTTTCAAAAGAAAGCCAATTTGATCTTCAGTTTAAACAGCTCATCAAGTTTGATGTAGACAAAGAAAAGATAAGATATTTTCTTATGTCACAGAATATTTTGACTAGTTGAGTGACATAAATTGAGTATGAAAAGCACCGGTGCTGTGGCAATGAGCAGAAAGATGTGCTGTAGCTTGGAAGCAAGAATTATGGATGTCAAGAAGGAGACATTAGCAATTGTGTGTCCATCAAGTGATGATCTTAATACTTTGGGATCTGAGTCAAGGAGAAACAACTGCTAGAGTTAGCACGTAATTCAGCAGAATTTAAGGTATGAACGAAAAATAACACAAGAGTGACAGCATTTATAAGAACCAAGAATTCTTACACCTTAAAGGCAGTTTGGAAATAATGAAGCTAAACCATAATAGTAACAAAAATAAGTAATATTACCTATAAAATTCTATCACTACTAGCTTTGGGATAAAATAAATATTTCAAAACTAATTAAATGCTCACAAACCTGAAGAGTGACAGATCTTCAGTGTTTGAACACACATTCACACACACTAAACCTCTTCTTAACCTTTTGTGCTTGTATGTCTGTGAGAGAGATAAGAGAGAGAGATGCACATATATAGATACATGGATAGAAAAAAAGAGAGATGTGTATGTATGTATATACATATATATGTTTATTATGTACTATAAGAAAAATATATTTAGATTCATGTTAAATACTTAAATGGAAAAGTCATTTTAGAGAGTTTTTGGCTTAAAATGTGAATGTCATACTTGGTAAAAATTTCTTTTAGTAAAGGTGTTGATTTACAGTAACATTAGAGAAGATCTGATGTACAGTGGACATATTATAGATTAAAATGAGGAGGCTAAATTTCCACAGTACACCAAGAATCCATGAGGAATCCTTCATTTTTCCTTCATATTCTAAGTAAACTGGAAAGTTGTAACAAATGTCATTTGGGAATGAAGAATACATGTAGCAAGGAGCAACTAGAATGATTAAATAATTTGCTAATAGTGATCATAAAAAATAGATTCTACATTAGAAGACTCTGATAGAAATGTAAACTGGAAGTCACCAATCTCAGATATTTGGGCAGTCATTAATCAACAAGAGAACATACATTCAATTGTTATGCTATAGAATACAAATATCCCGTAGTTTGTAACTTCAGTAGTTTGATTGCACATATTGCAGGCTTGAAATAAAATCTCCACAGCAGTGACAAATGGAGAAGATGCCTTTAGCCAGAAATGATGTCCCACGAATGCAGTGAATGGTCTATAAGCTCAAAAATGGAAAACTGGGATGAGCCAATGTAGTAGAAGCAATGATTTTATCTGACCTCCAGAGGCATGAATATCTTGCTTACAAATGATATTTTAAGTTGTACAGTGGGATCCAGAAATACTGAGGTACATGATTTCTCTAACATCAAGCAGGTAACCTCTCTACTCATCAAAAAATAGGAAGACACGAACAGAAACACAAGTCAAGACAGACTGCACAATAAAGAATTTGATTAAAGGTTTGCACAAAGTTAGTACAAAATTCACGTTGAAAGGAAATGTGAAAGTCTATGGCTCATGGAGAAAATGTGTATGTTGACCATCGAATTTCTAGTCTGACTTTTCAGAGTTCGTACTCAGTCCCTTCTTCACCTTTTTGTCTTCTGAACTTGGTCTTGTTCACTGGAAATCTATATAGCTAATCTCTGTACATCTCATCCCATCTAGTCTTTGAAATCTCATCTACAATCAATAAAAATAAGCATAAGATACATATGGATTTTAATCAGAGAAATTGTTACCAAGTTGGAATAGTAGGTTAAGCTTGTATTGGCCCATTGAAATATATATTATTTTAAGTAAAAAAAAAATTATGTATTTATTCATAAATGTGTGTTGATCTTGCAATGCTAAAGGCAGAAATGGTACCGAGTAAGAAGACAGAAAGACTCTAGAATACTAAGTAGCCTTTTAAAATAAAGGATAAAATTTATTCGCCTACTTCAAGACTACCTTATGATGTAGGAAAATGACAACCCTGCATACGTTTGTCAATTTAGAAGACTAGTGAATGAATGCAAATGGTGTCTATCATTTAAGAAAAGATAGTTTAAAATGAATAAGTATAATGAATTAATGAATATGTCCACTTTCTGCTAACATGATTCTATAAATATACCCCATTTCCTATGGTGTCTTTCTAAAATAAAACGGTGGTTCTTTTGGAAGAAAAAGATGTTATCTCTTAGGCAAGTGCCCCTTTTAGCACACTATGAGCCCCACCTGAGACAGCTAGGCAATGGTTTTCTTATGGAAAAGTGTAAACAACTCAGAATAAGACATCCCATCCAAGTGTCTAAATAAAGAATTCTCCGAAAAAAAATCAAAAAATTACCACCTTTGAAATGATATTGTCAGTAACCACAGTATACTTGGGCAGCCTAAAAGGTTACTTCATGCTTCGACAAAGTCCTTTTTATAAGGCTCAGGAGTTTTTAAGGCTGTGGAGCTTTAAGTTCCAATGGGATATTTCTCACTCACAATGAAGAGGCATTAGTAGAATTGCTGAGATCTAGTTGATGCTAGTTACAGGAAGGCAATGCTCAGAATTATGCATTTGATGTTTTATGAAGTATGACCTCACAAAGCTTCAGGGCACTCACTTTGCACTTGTAACAGTATTTTGAGCAGAAGGGAGAGAAAAATAGGACCTGTCATCTTGCTCCATTAGATATTATTCAGTAGCCCATACGACTGATTAACTTGCTGTCAAATTCTATTGGAAGTAGGACCAGACTTGCCTGTTTCAAAAGGAAAATCACCAAGTCTGTCAGATGAGATAAACAAGTTTATGAGACACATAGAATTGATTGCATTGTTTCTGGCAAATATAATACTGGAAAATTTCCTGTTTCAACAACAACAAAAGTCTGATATTTTTTTTTCTTCTATTTCTATTGCAGTCAGTATTCCAACAACCATGTGTAACAAACTTAAAAAATACACATTGAGCCTCTGATTCTCCGATGGGCTTATGCAACATTAAAAAAATAATAAAATGAAATAAATCACCAACAACGAAATCAAACAAAAAATTGACCTTTCTTGTTCCGAAAAATCATGAAATAAGGGCCAAAATAATTTTTGTTGTTGTTATCTTGCCTAAGTTAAACCAACCTAACATTTGAGTATTTTTTTCGTGTGTGAAACTCATAGCTCTATCAGATTCATCGTATCTGCAGAGCTGAAAATTACTGCAATGCACCTCTAATTAATGAAAAGATACAATTCTTTTTAAATAATATTTTTGTATGAATTAAATTTAAGATAATTTATAATTTTGGGAAGGAGTAGTCTCATCCTATCACTAACTTTGTTACTTTTAAATATGTAATTATTATTAATTATTAAATAATATTAAATAATTAATTATTCAAGTGTACTATATTATATAACACATATCATATATTATATGTCATATATTATATTATATTATATTATATATCATATATAACAAATTCTATTATATATTATATATTATGTATCATGAATCATGTATCATGCATTATATATCATATATCACATGCATATTATATATATATGTACATATATAATATGTGTTATATAATACATTTAATTTACATATATATAAAGTTTTATAATCAAGTGCATTGGAACAGGAGATTTCTATACCCATAGAAGTATTGACATCTATAATATTTAAAAGAATTCTAACTCAAAATTTTATACTGAACACTGCATTTATAAAATATATTTTTCTACAGCAACTAACAAAGTTGGCATTAATAAGGTATTAGTTATGGAAAAAGAAAAAAGACTCTGAAAAGATTTGAAGCAAAATAAACATCATAAATTTTTTGGCTTTGAGTTAAAAATAAATGATAAACCATGTAGCAAGTACTCATTTTGAGGGAAACATTGGCACAGTAAATCAGACTGAAAGCATACTAATGTATTTGATTGGCATCTACACTAAATTATACACTAGGTAAGCATTTCTCAGCCACCATTCTACCTCTATAAGAACCAACATTGCAGGAATTGTCTCATCTTCCCAAGTGGTCAATGAGTCCTCGCATGATTCTAAGATGAGTTCTGTATCTCTCTCTGCCTGGCCACTACCTGAACATGAAAATATTTTGGATGAAATTCCACTGTCTATCATTCTTTTTAATCCATTGAGATGCCCACAGTCTTTACCTTCCTTTGTCTTTGACAGCATTTATATTTTGTCTTCCTTTCCAACACAACGTCTTTCTCTCCTCTAAGCATGTACCTTCTGGTTTTTCTCCCACCATATAATGTTTAGCATCACATCAGGAGTGGTGTATGATCATCTTCAACATGCTCGGGATAGCATTTATCTTCTACACAAGAAACTGATTATTTGCTTCTTTCTATTTCTGGAATTTACCAAACTCTTCTCTAACAAGATTGTACTTACATACTTATAAATGCATATCAATTTGCCTGGAATATTTTAAACTCCTCTCATACAGCTAATTATCTTTTTTTTCTTAATTTTTTTTGTTTCTTCTGGCTGGGTTCATTAATTAGCCTAGGCTGGCCTCCAGCAATCCAGTCTCCATCCTCTTGCTTCTGTTTCCTGAGTTCCACAGTTACATGCATCTACAATCACAATTAGCTTAAAAGTAACTTTAAATGAGCATAAAGAGAAAACTCTCATGAATAGAACTTGAAATCAAATGCTACCCGTTTATTACATCCACTCATAAATGTTTTGGGGTACAATCTGTATCATCACTTTATCTTCAGCATCTATTCACTTAGTATGCCTGCAAAAATCATTAATGTGGTGTATCAAGAATCAATGATCCATAGTTTTAAAGAACTTTGATTCTAATCATGGTTATAAACTTTAAAATAAAAAATAATTCATTACACTAACTACTCTAATAGGAAATTTATAGAGTACTTTCTGATGTGGTATGCGTGCTGTAAAATCAAAAATGGAATCTGAAAGACAAATGTAAGGTAAAAGAGCTAGGAAAAAAATGGGTTCATACCAATACAAATGGATGAATCCAGAGCCAGGGGAAAGCCAACATTCCCAAAAAACAAACATGTGAAATTTGATACGTAAGTAGTGATTATAAATTATGCTTTTACAATTTCAATAAAGAATAAAATATTAAAAAGGAGTCACTAACCATTAATACAAATAAAATTATAGCATAAAACATGTGAGATATATTAAAATGTTGATGGGGAGAGTCACAGCAGTAAAATTAACACTACGTAAGTTAGACTAGAGACTTTGTCTAAATTTAAACATCAAAGAAATAGAGATAAGAGGAGAAACCTAATACAAATTTATACATAATAAATAAGGTAGATGGTAGAAAAAGAGTAAGATGAATCAGATAAAGGTTTTTTTTTTTTTTTATTGAAGTCAGTAAACTTGCAAATCATTAACTAAAATCAAACAAATGAGAAGAAACAAGCATTCAGGATTGAAGAGGCAGTGGAATGGGATGAAAGGAAGAGAGAAGGGGTGAGGGAGAAAGGAAGGGAACATGGAAGTAAAGAAGGAAGAGATCGAAGAAGATAGGGAGAAGAGAGGAAGGAGAAGATTGCATAAAATCAGAACAGCAAGTGAAAAAAATACAACTAGCATCACAGACACATAAAATATCACAAAAAACCACAATAAGCAATTATATAACGAGATGAAATAGCATAGAATTAATTGTAACATTCTAGAAAAAGAGTCTTCCAAGCCTGAATCATAAAACAAAAACCTCTAAATTGACTTACACTCAGAAAGGCATAAGCAGAGTATAAAATGTTCTTTACTTAATATCTGTTTTTAAGACATATTTTAAACAGAAGGAAGCTTTTAAATTCTTTTTTTTTCCTTGAGCATCTGAGAAGCAGTTTGTAGAAGACAAACTGCTATAGATTCTTTCATCTGAAGACTGTGACAAAGCTATGCTGAGGCTGACGTGAAGGCCTCTTGAATGGAGGTGCATGCTACCAAGCCCAAGGACCTCAGTTCAGTACTAATCTTTGCTAGAGGCAAACAATTGATGAAATCGAGTTTTTTTCCTCTCTCAAAAATAATTAAAATAACAACAACAATAATAAGATATTATAAATGTTTGAAAATTTGAAGAAGCTTGATTAAAATATGGAAGCACTATGAAATATTTTAATTTCAAGACTAAGAAATATGGCCCACTTTAGAATATTACAACACTAAATATGATATAAAACTGTTTTGAAATGTTTAGGAATAAATAAATTTAGTTTAATAAAGTAATAAAACACTATCATATAATAAGACTATGACATACCAAAATGTCAGAATATGTCAGGTATCCCTATGTAAGCTAATAAATATCTTCCTATAATGTCATTATCAATGAATTTATTATTTTCCTAGCTTCAAACTTTTACTTGTGATTACATGACAGGGAAGCCACACCAATGAAATCTCAACAATAAACAGAGACTTTATTTTCATTAATTTATTTATTTATTCACTTTGCAATCAATCACAGCTCCCCTCCTCCAATCTGCCCTCACACACACACACTCCCCTGTCTCCCTTTCTTCTCCTCTGAAGTGGAGAGTCTCCCTGAGTATCACCACATCCTGTCATATCAAGTCACTGCAGGACTAGGCATGTCTTTTCTCACTGGAGGCCAGACAATGGGTCTGTTAGGGGAATATATTCCACAGGCCAGCAACAAAGTCAGTGACAGCCCCAACTTTAGTTATCAGAGGACCAGCGTGAATACTAAGCTGCATATCTGCTACATACATACATGCCATAGATTTAGGTTCAGGCCCTGGTTGCTTTTTGGTTGGTGGTTCAGTCTCTGGGAGCCCCCAAGGGTCCGAGTTAGTCAGTTCTGTGTGTCTTTTATGGAATCCATACCCACTCTGGATCCCACAACTCTTCCACAAGACTCCCCAAACTCCATTGAATGTTTAGCTGTGGGCCTCTGCATCTGGTTCCATTGAATGCTAGGTGAAACTCTCAGAGAACAGCCATAGTAGCCTCTTTAAGGAGAATGAAGTATCATTAATTGTGTTAGTGATTGTTTCTTGCCCACGGGATCGGTCTCAAGTTGGGTCACCTATGAGTTGGCTATTCTCTATATCTTTGTGCCATCTTCATCCCTGTACATCTTCTAGGCAGCACCCATTTTATGGGAGGGTTGGTGTCCTTATCCATCCATTGGGAGTTCTGCCTGGCTACAAGTGATGGTATCTTCAGGCTCTATATTCCCACTCCTATGAGTCTCAGCTAGTCACCTCAATAGACTTCCAAGGACCACCCTTTTATCAGAGGTCTCTGGCACATCCTAGAGATACCCCACCCTCACCTCCAACCCCCTGCCTGCTGTTATCTCTCCCCAGCTCACATTACACCTGATCCCCTGCCCTATTTCCCTCTTCACCCCCTCTCCTTCCCAGTTCACTCCCTCCATCCACCTCTAATGTTTATTTCATTTTCTCTTCTGAGTAAGATTCAAGCATCCTCCTGAAGTGGAAATTTCTGGTTTCTTTGAAAACACATTTGTGTCATGTGATGGCTTTCTGTCTTGTAAGACAATGTTTTGCTGAAGCAGACTTGTAAAAGAGCATGTAATGTTTTACTGGAGCAGATGCTTGAGAGGGAGCATGGTGAGTTGATAAACTATAAGTAAAACCCCACAGACAGAGAATCACTAGCTAAGTAACTCTTTGTTGGGCAATGGACTGTGCCAGGAAACCTGGTAAAGCTGGGCTGGGTTGGAAGGCCCAGAACCCAAAAAGGGACTGGAAGAGTTTCACTTGCTTCCAACTAGATCCCTGTCACATATCCACGGCATCTCATGAAGATAGTCATCAGCCATGTAGAGGCAGCGACTCCAAGCCCTTTCACATGCAGATGAGGCATCCCTAATATTTCAGACCAAGCCAATAGAAAGCATCTGCTGTCAAATCCCACCCACCAGCAAAAATGTATATAAGATCCTATCCAGAAGGAATAAAGATATTTGAGAATTACTAGATCACTTGAGAGCTCCTGTAGTATAAGAGCTGTACCATTTCCTGAGGAAGAGAAGGCTCTTCCAAACGTTTGCAGCTAGAAGCTCCTCTACATCTCACTTGCTAGCCAACACCCTCCCCCCCAACACCACCCATGCTGCTTGGCTCTCCACAGTACAGTGTCTAGAAGTAACAGTGGAGGACACAGCAGCAACACCAGAACCAAAGCAATGACAGTGATTGCACTTCCCCCTCCCTGATCTCCCCCTCTCCCTCCATTCATAGTGTCCAGTACACAGACTGGCACTCTTTGCTGGTCTTTGCTAGCTGTGCAACACTTTGATGGTCTGCACTTCATAGGGAGAAACACATCAGAAAACTCCCTGTGATATTCCAAATGATTCTTGTTGCCTCTGCTGACTTGTGCCAATTTGGTGTTTCTGCTGGATCGAGATTCAAATTTTGTGTTTACTATAGACTAGACTGCTGATATCCTGACAATGAAGCATAGAGTTTCCCCTATTTTAAAACAGATCCACAACCTCTTCTTCCTATTAACTTTTTTCTCTACTATCTCTGGTCAGTGAGCTAGAAGAGAGGTTGAATAATTTAAGATTCCTAATTAACATGGGTTTTGAAAAATCTAAGCCTACATTCTTTCTGGAACCTTCCTTGTTATTTGGCCACTTTGGGGTTGTGTATTGTAGTGTGGTTATCTTGTACTGTATGGCTAATATACACTTTTATGTGAGTACATGTCATGTACATCCTTTAGGATCTCAGGATGATATCTTTTATTTCCATTCATTTGCCTGCAAAATTTATGAGGTCCTTGTTCCATTGTGTAAATGAGTTATATTTTCTTTATCCATTCTTCAGTTGAGGGACATCTAGGTTGTTTCCAGTTTCTGGCAATTATGAATAAGGCTGCTATGAACATAATTGAACAAGTGTCCTTGTGGTATGGTGGAACATCTTGTGGGTATATAAAAAAGAGTGGGAAATAGCCATGAATGTATTAGTACAAGAGACAACTTCCTGAACAGCCAAAGATCAGGCACTAAGATCAACAATTAATAAATTGGACTTATAAAACTAAAAGCCTTTGTAAAGGCAAGGACATTCTCAATAGAACAAAACAACAGCTATGATGTTATAATGTGAACATCCAATTTGCATTCCTGCAGCCATGGCTTATTTGACATGACGGGTTGTACATCCTTGAATATTTATGCATGAGCAAACTCTTCTTCCATTAAATTTCTTCTTGTCAAATATTTGGTCAGTGCAGTGAGGAGAGTAACCAATATAATACAGAAGTATGAGTATGGACTTCTCAAAGAGAAGATGACATAGTTGAAATTGAGAAAGTTCACTATGGGACCATTTTAATGAGGAGAATTATAGAAGTCATGCTGTAGATAAGGGTGATTGGTGGAGAAATAGGTAGGCATTTTCCAACATCACGGCTTATTCCCCCTTTCCAATCTTACATGCAAATTTTTAAAATGTGTCAGGGTATCAGATGCCATTACAATGAAACGAAGAACAGTTGGAGACTTCTTGGTCAGCTATGTTCCTATCAGATTATTTTGAATAGTCACATCTCCTTGTTGATCTTACATCTATAACACATCAGTTTCATTTCCTTTGAGCATATGCCCAGGAGGAGGATGGCTAGCTACTTCTCTTCATTCGACTTCTACTTTCTTAATGATATATTAGTTTGTAGAGCACTTATGTTCTCAGCCAATGTGAGTAAGCAATACAGAGGTTTTACATGTCCTCACATATGCACGGTTTCTCATTTTCTACATGTGATAATTGTCTTAAGAAATAAAAATTTCAGAAACCACAGTCACATTCAGAATTTTCTTTATTTTCCATGCATAAAAAAATATGAGAAAATACACAATGATGTACGTGGTGGTTCAAGATGATTCTTAGAGAAGAAAAAATATTCATAGTGTTTTCCATCAGAATTCCCGTGCAACGGTCACTTTTAAAATTATATATTTGGAAGAAAAAGAAATAACATCCACTGTACACTTAGCTAAATGACTAACTCTCAGTTTTACGATAAGCAATTCAGTGCTTAAAATTAAGGAAATTGTAAAGAATTAAAAGGTACAGATTATAAAATTTTCACAGAGAAACTTTTTTTTTACTTATTTTTCAAAACTTAAGTCAGGCTACTGGCAGCATTAAATGATAAGAATAACAAACCTTTGCTATATACACGGCTTAAATATTCATTCTACTTTCAGCTTGCCGAAGAAGATAGCATCAAATCACCACAGTTCACAGAGTGATTGTTTCTGCTGAGCACAATGTCAGGCAAATGCCTGGTCATGTTACTCAGTGGAACAATACAAGAAGGAATCATTTGCAATAAGCCTTGCACAGTCGTCCATCCTAAGAATGATGGCAAAAGCTCTCTTGCTAACATATTTTACATGCCATTTTCAACAAAATGTACATTACAGATCAGAAGTATGCTAGGAATATTTCTAGCAAAATACAATAAGTAAGACCTCCTTGCATACTGAATGTCTAAATATAATTTTATACTTTTGAAATTCATAAGAAAAATATGTATTTAATTGATATTTAGAAAAAATATTGTTAATCTTTGCCACTAGAATAAGCCAACTTAACTATTTTGGTAATAATGATTCCTACTCAGATTAGTATGAAAATTTAATGAATTATCTTTGGGACATATATTTATAACGCAAGCTTTTGTGACATTGATTTCTAAAATGTAAATACATACATATGGCTTTAAAATGCTGTCATTTTACCCACACCATGCAACCGCACAGTATACATTGCTGCAAAGATAAACAGCTTTATAAAGTGCTGCACACACAAGTGAACAGAGAAAGAGCTGCTGACTATAACAAGGGAGTTGGGATCAGTGACAATGGCAGAAGGACAATGAACTTGCCAAATGTTAAAGTAGAATGCTCATCTACATTTAGAGAGCCTGGCAGAAGAGCCCAGGCTGATGAGAGTTAAGAAAACTGTGGCAGCAGTCATGCCAACATGTCAGGGTTGTTTTGGCAAGAGCACCCTCCATGCTTGAATGTCATAATGTTGGAGGATCAAAAGAATTCCTTGATTTGGGGATTTAGATAAAGATTGCATGCTGTAAATGTATTACCTCAAAGAAATAGTCTTCATCATTTCCAGTATGAAATTCTTTGTCAAATACGACATTGGAAGACACTGTGATTGGCAGTGAATAGAATTTGTAGCCTTCTTCTACTTCCGTACTGTTTTTCCATTTGGCTGTCTTCCTTGAATGCAAATGAAGAACACTCTGCCATCCACTGTAATACTAGGATAGGTTATGAAGTATCTCTGTACATAATCCCAATGCCTACCAGAGGATAACTCTAATAGCCTGGTGTTTTGCTTTCCACATCTATTTATTTCTTGTAATTAGTAATAGCTCCTAAATACACTAAAGTGCCCTTATATTAAACCTATGTGGTTACTGTGTATAGTCAAAATACTGCATCCATACAAAGCACAAGATGAAGATGTCAGAACTACACCAGAGAGAGCTTTCAGACCGATCCAAAACTAAGCTACACTGAAACACATCATGTAAATACATTCAGACAAGGCTCCAGGAATAGAATTTTTGGGACTGGGTAATGGAGTACTGGGTTACCTCTTGATGACACAAAATAACAGTTTCTCACAGGAGATATCAGAGTTTAAAAGGTTTATCAACCTAAAAACATCTTAGTGATTTTTGGAACATTATTCAAACGCTTTTTTATTTTTATAGCCCATTTATGAATATGATATACTATATTATATCATTATATGTATGCATAATATTATGATACATCATATCAATTATATTATTACAAACTATATTACAAGATATTATATTTTATATTATATATTGTTATACTATTATGTAATTTTGCTATATTAATTATTAATGTATATATTAATATATTGTATATTATAAAAATAATACTAATAGAAAATTAAAAGGTAGGTTTTTAAAAATAATTTACTATTAAATTTGTGTGCTTTGCCTGCATGTACACACAGCATGAAGGTTTCCGAAGCCCTGGAACTGGAGATACCGAGAGGTGTGAGGGGCCATGTGAATGCTGGGAATTAAACTATATCATCCCTCAGAACAGCCAGTGCTATTATCTGATGAGTCATCTCTCCAGCCTCTAAAATTTAAGTTTTATGACACCATAAAAACATGCTACTTAAACAATTATTGTCTTATTTGGCTGTAAGAAACAATGGTTGATTAAATAGTTTTCGTAAAAATATTGCATCGTTAATTTAGGCCATAAATCAATTTGCCAAAAAAAAAAAAACAAAAAAAAAACAAACAAACAAAAAAAAAAACAAATGTATAAGACAACAGAGTAAAAGAAAAATGTCTTTGAGTTAGGAAGTTTTTCAAAGTACAATATACTTGGCTGTAAAAACATTTTAGGAATGAACAATATCACTTTAGAGTCTTAATATAGTAATATGATACACATAAAGCTGTCAGAAGAGTTTGGGGTAGGATGTTATCAATGGGTGTTATATAAAAGTAATGTTTGTAGTAGTTGGACAAGAAGAAAAAGAATATTGACAATAGTATAGAACATTAATTAAACCTAAAGTAAGTTCTTTTCAAAACAATAACAGGATAATTGCACATTAAACTGTAAATTATAAATGTGACAGTTATAGCCCTATAAATTAATATAAAATACAATAACATATGCTCTATGGTACCAGTTTTGAAGCCAATTTTCGTTGGGTAGATGCACATGCACTTGTTTGTATATATGAATATTATGTAAAGTGATCATTCTACAAATATGCAGAAATATTATAAATACTTATATTTAACCAGTAAGAATTACAGATATTATAATGTATTTTTATATTTCAGTTATTCCCTAATTATAACATTATTCATGTGAAAAGAAACATTTCTTTCTTAAAGTAAAAGAAAAATTTTCCATGGAAATTGTAATCAAGTAAAGGAAAACACTCAAAGACATTTCCTAAGGTTAAATAAACTTTCCATGCCAGGGACAATATCTCACGTTTCATTTCATTTGCAGGCCACCAAGATAGCTTGTCACATTTTTCTGGATGCTGGCAAAATGATATGAGGTTTCTGAGTCAGTTGTTTACTTGTGGCAATCACAGGAGCACAAATAACAGCTTGTCCTTGTTTCTGAAACCAGATTCCCAAGGGCCATTGTAATGTGACCCAGGTGTTTCTTACCAATATGCTGGGATGGGCTACACACACAGTTGAGAATATGAATCCAGTGGTCTTATGTAGGCATTGCTGGCAAAAAAAAAAAAAGCCGAACAGCCTCTCCAGAGTGATACATTACTTTTATCACCTGGGAATTTCAATCTACTGCCAGGAGGTAAACATCTCTGCTTTCCAAGGCTACTTGCTCTTAGAAGCATCCTGGGAAATTCAGCTGATGATGTCTTAATAATAAAGTAAAATCTACATAAGTACTAGATATTATTGTAGATGGTTTTCTTGAGGAATTCCTTGAGGAATTTAAATAAGGTTTAAATAAAGTCTATTTGAATATGTAAGATAAGTTTTGTCAGAAGTATTTACATTAAACTGCAGGTCACCTGTCCAATCCTGTTTGAATCTGTCCTAGGATATGATATTGAGTTGCTCTGTACAGATCCACTTGACCTACTTTTCTATCTAACCTATCTCATGAAGAAAACATAAGAATCTTGGTTTTGAAGCCTGGCTTTAAATTGGATCATTTATTCTGATAATTTTTCCAGTCAAATCTGTAAATTTTTATGTAAAAGCAGAATAAAGTTCTTTTGTGAAAACTCAAACAAAAAGAAATAGGTGTTGGTCATTGTACCAGCTAGTTTTATGTCAAGTTGACAAAAGCTAAAGTCACTCTAGAATTAGCTGTACTGGCTCTGAGAAAACACTTCTCAGAAGATTTCACCAGAGTGATGCTGGTCTTTTCTAAATCACTGCTGATTCATCAGTCCTAGCTGACCATCTGTGGTCCCAGAAAAACAAAGGTTTTGCTTTAGTGGTTCTGGTTTCTTGTTAATCACAGTTGATTTTTCAGCTTTAACTGACCAGACACCCAAACACACCACAGATTCTTTACACAAATGATCCTGTAGTCCTTCCCCCTGAAGCTTCTCAAGCCAGGCCTCCATCTTCTGCACTGTTTTCAACACTCTTATATTCTAAGTTCGTATAGAACAACTCACTAAGGACACAGCACAACATCCAATGGATTTTCTGGATTTTCTGGTCCAAATTTCTTCCACAATTCTCCCTAAAACAAAAGAGACAGTTCTATCATGACAATACCCCACTTCTGGTACCAACTTCTATCCTAGTTACAGTTACTACTGCTGTGATAAAATGCCTTGGTGAGGAAAGGGTTTGTCTTATGCTATACTTCTGTTCATGGTATAAGAAGATCAGGATTAGAGCTCTGTCAGGAATCTGATGTCAGGAGCTGACACAAAAGCTGTGAAGGATTCTTGATTACTGGCTTGCCCCACCCCCATGTTTTGCTCAGCTTGGTCTCTTATAAAACTCAGAACCACCCACATTAGGCTGGGCCCTTCTACATTATTCAGTATTGAGAAACAGCCCTGTAAACTGGCCTACAGCCTATTCCCATGAAGGCATTTTCTCAAGTCAGGCCATCTTTGATCCAGTGACTCTAGCTTATGCCACACTGATATGGTGGTACCATGGGATGAAACAATAAGGGCGATTGTAGGTGTGGAGTGAAGCTGACCAGAGCCTAGCAGACAAGCTGTGTGTTCTGTAGAGGGCAGAGCCAGAGAACTCACTCAAGTGCTTTGAGGAAGTCGAAAAGATCATGAATGAATCCTTGGCATTAGACATTGATTTATTTAAACAGTTGAAGTTCGTTTTGATTTATTCATATTTTGACTAAGTCCTGGTTCTTCCCCATGAAGTAAGAAAGTACTTAACTTGGGTTTGATATTTACAAGAGCCTACTATGGAAAGGGTTTTGAACTTTTAAAAGAGATTTTGAAGTTTTGAAGAAACTGGATATTTTAAAGAGACTGAATATTTAGTACATTAAAATTTGTAAAGTCTTTTAAGGTGGGACTTTTAAAGATATTTATGTTATTAAGGTGACATTTTGGCTCTGAGAATTTTACACAAATTCCCCCCTAGTCTTTCTCCCTGAATTGAAAAAAAAATGTGAGGAAAAGGTCACAACCTATTGGCTTTTTGTTTATGTGTCAAATTTACAGGAGATCAGTTTTGTTGGCTAGTTTTATGTAAACATGACACAGGTGAGGGTCACTAGGGGAGAGAGTCATTCTCAATTGAGAAAATATCTCCACAAGATAAGGTTGTAAGAAAGCTTATAGAACATTTTCTTAATTAGTGACTGATGTGAGATAGCCCATCCCATTGTGAATGGGGACACCACTGGGCAGGTGTTGCTGGGTCCTATAAGAAACTAGGCTGAGGCTTTCTTGCTAGGGCAAACTCATAGCTGGTCTACTCCTGGGAAGACAGCAAATCCAGACCCATCCCAGAGGATCTGCTGCACTCAGAGCAGTTGAAAAGTAACTTCCCCCATGACTTGAAGTCCCAGCGCTGCAGCTAGGAGATGGGTGCACTGGGGACACATCACCCACCAAAACCCCACCCTCCCGAATACCACTCCCCTTTCACCTACTCTGCCTGAACCTTCCTGCTGGGGCAGACTCATAGCTGGTCTACACCAAGGAAGAAACCATATTCAGACACATACTGGAGAATCTGATTCACTCAGAGCATTTGAGAATCCACTGAACTCAGAGCAGTTGAGAATCCACTGCACCCAGAGCAGTTGACTCCTAGATGGTCTGCTCAAATAATGACACCATACCCTGACCCATTGGCACAGATTCTTTCTATTCTGAGCCAGTGTACTAAACAGACCTTGGGCTCTTCCTATGCAACAAATCTCACAATACCCAGAGGAAGCTGAATTCCCAGGAGCTCTAATATGACCAAGATCATAGAGGAAACTGGACTTTCAGGAGATCTAACATACCCAGGATCATAGGATTACAGGATCCCAGAGGCAGACAGACTCCCAGGAGCTCTGACACCCAGGATCACAGGATCACAGAGACAGCTGGACTCTAAGGAGTTCTGACACAACTAAGATAACAAGAGAGACAGACTCCAGTCAGAGACAGGTTGTACTAGAGATAACCAGATGGCGAAAGGCAAGTGCAAGAATGTAAGCAACAAAAACCAATGTTACTTGGCATCATCAGAACCCAAATTCTCCCACTATAGCAAGTCCTGGATACCCCATCAAACCGGAAAGGTAAAACTCAGATTTAAAATTAGTATTTTAATTTAGTATTTTAATATTCTCATGATGATGATGATAGAGGACTTTAAGAAGGATATAAATAACTCCCTTAAAGAAATACAGGAGAACACAGGTAAACAGGAAGAAGCACTTAAAGAAGAAACACAAAATCCCTTAAAGAAATACAGAAAAACACAACAGGTGAAGGAATTGAACAAAACCATTCAGAATCTAAAAATGGAAGTAGAAACAATAAAGAAATCTCAAAGGGAGACTACCCTGGAGATAGAAAACCTAGGAAAGAGATTACATGTCATAGATGAAAGCATCACCAACAGAATGCAACAGATAGAAAAGAGAATCCCAAATGCAGAAGATGCCATAGAAAACATTGACACAATGGTCAAAGAAGATGCAAAATGCAAAACGCTTCTAACCCAAAATGTCCAGGAAATCCAGGACACAATGAGAAAACCAAACCTAAGGATAAAAAATACAGAAGAGAGAGAAGATTCCCAACTTAAAGGGCCAGTAAATATCTTCAACAAAACATAACCTAACACAATAATAATGGGAGACTTCAACACCCCACTCTCAGCAATGGACAGTTTATGGAAACAGAAATTAACCAGAGACACAGTGAAACTAAGAGACATTATGAACCAAATGGATTTAGCAAATAGAACATTTCATCTTAAAACAAAAAAATATACCTTCTTCTAAACACCTCATGGTACCTACTCCAAAATTTACCATACAATTAGTCACAAAGCAGGCCTTGACAGATACAAGAAGATTGAAATAATCCAATGCATCCTATCAGATGACCACAAACTAAGGCTGGTCTTCAATAACAACAAAACAACAGAAAGCCCACATATACTTGGAAATTGAACAACGTTCTACTCAGTGATAACTTGGCCAAGGATGAAATAAGAAAGAAATTAAAGACTTTTTAGAATTTAATGAAAATAAAGGCACATTATACCAAAACTTATGGGACTCAATGAAAGTAGTGCTAAGAGGAAAACTCGTAGCTTTAAGTGCCTACAAAAAGAAACTGGAGCAAGCATACACTAGCAACTTGATAGCACATTTGAAAACTCTACAACAAAAAGAAGCAAATACACCCAAGAGGAGTAGAGGGCAGAAAATAATCAGACCCAGGGCTGAAATCTGATCCAGCCAGCAGGTCAGTCAAAGGGGTCAGTAAGAAAAAGATTGGGGATGGAGGGGCAAGAGACACAAAGGATGAAGCCAAGACAAAGTTATCTGATCAAGACCAGTTTATTGAAAGAAAATCATGATATATAAGCACAAGCAGGGGAGTGCCTTGCAGCTGGGGACATTAAACCACAAGTCCAGTATATGTCTGAGAAAAACAAGATGTTTATCAGAGTGTGCTCAGCTATTGTAGGCTACTTGCAAAAACATCATGCTACAAAAACAAGTCTCTTGTCAGAGTGGAAAAGTATCAACCTACAAATATATGGCCTGAGATGGCTGCAAAGATGATAGCCACTTTCTTCTAGGAGTTGGCTCCCAACAGAAATCAACAAAGTAGAAACAAAAAGTACTATACAAAGAATCAACAAAACCAGAACCTGGTTCTTTGAGAAAATCGACAAAATAGATAAACCCATAGCCAGACTAACCAGAGGGCACAAAGACAGTATCCAAATTAACAAAATCAAAACTGAAAAGGAAGGCATAACAACAGAAACTGTGGAAAATCGAAAAATAATCAGATCCTACTACAAAAGCCTATACTCAACAAAATTGGAAAATCTAGATGAAGTGTACAATTTTTTAGACAGATACCAGGTACCAAAGTCAAATCAAGATTAGATAAATCACATAAACTTTCCCATAACCCCTAAAGAAATAGCATCAGTCATTAAAAGTCTCCCCACCAAATAAAGCTCAGAACTGGTTTTAGTGCAGAATTCTATCAGACCTTCAAGGAAGACCTAATACCAATACTCTTCAAACTATTCCACAAAATAGAAACAGAAAGAACACTACCCAATTTGTTCTATGAAGCCACAATTACGCTCATACCTAAACCATACAAAGACACAACAAAGAAAAAAACAAACTTCAGACCAATCTCCTTTATGAATATTGATGCAAAAATACTCAATAAAATTCTCACAAACCAAATCTAAAAACACATCAAAACAAATATCCATCATGATCAAGTAGACTTTATCCCAGAAATGCAGGGATGGTTTGATATATGTAAATCCACTAAATAAACAAACTCAAAGAAAAAAAAACCTACATAATCATATCACTAGATGCTAAGAAAACATTTGACAAAATTTAACACCCATTCATGGTAAAAGTCTTGGAAAGATCAGGAATTCAAGGCCCATACCTAAACATAGTAAAAGCAATATACAGCAAGCCAGTAGCCAACATCAAACTAAATGGAGAGAAACTTGAAGTAATCCTACTAAAATCAGGGACTAGACAAGGCTGTCCACTCTCACCCTACCTATTCAATATTGTACTGGAAGTCTTAGCTAGAGCAATTAGACAACAAAAGGAAGTCAAAGGGATTCAAATTGGAAAGGAAGAAGTCAAAGCATTACTATTTGCAGATGATATGATAGTATACTTAAATGACCCCCAAACTTCCACCAGAGAACTCCTAAACCTGATAAACAACTTCACCAAAGTGACTGAATATAAAATTAAGTCAAACAAATCAATAGCATTCCTCTAGTCAAAGAATTAACAGACTGAGAAAGAAATTAGGGAAATGGCATCCTTCATAATAGTCACAAATAATATAAAATACCTTTATGTGAATCTAACCATCAAGTGAAAGATTTGTATGACAAGAACTTCAAGACTCTGAGGAAAAAAATTGAAGATTTTGGAAGATGGAAAAAGCTCCCATGCTCAAGGATTGGCTTGATAAATATAGTAAAAATAGCCATCTTGACAAAAGCAGTATACAGATTCAATGCAATCCTCATCACAATCCCAACTCAATTCTTCACAGAGTTAGAGAGAGCAATTCTCAAATTCATTTGGAATAACAAAAAACACAGAATAGTGAAAACTATTCTCAACAATAAAAGATCTTCTGGGGAAATCACCATCCTTGACCCCAAGCTGTACTACAAAGCAATAGTGATAAAAAAAAAAAAAAGAAAAAAAAAAACCTGCATGATATTGGTACAGAGATAGATCGTTGGAGTAGAATTGAAGACCCAGAAATGAATCCACACACTTAATGGTCACTTGATCATTGACAAAGGTGCTAAAACCATACAGTGGGGAAAAAAAGATAGCATTTTCAACAAACGGTACTGGTTCAACTGGAGGTCAACATGTAGAAGAATGCAAATTGATCCATTCTTATCTCCTTGTACAAAGCTCAAGTCCAAGTGGGCAAAAGACCTCCATATAAAACCAGATACACTGAAACTAATGAGAGAGAAAGTGGGGAGAAGCCTTGAACACATGGGCACAGGGGAAAAGTTTCTGAACAGAACACCAATGACTTATGCTCTAAGATCAGGAATTGACAAATGGGACCTCATTAAATTGCAAAGCTTCTATAAGGCAAAGGACACTGTCAATAGGACAAAACAGCAACCAACCAACTGGGAAAAGATCTTAACCAATCCTACATCCCATAGAGGGCTAATATCCAATCTATACAAAGAACTCAAGAAATTGGACTCCATATAATTAAATAACTCTATTAAAAAATGGGGTACAGAGCTAAACAAAGAATTCTCAACTGAGAAAATTCAAATGGTCGAAAAGCACCTAAAAAAAAAATAAAAAATAAATGTTCAACATTCTTAATCATCAGGGAAATGCAAATTAAAACAACCCTGAGATTCTACCTCTCACTAGTCAGAATGGCAAAGATCAAAAACTCAGGTGAGAGCAGATGCTGGTAAGGATGTGGAGAAAGAGGAACACTCCTTCATTGTTAGTGGAATTGTAGGCTGGTAAGGCCACTCTGGAAATCAGTCTGGCAGTTCCTCAGAAAATTGGACATAGTATAACCTGAGGATCCAGCTATACCATGCCTGGGCATATACCCAGAAGATGCTCCAGTATGTACCAAGAACACATGCTCCACTATGTTCATAGCAGCCTTATTTACAGTAGCCAGAAGCTGAAAATAACCCAGATGTGCTTCAATAGAGGAATGGATACAGAAAATGAGGCAGTTATACAATGGAGTACTACTCAGCTATTAAGTACTATGAATTCATGAAATTCTTAGGCAAGTGGATGGAACTAGGAAATACCATCCTGAGTGAGGTAAACCAATCGCAAAGGAACAACACACATGTTATGCACTCGCTGATAAGTGGATATTAGTCAAAAAAACTCACAATACCCGAGAAACAACTCACCGACCACATGAAGCTCAGTAAGGAGCAAGACCAAAGTGTTGGTGCTTCGGGTCCTTCTTAGAAGGAGTAACAAAGTATTCACGGGAGCAAGTACAGAGACAAAGTGTGGAGCAGAGACTGGAGGAGGGGCTGTCTGAAAACTGCCCTACCTGGGGATCCATCCCATGTGCAGTCCCCAAATGCAGGCACTACTGTGGATGTCAGAAAGTACATGCTGACAGGAGCCTGATATCGCTGTCTTCTTAGAGATCTGCCAGAGTCTGACATATACAGAGGCAGATGCTCACAGCTAACCATTGAACTGATCATGAAGTTCCCAATGGAGGAGTTAGAGAGAAGACTAAAGAAGCTGAAGGGGCTTGCAGCCCCACGGGGGTTGGGGGGAGAGTGACAATACCAACAAACCAGAGCTCCCATGGTCTAAATAGACAGCTTAGAAAGACACATGGAGGGACCCATGTCTCCAGCTGTATATGTAGTAGAGGATGGCCTTGTCGGGCATTGGTGGGAGAGGAGGTTCTTGGTCGCATGAAGGCTGGATGCCCTAGTGTGGAGTAGTTTGAGGGCAGGGAAAAGAGTGGTTGAATGGGTGGGGGCAGACCCTCATAGAAGTAGCAGGAGATGAGGACAGAATAAGGGGTTTCTGGAGGGAGGGCGAAATGGGGAAAAGGGATAACATCTGAAATGTAAATAAATAAAAAATCCAATAAAAAAAGAAGAAAGAAAGAAAGAAACTAGCCTGAGCAAGCCTGAGGAAGAAAGCCAGTAAGCAGAACTCTTCCATGGCCAATGTGTCAGTTCTTGCCTCCAGGCTCCTGTCATTTGAGTTTCTGTCCTGAGTTCTTTTCATGATGAGTTGTTATATGGAACTCTGTATGAAATAAGCTGTCCCTCTGCAATTTGCTTTGGTTATGGTATTTCATCACAGCGACAATAATCATAACTAGTACTTCCAAATTTATTAAAATTTTTAAGGTATTCAGAAAATAGAATTTCTTTATGGCCATCAACTACTTGTGCAATCTTACCACATTCTCTGAATCTTGAGGAAAGGGACATGATCTAGATGTCACATTTGGGACTGTAATATTCTCTGTATGATGATCAGTTGTGGGGCTCTGTGTTGTTAATGAATGTTAAGTGAAATGTACATTAGAAAGTTCTCTGTCAGCAGAATAGCGGTGGCAGAGTCTCTCCTAGAATCCATTACCTATCTAATCCATCTGGCCTATTGACCTTGATAACTTTATCAGGTATTACATTTTTCCATATTTATTCATTTATTTATTTATTTATTTATTTATTTATTTATTTATTTATTTATTTTAAATTCCAGATTTTATTCTCCACCTGGTCCACCCTCCAACTGTTCCACATCCCATACCTCCTCTCTGTCCCCCTGTCTCCACGAGGATGTTCCCATCCCCCCACCCCCAACCCCACCAGACCTCTAAACTCCCTGGGGCCTCCAGTCTCTTGAGGGCTAGGTGCATCTTCTCTGACTGAACCCAGACCTGGCTCTGCTGTATATGTGTTGGGGGCCTCATGTCAGCTGGTGTATGCTGCCTGGTTAGTAGTTCAGTGTTTGAGAGATCTCAGGAGTCAGGTTAATTGAGATTGCTGGTCATCCTACAGGGTCATCCTCTTCCTCAGCTTCTTCCAGCTTTTCCCTAATTCAACCACAGGGGCCAGCAGCTTCTGTCCATTATTGCCTCTATCCTGTGAAGTGGACCTTAAATTTAATCACAGACCATAAATTTAATCTATGCCTTAAACATTCATGCCGTTGTTGCACCACTAGGCATAGCATGCCATTGCTATTTCAACTCACCGAGTTCACAGCTTGGGAAGATTTATTACTACATTTTGTCTCACATAGCATGCTTAGTGGTCCCAGCATTTGGAGAGCAAATCAGTCTATATGAAACGTTACTATTAGTAGTTTGATTTCTCCATGTTCTGTTACTCATGTATGTGATGTCTGCAGTATCTTATCATCAAGTTCAGCAGGGTGCCCCCACCAAACGAAAATGGCCTGTAATGTTTAGAGATCAATTCAGTTCCAGTGGGCAACTTTAAAAGATGTATTTGGGTGCTGGCAGTAGGCTTCTTATTTGCAAATAAGGGATCCTTCCAAAACAGGGAAACTCCATTTACCTCATTTTACATATTTACATTTATTCCATTTAAACTCATTTTACATATGCATATGTTATGTTTTAGGAGCTTTACACTAAGTACCCATACGATCTTTTCAAATAGTCTTATAAGTTAATTATTCTTACCTACACTTCTCCACTACCCTATATTCCCATCCTTACTCTACTTAATCTCCATCCTATTATTCCCCTTCCTTGATTTACACTACAGCATTCTCTCATGCTTTCAATATCACATCCATGACCTCTTACTAGTTTCCTGATCACTAAAGCTATTCCAAATAAAAAAAAAATGCATGTCCAAAAATTCAGTTTCCATCCATATAATGAGCAGAAGCATGTGTCATTTTCTTTTTAGGTTTGGGTTACCTCACATAGAATGAATATTTCGTCTCAATCTGTTTATCTACACATTTAATCTAGCTCTAGTCAACTAGTTTTCCCACCAGTTTCCTGACTATTGTCAATAGAACAGCAATAAATATGTCTAAGCATGTATCTCTGTAGTTGGATATATGTCCAAGGATAGTATATCTGTATCCTTTAATAGTTCCTATCTCTAGATTTTTTTCTAAGCCCAGGAAAAAATGTATATTTGGCACCTGCAAGTCCAAATACTTTACATGTACTGCACATATATTTATATGAATTTATGAAATATTCAACATTACATTTCATTTGTCCTTATTCTAAGATATTTCTTTGTTGATGGACATACTTGGTACAGATAGTTTTCAGGTCCTCTGTAACATGATGCTTCTCTGTAGTCCACTTTACCCACCCTCCTGGTCTTGTATGTTCTTACTGACTTCCATAGGGCTGTACCTCTTTGCAGGGGATAAGTATTCTCCTTCTCCCATATATATGCTGGCATTTGTTATCATTTTTGAAGTATATTTATCTTAGCCATTCACGCTATAGAGAGAAGAAAGAGGGTAGCAATTCACAAATGAATACACAGAAGTGGGAGAGCCAGCACAATCTGAAGTCAGGCAATAGTCAAGTCCCTCTATCCAAAAGGGCCTTAAAATTCACATTTTGTTTAAATAACATAGGGCTAATATGAGTATCAGTCATAAATCAAAATGACTTAGAGAGACGAAGTTGGCATGAAGTCCCACCCGTATATGAGTAATTATTAGCAACTGATAGTTGTTGGGAGAAAAGCAGCAGTTTTAGAAAGGATGTGATCACTGGTAGGCTGACCATCACTGAAGGCATTTGTCTGAGACCCCATAGTATTCGGGTGACCCAATTTGGACTGGGTAGAGATTTTCTTTGATTACAGGTTTCAAAAACAGAGAACATAAGAAGTTGTATGGGCCAGTAGGTAGCGGTGAATCTGGGAGGAGTTGGGGAAGGAGGTGTGAATATGTTGAAAATACTGTGTATGATAATGTTAAAACTGTAGTACAAGTATCATTGAAATAACTGTAAAGATAGTTATCAGCCTTCTGTAGTTTTTCTTGTCATCCAGCATTATATAAATTTAATCCTGACAAAAATCACTGACATTAACAAAATTGAGGCTGATCTAGACACGGCAAAGTTAAAAGATGGATCAGAAAAAAAAATATTAAAAAACTGGTTTAAGTGAATTTGTCACTCCTTGTTTTTTTAAAGAAAAAGCACTCCCTAAAATAAATCATAGGTGAAAATTGAAATTGATAAGGATCTTTCATTTTATCCAAATTTATGCCTGTAATTTTTAAGCTATTCAGAAATAAATATGTGTTTAACCTCTGCTTACAAGAAGTTAAGAAACTGAACTTTTTACTGTAATTTCTAGATACCAGAGCACTTGATTCAGACAGAATTGATGGTATGGATGTTAATAAATGTACCATGGGATATTATTGTAGAGAACAGAGAACTGTAAGGGACAGTTTATGTCTAAATAGCATGGTACTGTTATGGGTATCGGGTAGAGCTAAAAATGACTAAATCTGGGCATTCAGGACCATACAAATGAGTAACACCAGATGTTTTGGGGAAAGAAAATTAAATGGTAATATAATATGTTATAAATAATTATAGTAGAATGTCACATTCATATGGGTACTAAGTAAATTAGCCCTTTTGTCAGATGTCTGAGCTGTTACCTTCACCGTTGCCATCCTGGTTATGTGTATTTGTCTATTGGCCTGTATGCCTACCTCCAATGTGGCCTATATGTGATCAACATATGTATTTATGCTTGCCTTGTGTTACTCATATATGCCAACATGTGCCTGGGTACCTGTAGTCAGATCCTTGTCTATAGTTCTATATGGCAACGTTTACCCACAATGAATAAAATATGTCTTCTTTTGTTGAGGCTCCTTGCATCCTATTCTATCTACTTCCTGGGTTCCCATGACCCTCATCTTTTCCTGGCTTTATGACTTGGGCCTCACCGCAACTCATGACAAAGCTAAGATGTCCATTCACTAAACAGAAAGTATGAGCTAATTTTTGTGAGCCCAAACAGGTTTCCTTCTAATCAGTTGGAGAGCAAGAAAAAAAATAGAGCAATACCTCAGAAAGGGAACTCTTGTATTGCTTGCACCAGAGCTGATGTTAAAAGAATTGAGAAAACACAGCATGATGCTCTAAGGGCTGAAATGTATGTACAGCATTAATCAGAGGAGTCTATAAAACCGGAATGGCAACAATGTTGATATCAGTCTGTTCAAGAAATAAGGAAAGCGGGAAAGACAAGATGTTAACTTTTAAGTTGAAAAGAACTTATTTCTCCAGGAACCGTTATGAAAGCTGATAGGCATTCAAGAGTTCAGAAATGTGGGCAGCATTCTCAGAAGGCCTGAGAACCTGTGTAAATTATTCTATGCACTTGTATCTTATAACTTTATTTCGAGAGCACATTAGAAGGGGCATAAGAAGCTTAGTGTCTATTTTCTGCACCACTCTCACTGCAGACAAGCATTCCAACATTCCACCTTTCATAATATTAGCTTGAAATTACAGGACACAAACATCCACAGCCCCTTTTACAAACATTGTTCTGCCAAACAGTGTAAACATAGACAGAGCAGAATCATCTACCTATTCTCAGAATTTCTCTCTAGCTCTTCTGTACCCCTGTTCTTATTTTTGAGAGTCTTCTTTCAAGCCTACACCTACCTCTTCATCTCACAACAATAAAACACTGGGTTGGAGACACTTTTGTTTACAATGTTGGAATTTACCCCGGTGCTTCTGCTTGCTCATTTGGATTTGAAGTCCCTTTAATCTGGCCTCCAGATTTTGCTAGTTGATTATATTCATTTCCTCTTGATTACCCATTTCAGTTTTATCATTCTGGAGCTGGCCTGTCTACACTATTGGAAGTCACCTGTCCAGACAATATTGTCAGTATAGCCAACTCCATCATCATTTCCCAGGCTTGGTCAAATTAGAACTACAGTATTTTTGCCTCTGATGCTTTTTGATCTTTTGACTCACAAAACATACCACCTCTGGTTTTTCTTCCTAGCAACAGAACGAAGACATCCACGGGTCTAGATTATTTACAGGAAATTCTTCACTGTGGAGTCATTGACTCAGTGTAGAATCAAGGAGTGTTAATTTCATTTGTGCTTGTAAAGCACTAAATCCTGTTTTCAGAAAGAAAAAAAAAGCAGAGACCTAAATGTGTAGGAAAACACCAAATCCAGGTTTGAAGCAAATGACATTTCCCTCTACATCATGGAATTTTAGTAAATCTACTTTCTACTTCTAGAATAATATGCTTTCATTGACACTCAACTTAACATTCTCAAGCAATGGCTCCTAAACTCTTCTTTCTGAGAATTCTCAAGCAAGCTACTGATTGTAGAAATCAACTCCCTGAGTCTCAAGGAATAACTTGGGTATTTATCTTCTTTAACTATGTGTCTGCTGCTCTATGTTTCAGTTCTGGTCCTAGTGTCAGAACACCAGCAGCTCTAAGCAAATCTGTGATGACAATATAATTTCTAGATAGTGATTGTCAATTTGATGATGAGAAATTCCTTGTTCTTTGGGGTTTTTTGTTCTGAAAAACTATTTCTACAGAAGTATCTATCATCGTTTCTCAGTCACCTTTAAATAAAATTGTCATACAAGCCTTATATATGCCAATGGAGTACACAAAAGTTTTGAAGTAACTGAAGCATCAAGTAACCTACGAAGGTCATAAAATAAAGATCTGGATTATTTATCTCTAAAACAATTTTATAAAAATTTTCTTTTTATCTCAATGTGAAATTTTTTTGAGAAATAAATCATCTCACCTTCTTTATAATTAGCTATCATAGATATTATTTTGTGTAGTATTAGCCCTGTATAAGTGATAAAAAATATTGTTTACTTTTTATAATATGACATTCCTAAAAATATGTAGCTACTTATAATCTTCAGTTAATAACAACAGTCAACAGTCAATTACATCTATTTAAGTAATGGTGGATTACTAGCATTTGAGCATATACAAAACATTGTGTGTACTCTTGTGTATAGTGTTCTGTTATAACACTGAAAGAAACTGGAAGACCCATTAAAACATTATGGCATACATTCAGATGTACTAAATAAACTGAACAATTAATACAGTTCTGGAAAATCCAACGTGCTTTTTCTTCTATGTACTTCCTTAAAATAGAGTACCTTATAAAGCCAACATGTTTATATTTGCTCACCTTTAAGACATCTGATAACTAAGGCATTGTGTCTGACTTTTTTAGTTTATTGTTACTGACTTCTGTTATCATAAATCCTAGGCCAATTAAACATTGCTCTTTCACATTTAATTTCTCTTTGTTCAGTTGCCTCTATGTTAAAATACATAAAATTCTAAATTCATAAAATTCATGGCAAAATTATGAAAATAGGAGATTAGGAATCCACAGATGTCATCAATAAGCAAATAGGCATGAACTCTGTGACAAAGACTTTAACATTTACAAAGCATTTTGAAATCCAAGAGTAAAATGTGCACAAGAATCTCAATATCTTGTCACTGATATTTTTGTGAAAGAAAAGACTAAATGTTCAGAGACTTGCTTTTTTCTCACTCAATTATAGGACAATGGACAAAAAATTACTCTATTCTTTCAATTCTTAGAATAATAATTATAGATTAGCAATAAAAAGTAAAAGTATACAAATATTTATGTCCCATACAATAATATGGAAAAATAAACAGAGAAATTAGTACATACCAAAGAGATGACTTTGAATTTAGGCTTAGATGCTATAATGGTTTGAATAAGGTGACCTCTATAGTCTATGATGCTGGAATATTTGGTTTGCAGTTGATGGTGCTATTTAGGAAAGCTTTGTTGGAGGAAGTGTGTCACTGAAGTCAGGCTTTAAGAGTTTAAAGACCCAAGCTATGCCTTGGCTTCCAGTTTGTGGTTCAAGATATGAGCTCTCAGCTTGTAGGTGTGTGTCTCCATGCCTACCTGCTATCATGCTTCTGAGCCATGATGGACCCATATCCCTCTGGAACCAGAAGTCTAAGTAAATTCTTCCTTCTACAAGTAGCTTCTGCTTATAGTGTTTTATCACAGTCATCAAAAAGTAACTAAGTCAAATGTTGTTACTAAGATGCTGACTAAAACAAAATAAATGATGTGAGAATGGCTAGCTATATGGAAATACTAAAAAAGGAATAACAAGAAAAAGAAGGTATGTTATACTGACTTGCATCTAGTGATGTGTCCATTGTGTGCTCCTAGGAATTTAGTCACACATCACTTACTAACAAGGAGAAGACAAACTCTGTTCTGTTAATGACAATTTTCCTTGTAGAGAGCAACTTCATTGGAAGAGGATATTTTCTACTGCTGGAAGAACATTTTCTATTACTACATTCAGCTTAAAACAATATTTTGAACAGCATATTTGGGCATCCTAAAATAGTGAAGTGAGCATTTTGAGCATTTTTAATATTTTTAGTATCTTAATGAAGAATAGATAACAGATAGATAAATAGAGACATAGAGAGATAGAGAGATAGAGACATAGATAAAGACATAGAGACATAAAGAGATAAAGACCTAGAGAGACATCAAGAGATCAAGAGATAGAGAGGTAGACCTTTCTTCAAAAAATATGCAAAAAAATGTTTGGTACATTTACCGAACACTAACTACACATCTACTATTAACTCAGTATTGCCTTTGATCATCAACATTATACCTGTCAGGCAGATATTATTAAGATATTATTACCATATTTTAGAAATTGGATTATTAAAGTCATGATAAAATGTTTTAAAGTGATGGTTTACAAATTATTATATATGATGCAGTTCTGAAGTAACTAGTTGAACTTGTTGTAGGGAATGCATTCCCTCAAGTCAAAGTTAAAAACGACTATTCAACAATGCAGCTGATGAAATTAGAAGGTGTTTTTATTACAGGTTGCTGTGCAGCAATATCCTTGGTGATTAAAACATTTCATATGCTAGGGAAATTTTAAGGCAGATGGTAAACAACTCGAAATAGCTCTAGGAAGTCACTGAAACTGACAAGATTCACTGATAAGAGTTGACCTCAGACAAGCCAAGCTTCAAAGAAGACTATTAGACAAAAACAAATGCCTAAAAGAAGCTGAATCCAGCAGAGGTGCCTGGAAGAGATTAGATCAATAGTCTTTTGGAAGGGACACTCTTCAAATTTGTTGAGAGGCTGTAGAAGTACGCTCCAGGTTCCAAGCTTATATCAACTATCATTCATACTGTGTTAGACTTTGGTGATACAGCCATCTTTGAGTCATTTCTGCTACTACAATTAACTACTGTCTCATATTTCTGAAAATAATCCTAATGAAAGTTGTTGGACATCAGTGGAACTCATACTTTGGTCTACTGTGGGCTCCCTATCAAGGATAAGTAGATGTGTATGTTGCATCTTTCAGGAAAAACCTTTTCCCACAACACAGTATAGACCATTATTAAGAAAGCAGTTATATTCAGTCATCCCTTTTCTGGACTACAACATAAATACAAGTTTGTAAAAAGCAATTGTTCTTTTTCACAGATCTCTGTGTTGTTGACAGATATGCCCAGGCTGGCCTAAGAAAGGATAAGACTTTGTGAGGCCAGATCAAGTTGCCCTGGTCATTTCAAGTAAGTCATTCTAGTCATAATCACTAATATGATTACTAAAAATGTGAATGACCCAAGCCAAGGCCAAGGGATGTACCTTGACCTAATAGTCAATAGACAAAAATTAGCTGACTGTACTATAATAGAATTTTGGTATTATATATAACAATAAATGACCTATTCTGCTACAATTACTGGTATAGGACTCACTTCTATTATTGCAAACTAGCCTGTCATCAAATAGTCTTCAGCTAATTCACCATTCCCAAAATCACTTTTCTAATGCCATGCTCCAACCCCAGACTGGGGTTTCATCTTGCATTTCAAAAAGTCAATGAGTTTCAACCCTTTCAAAATTGAGTAATCTGTTGCTTCTCAAATCAATCCAAATATCTTACTCAGGCACTAATAGTCTTGAAATCAGGTCTCAAGGTGTATACGTGCCATTTCTTCAAATCAGAAAGTCAGCCTCCACACTCTTAACAGGGTTTGGAAACAGCATGTATTCTCAATGGTGGAAGCGAAATTTCCACTTCCTTCTTGTTTAGTCAGTCAGAGTGATTTCTTTCCTTTCTAATCTCAAGAACTTTCTTAGTGAATAGATGATGACACCTACTACATATTAACTATAAAATTAATTAATGAATGTCCAAGCATTTGAGGCTATACATGGTTCTTCCTTGGTGACCTTTCCTAAGTTTCTTTCCTATGTCTTATTATAGTTACTATGATTCGTCCATGAAGTCAAGGACTCCTGCATCTCAGACCACCAGCACTGGAAAGAAGATTGGAGCACTCAGTGTCAGTGTCTTCTCAAATAGATACTACCTTGCCTTGATTTTAAAGCAGTTGGCAATATTACTTAAGAAACAAACTATATAAGACTAAATGATGGCAAAAGACCTAAATATATGTCATTTATTTTATAGATTCATGAATAATGTGACTGTGTGATTTTCTCTTTTTTTTTTATTGGATATTTTCTTTACATGTCAGATGTCATCTCCTTATCCCATTCCCTTCCACCCAGGAACCCCCATTTCATCCCCCCTAATCTGCTTCTGTGAGAATGGGCCCCAACCACCCACCCTCTCCCACCTCCGTACCCTCAAATTCCCCCATACTAGAGCATCCAGCCATTATGGGACCAAGGACCAACTCTTCCACCTATGCCCAACAAGGCTATCATACCCTGTATATACAGCTGTAGCCATGGATTCTTCCCTATGTGCTCCCAGGATGGTGGTTTAGACGCTAGAAGCTCTAGTTGGTTGGTAATGGTGCTCTCCCCATGGGACCGCAAACCCTTCCAGCTCCTTCAGTCTTCTCTCTAACTCCTCCATTGGGAACCCCATGATCAGTTCTGTGGTTAGCTGTGAGCATAGATGTATATGTCAAGCTCTGGCAGACCTCTAAGGAGACAGCTATATCAGGATCCTGTCAGCATGCATTTCCTGGCATTCATATCAGCATCTACCTTTGGTAATTACACATGGGATGGATACCCAGGTGGAACAGTCTCCAGATAGCCCCTCCTTCAGTTTCTGTTCTACACTTTGTCTCCATATTTGCTCCCCTGAGTATTTTGTTACTCTTTCTAAGAAGGACTGAAGTATCCACATGTTGATCTTTCTTCTTCATGTGGTCTGTGAGTTGTATCTTGGGCACTGCAAGTTTTGGGCTAATATCCAATTATCAGTGAGTGTATACCATGTGTGTTCTTTTGAGTTTGGGTTACTTCACTCAGAATAATAATTTCTAGTTCCATCCATTTGCCTAAGAATTTGTCAAATTCATTGTTTTAATAGTTGAGTAACACTCATTGTGTAAATGTACCACATTTTCTGTACCCATTCCTCTGTTGAGAGACATCTGAGTTCCTTGCAGCTTCTGGCTATTATAAATAAGTCTTCTATGAACATAGTGGAACATATGTCCTTGTTATATGTTGAAGCATCTTCTGGATATATGCCCAGGAGTGGCACAGCTAGGTCCTCAGATAATGCTATGTCCAATTTTCTGAGGAACCGCCAGACTGATTTCCAGAGTGATTAATCCCAAAAACAATGGAGGAGTTTTCCTCTTTCTTCACATCCTTGTCAGTATCTGCTGTCACTTAAGTTTTTGATCTTAGCCATTCTGACTAGTGTGAGGGAGAATCTCAGGGCTGTTTTAATTTGCATTTCCCTGATGACTAGGAATTATGAACATTTCTTTAGGTGCTTCTAGGCCATTCGAGTTTCCTCAGTTGAGAATTCTTTGTTTAGCTCTGTACCCCATTTTTAATAGGGTTATTTGATTGTCTGGAGTCTAATTTCTTGAGTTCTTTGTATACATTGGATATTAGCCCTCTGTGGGATGTAGGATTGGTAAAGATCTTTTCCCAGTTGGTTAGTTGCTGTTTTGTCCTATTTACAGTATCCTTTGCCTTACAGAAGCTTTGCAATTTTATGAGGTCCCATTTGTCAATTCTTGACCTTAGAGCATAAGCCAATGGTGTTTTGTTCAGAAACTTTTTCTCTGTGTCCAAATATTCGAGGCTCTTCCCCACCTTCTCTCGCATTAGTTTTAGTGTATCTGGTTTTATATGAAGGTCCTTTATTCGTTTGGACTTGAGCTTTGTACAAGGAGATAAGAATGGATCAATTTGCATCCTTCTACATGCTGACCTCCAGTTGAACTAGCACCATTTGTTGAAAATTCTGTCTATTTTTCCACTGTATGGTTTTAGCACCCTTGTCAATGATCAAGTGACCATAGGTGTGTGGGTTCATTTCTGGTTCTTCAATTCTATTCATCATTGATCTTTCTGCTTATCTCTGTACCATGAGTTTAGAAATGGACTGAGCACAGGGACCCCAATAGGGGAGTCAGAGAAAAGACTGTAGGAGCTGAAGGCATTTGCAACCCCACAGGAAGAACAACAATATTAACCAACCAGAGTTTCCAGAGACTAAACCGCCAACCAAAGAGTATACATGGAGGGATCATGGCTCCAGCTGCATATGTAGCAGAAGATGACTTTATGTTACATCAATGGGAGGAGAGGCCCTTGGTCCTGTGAAGGCTCAATGCCCCAGTGTATGGGAATGCCAGGGCGGTGAGTGGGAGTGGGTGCGTTGGTGGGTGAGCACCCTCATAGAAGCAAGGGGGAGATGGAATTGGGGATTTGCAGAGAGGAAACCAGGAAAGGAAATAAGATTTGAAATGTAAATAAATAGAGTATCCAATAAAACATGCAGAACATAGTTATACATAGCTTTCTGAGTAGTACAGAAGAATAAGTAAAGGTCTCAGATTACGATTGTTTTGCTTACATGGTGTTAAAGTCATGATTTTATTCCAATTATCATGATAAATATTATATGTCCATATAGTGAGGTACATATGTCTGTGCATTACACACATAAGCATGTAGTATAGACGACAAAATTTGAAACTCAAGAATGTGTGTGCCTTTCAGATATATCTCTTTTATTCACATGATTCCAACATGCAAATTAAGTATTTTATACCTTAGGCTTGTGAAAAATAAAATGTGAAAATGTTTGTATTAATTCATACTGGAATGTTCAGTAAACACGTGTAGGGGCTAAAAAGATGGCCCAGCATTTAACAGCAACTGTTGTTGTTGCTGCTGGGTTATATTCCCAGAACTCATTCAGTGGCTTGCAGCTGTCTGCAACTCCATCTGTAGGAGTTTGAAAGTCCTTCTGTGGTCCTATTGGGCACATGTTATTCATACATGAGTAAATACAAAGCACTCAGCTGAACTACATCTGAAGCTATGAATGCTCATACGAATGGCACATGTATAATTTTTGTTGTTTCTATGTTTTGTCTATGTATCTATGTTTTGTTTTATTTTTGTCATGGACAATTTTCAGTTTCTTTAGTACTTCACAAAATAACATGATATGTAAACTATGACACAGTCTTCTATATCTTAATGTGTTTTAAGTATTCATGTATTCATTTATTCTAAGCTAAATTTCCCAGGAGCAGTTTAGATTCATTCAATTGTGAATAAGCCCATATTAAACAGAAATAAAACATGATATTTCAACCCATTCAAATATCTGATTGGACATTTTTTTTTCTCTGAAGCCTTTAATGAAGGGTATCCTATTTCTTCATAACATCATGATCAAATATTTAATCATATAATGGAAACATCCAGGAAACTTTATATAAGCCAGACTATGAAATAAACTGGTTTTTTTTCCTACTGAGAATATACAGTTTTAGAGAGAACTATGTGGTCCAGATGCATATTACATTTTAGACTGCTTTCTAACAACCTTTACATGTGTCAAGAGGACTTCATAATAAAGTCTGTTACTTCTTTTTCTTCAACAATATTCATTAAAATAATAAATTACATGGAATGCCCAAGTGACTCGAGGTTACTAAACACACAATACTATCCTGTACATATAATACAGAATGATATTCTGTTTTTATTTAGTAATTTGTGGTGTGGCGAAGAATTTAAAAATTGAGTAGCTACTTGCTCTAGATTGAATTCATAGCTGTATGGAAGAAAGAGGAGCATAAAACTCAGGAAGCTGTAGACTCTGGTAGGACTTGGGAAATTCACAAAATTGCACAACCATAAACATAGGAGTGATTGCTAGAGAGAAGACTTTCTTGTCTTGGTGCTGCCATCAAATTGGGCAGGAGCCAGCCCATGTAGAAGTGGGCTTTTGAGGCATGCAGATGCTTTAGAGTTAATCCTTATCTTAGTTCTCCAGGATAAAATTGGTGGAATCGGTTTTTGTTTTTTGTTTTTGGTGTGTGTGTGTGTGTGTGTGTGTGTGTGTGTGTGTGTGTGTGTTAAACATACATGTATTCACATCTCTCCAGGAAAAAGATACAGAAAGCACATATATTTTCCTGACTAAAAGCCCAACAAATAGTGACATGTGTTTCTATGAATTCTAAAATGGTTCTAAGGCAAACTGCATTTAGTTGCTGTTCATGTTCACATGTATGTCACACATATTGGAACTACATACCGTTCTTGCTGTCAGAACAAGTAAGTTTCCACTCACATAGTCACTCCTCATTTCCTTTTCAGTCCAGCCTACTCTTGCTCATTAGCCTGTTGTTCACATAACAAAAGATTTGCTCGTGTTTTTCTTTCTGGAAGCTTGAGTACAATAATATCCAAAGTCTGTAAAATAAGTTTCTTTTAATCGTGAGTAGAAGGTTTGGGAAGCTTGTAAAATTTCCTTTTCCTTTTAATATTTGTCATTTAAAAATTGTCATTTCACTAGAAACATAGATTTTTAAGTGTTCAGTCCATTGTATTTGACAATTATAGGTCCTTGTGATTTCTAAAATAAAGCAACAATACAAGATTTATCAATTCAGTTTTACAACAGAAAGTTCCTTTGCATCCTTCTTGATTTTTGACCTTGAGAGACAGTGACTTTCTTAACTGTGCTGAATGTGAAATTCTTTTCTTTCATTATTTGTCTTTTTGTTAACACTGTTGGTGAGACTTGTTCATGTGCTTTGTTTCTGTACTGGATTTGAAGGGTAGTATTCAATATTTAGGCTTCCCATAATGTGTTTATCTGTAGTGTTTTATTTCATTTTTTGACAGGGCTGGGGGACTCTGTTCATGCTAGACAAGTATATTAGCTTCAGATACATCTTCAACACTTTGTTCTCCTGTAGATAAGCTTTTGTTTTGTTTTTGGATGTGGGCTACCATGAATTTTAGTTATCATGTATATTGACTCATAGTGCTCTATGTGCACAAATATGGTTTATACTCACATATTCAATTTTAGATACATTCTGTCAATAGTAAATTGTAAGATAATACTTGATTTCCTAAAGGGTATTGTTCATGGGCAAAAACTATGGGTTTTTTATCTTATATAATTTACCAATTACCATCTTTATGAGGGTTGCCTTTTTTTGTCTTGTCTGAAAATGTTGTTCCTAGTTCTTTGGTCACATGATTATCCTCCTACATAATTTTTATAAACATGATCTTAGAATATGTTTTTAAATCTGTGATGCTTAGAATAAGTTTTGTTCACTCAAGTGACTGAAAGTCACACAATTTTTTTTTTATTTTTATGTGTGTATATATTTAATTCCATACTATTTGGCTTAGTGTCTCCAAAAATGACTTGACACATAAGCTTAAGGACTTCAGTGTTTCGTACCTCACTGTTTAAGCATTTAAAATTACAAAAGGAAAACACCCAGAGGTACAACAGTTTTAGATATTTGATTGGGCAAAAATTCTTGTATAAAGATCCAAAACAGAGGAACCCAAACCAAATATATATATATATATATATATATATATATATATATATATATATATATATATATATATATATATATATATATATATATATATATATATATATATATATATATATATATATATATATATATATATGATTGTAACGGGCTAAAAAGCTAAGAAAGGGAAATCATAACATACAGAATGGAAGAAAAATATGTGGGCTATGCAACACAGTAATAATATCCAAAGCACATAAGAAACTCTAAAACTTCAATACAAAAAAATAATGGATTAAAAACTAGGTTGGTAGTAAGAACATTTTCTCAGAAAATGTTTTTCTTTTTTTCAGACAAGCAAATGGCTGGCATGTAAATAACAAATTAAGCAACTTGTCACTAGAGAAATAAGAATCTAGGTTATAAATGCTAGTTAAGAGCAGCAGTTACGCTGAGCCCTAAGCCAAAAGGTCCTGACAGGGAGGTGGGCAAAGATGTGAATTGGCAAGCTACTATAACAAGACTTATGAAACTTCCTCAAAAAATTAACAATAGACACTATATTACAGCAATCACTACTAAGAGTGCATGCAGAGTAAATGAAGTCAGTATGTCAGTGGGGTGCCTTCTGTCACATGCTTATTGCACTACTATTCACAACAGCCAAGGAAAAACAACAACCTGTGTAAACACTGACAGATGCAAGGGTAACAAAAGCATGGTGCATATATAAAATAGAATATTACTCAGACATAAAAATAACAACATTCTGTCATTTATGAAAACAGATGAAAACAGAGGTCATGGTCATTGAAATAGTACAGTCTCAGGAAGACAAGTATAAAATGATGTCACCTGTATGCATACTCTACAGTGGAGATAGAGAAGTTGAAAGGAAAGCATTGAGGGTGGACAGGCAAAGACATTCCAATGGGTACCGAGTTACAGTTAAAATTTCTGAGTGCTAGTACCTAGTGGACTGTCTATTGATAACAATGATGTGTTGTATACATGGCATACTTTAACCACTGAGGAAAATGTTTGTGGGGATGAATGTTCTAACCTGATTTAAACACTAAACTAACTGTACATCGCATAACCTCATTAATATGTATAGGAAGTCATGAGTGAGTAAAATCCTCCATGATTATGTATTGTTGACATGGTCACAGCTATAACAAAGACCAAGGCTTTGGACCATGGAAAATTGGCAAAGCTATTCTCAACAACAGTCTGGCTCAAAGCTACTGAAGCCACTTTTTATTGGTCCAAATGAATGTTTAGGAGTGATTAATTAGTGCATTCAAAAACTAGAAACTGCAGTTTCCTATAGCCAAAACGGAACATGCTAGAGAGTTCCAACTGACACAAGTGATTGCCACCCATGGTTGTATACATTATAAACATCCTGAGATTCTGAGTTGCAGAAGTAGTGCTTGAAGATATCCTGTACATCAGGATGCTCTTAAGAAAGTAAATTAATAAAGAGAAGAAATTTAATAGTATAACTATTTATTAATTCAAAATTAAAAGTGATAAAACTCAAAAGTAATATAACTTATTCATTGCTCTGTTTATTCAATTCATTCAATATTCTTGGTGGCTGTAGACTTACATATACACATAAATGGGAGGCAAGCTATATATTTATACCCATTTATATAGTGTGTCAGGGAAACTATATATAAACCTTGTTTAGCAAAAAAAAAATTCCATTGTATTATGTTATTAAAAATTTAAGTAATATGATCTTATCTAATGAATTTAGTTTTAGACTTCTAATTTTGACAATTTTAAAAACATAAAAATGCCCTGTGTGCCCTGTTAGCTATATTAAAATTAGTGAAAAATATATAAAGAAGGGATTAATTTTAAGGTTACTGTTTAGGTTTATTGTTCTAGTCCACATTCATTTACCCCCTAATTTATTGGCTTATGGAAAGGAGTTCATTATTTTGAGTGCTTGTGATAGAGCAGAAGTCTTGACTCTTCAGCCACTAAGCAAGGATAGAGGTGAAAGAAAGTCCTGTGATCCTACACTCCCCTACAGACCACATACACTATCCAAAGGACCTCCCACAAGATCTCATCCCCTAATATTTCTATCTCTTTCCAGAATGCCATTTGTCTTAAGGATGCCCTGCAAGAAGAACGCATCCCACTTACAGGCAGCAGCTCTTGGGACAGCCCTCATTCCAGTTTTTTGAGACCCATATGACGACCAAGCTGCATATCTACATAAGTGTGCAGAGGCCTAGGTCCAGCCCATGTATGTTCTTTGACTGGTGTTTCAGACTCAGAGAGCCCCAAGTGTCCAGGTAAGTTGACCCTGCTGGTCCTCCTGTGGAGTTCTTATCCCCTTTGGGGCCACCAATCCTTTTTCATATTCTTCCATAAGAGTCCCCAAACTCTATCCACTGTTTGGTTGTAGGTTATTATGTCAGAATCAACTGATGGGTGGAATCTTTCAGAGAACATCATGGTCATGTCTGCCAGCATAATAGAGTATCATTAATAGTGTTAGGGATTTATGCTTGCCCATGGGTTGTGTTTCAAGTTGGCCCAGTTATTGACTGGCCATTCCCTTAGTCTCTCTTCCATCCCTCATGCCTACAATTATTGTAGACAGGCTAAATTTTAGGTTGAAAGGTTTGTAGGTGGATTGGTGTCTCTATCTCTCCACTGAGGTTCCTACCTAGCTACAGGAGGTGGCTTCTTCAGGTATCATATCCCCAGTGTAGTAAGTCACAGATAAGGTTACCCTCATTGATTCTTGGGTGCCTCCCATATCCCAGGTCTTTGTCTTGTCCTAAAGATGCCCCACCTCCTCATTTCTGTCAGTTACTGATTTCCATTCATTTTATAGTCATCTAGCCATCTCTTCTGTCTTTTCCCACACCTGATACTGAACCCCCCCCATTCTCTTCTCTATCCCACTCCCTGCCAGAATCTCCCCTCCATCTTCCTCTTATGATTATTTTATTTTCCCCTCTAAGGGATATTCAAGAGTCCTCACTTGGACCTTCCTTCTTGTTTAACTTCTTTGGAACTGTGTAATGTAACATGGTACCTACATTTTTATGGCTAATATTCACTAAGTGAGTATATACTATACATATCTTTGGGGGAATGAGTTACCACATTCAGGATGATATCCTCAACTTTCATCCATTTGCCTGTAATATTCATGATGGCTTTGTTTTTCATAGCTGAATAGTATTCCACTGAGTAGATGTGCCACATTTTCTTTATCTATTCTACAGTTGAGGGACATCTAGGTTATTTACAGTTTTTCATTATTACAAATGAAGCTGCTATGAACATAGGTAATCAAATATCTTTGTGGTATGTTGGAGCATCTTTTGGATATATGCCCAGGAGTGGTATAGTTTAGTCTTCAGTTAGAACTAGTTCCAATTTTCTGAGAAACTACCAAATCGATTTCCAAAGTGGTTGTACATGATTGCACCCCAACTAACAATGAAGAAGTATTTCCCTTGCCCCACATCCTAGGCAGAATGTGCTATTTCTAGAGATTTTGATCTTAGCCATTCTGATGGATGTAAGATGTTTTGGTTTGCATTTCACTGATGAAAAGGGACTTTGGATATTTCTTTAAGTGCTTCACTGCCATTTGAGATTGCTCTTTTTTGAATTCTCTTTTTAGTTCTATATCTCATGGTTTAATTGGGTTTTTTGGTTGTTGGTGTCTGACTTCTTGAGTTCCTTTGTAAATTTTGGATACTAGCCCTCTGTCAGATGTAGGGTTAGGGAACATCTTCTCCCAATCTGTCAGTTGCTGATTTGTCCTGTTGACAGTGGTTTTTTTTTTTTTTTTTTTTTTTTTTTTTTTTTTTTTTTTTTGCCTTACAGAAGCTTTGTAGCTTCATGAGGTCCCATTTATCAATTGAACAGAATATTGGTGTTCTGTTCAAAAAAAATTAACTTCTGTACCAATGTCATGTCACAATTTCTCTTCTATGAAATTTAGTATATTCAATTTTATGTTGATATACTTGATCCACCTGCACCCGAGTTTTGTGCCAGGTGATGAGTGTGAATCTACTTCATTGTTCTACATGTAGACATTGAGTGGGTCCAGCACCATTTCCTGAAGATGCTTACATTTTGCAATTGTAAGGCTTTGGCTTCTTTATCAAAGATCAAGTGTTCATAGGTGTGTGGGTTTATTTCTGGGTCTTCTAGTTGATTCCAATAGTCAATGTGTCAGTTTCTATAACAATACCATGCAGTTTCTATCACTATTGCTTTGTAGTACAGGTTGAGGTCAGGGATAATGATTCCTCCTGAAGTTCTCTCCTTGTTCAGGATTGTTTGGGCTATCCTAAGTTTTTGGTTTTTGCCATATGAAGTTGAGAATTGCTCTTTCAAGGTGTAAAAAAAATTGTGTTGGAATTTTGATGAGAATTGCTTTGAATCTACAGGTTGCTTTAATAAAATGGCCATTTTCACTATGTTAATCCTACCTACCTACCTACCTACCTACCTACCTACCTACCTACCTACCTCTCATTAGCATGGGAGATAATTCCATCTTCTGATATTTTCTTCAACTTCATTTTTTAGGGACTGGAAGGTCTTATCATACAGATCTTTCACTAGCTTTGTTAGAGTTACACCAAGATATTTTATATTATTCATGGCTATTATAAAGGGTGTTGTTTCCCTAATTTCTTTCTTGGCCCACTTATTATTTCTATAAAGGAGCGCTACTAATTTCATGGAATAAATTTTGTATCTAGCCACTTTGCTGAAGGTGTTTATCAGCTGTAGGAGTTTTCTGGTAGAATTTTGGTGGTAACTTATGCATATTATCATATCATCCACAAATAACAATACTTTGACTTTTCCTTTCCAATTTGTTTTTTTTTTATTTGCATTCCAGTTGTTGCCCCAATCTCTCAGTCTCCCTCTTCATTATTGATTTTGTTTATTCGGATACTATCTCTCTGTCTGTTGTTCATTTGGCTAAGGAGTTGTCTATATTGTTGATTTTCTCAAAGAAATCAGTTCTTGGTTTTGTTGATTCTTTGTATTGTTTTTGTTGCCTCTAACTGATTGATTTCCACTCTGACTTTGATTATTTCTAGCCTTCTCTTCCTCTTTGGTGTATCTGCTGCAACTTTTTCTAAGAGCTTTGTGGCGTACTTCTAAATTATTGATATGAGAATTCTCTAATTTATTTATGGAGGTACTTAGTCCTCTTAGTAATGTTTCCATTGCATACCATAAATTTAGGTATGTTGTGCCTTCATTTTCATTGAATTCTACAAAGGCTTTAATTTACTTCTTTATTTCTCTCTTGACACAGAGACTACCGAGTTGACAGTTGTTCAGTTTCCATGAGTGTGATGAGTATGTAGACTGGTGTTACTGTTGTTGGATACCAACTTTAATCAATGGTGGTCTGATAACATACAAAACATTATGTTCAATTTTCTTGTATCCATTGAGGCTTGCTTTGTGTCCAACTATATTATATAGTCAATTTTGGAGAAAAATCCATTACATGCTAAGATATTCTTTTGATGTTTCAAAATATTTTATAGATGTATGTTAGGTTCATTTGATTCATAATGTTGGTTAGTTTCATCATTTCTCTGTTTAGTTTTAGTCTGGATATCAGTAGGTGAGAGTCAGGTGTTGAAGTCTCCCACTATTAATTTGTGGAGTTCGATATGTAATTTAAGTTTCTCTTACAAATGTGGGTGCCCTTGTGTTTGGGGCATAGATGTTCAAAATTGAGATATCATCTTTATAGAATTTTCCTTAGATGAGTATAAAGTGTCATTCCTTGTCTGTTTTGATCAGTTTTGGTTGAAATTCTATTTTATTAGATATTGGAATAGCTACTCCAGGTTGCTTCTTGGGTCCATTTGCTTTATCTAGCCCTTTACTGTGAGGTAATATCTATATTTATTGCTGGGCTGTGTTTCTTGTTTGCAGCAGAATGATGGATCCCCTTTTCTCATCCATTCTATTACCCTGTGTCTTGTTATTGGGGGATTGAGTCCATTGATGTTGAGAGATATTAATGACCAATAATTTTTATTTTCTTTTACTTTGATGATGCTGGTGTTAGAATGAGTGTGGGGGGTTGGGGGGTGGTGTCTTTTCCTTGGTTTTGCTGATATGAAATTACTTGTTTCCTGTGTTTTCTTGGATGTAATTATTCTTCTTGGGTTAGAGATAGCCTTCTAGAAGTATTTTTGTAAGTTTGTATTTATGGATAGATTTTATTTGAATTTGTACTTGTCTTGAAATAGCTCATTTTCATTTTCTCCATCCATGGTGACTGAGAGTTTTGCTAGGTATAATAATCTAGGCTATCACATGTGGTTTTTGTAGAGGTTACAAGATATTTGTCCAGGCTCTTCTAGGTTTTAGAGTTTCTGTTGAGAAGTTGGGTGTAATCCTAATAGGTTTGGCTTTGTATGTTACCTGGTTTTTTTCCCCCTTGCCACTTTTATATATTCTTTTTTTATTCTATAAATTTTGTATTTTGCTTATGTTCTTGGAGAATTTTCTTTTCTAGTCAGTCTAATTAGTGTTCTATAAACTTCTTGCATGTTTGTAGGCATCACTTTCTTAAGCTTGGGAAAATTTTCTTTATAATTTTGTTGAAAATATTTTCTAGACTTGGAGCTGGGACTTTTCACTTTCTTCTATTCTTATTATTCTTAGATTAGATCTTTTCATGGTATCCCAGATTTCCTGGATGTTTTGTATCAGGAAATATTTTATATTTGACATTTTCTTTGACTAGTATATAAATTTCTTCTATTATATGTTCTATGCATGAAATTCTGTCTTCCAACTCCTATATTCTGTTTGTGATGCTTGCATCTGCTTTTCCTGTTCTCTCCTCTAGGTTTTCCACCTTCAGGATTTACTTAGTTTATGCTTTCTTTATTACTACTATTTTCACTTTCAGGTCTTGCACAATTTTATTTATTTTCTTCACCTGTTTAACAGTATTTTCTGTATGTCTGTAAGGGATTTGTTTTATCTTTAAAGAGCTCATCTGTTTGATTGTATTTTCCTGTATTTTAATACAGGATTTATTCATTTCTCCTTTAAAGGCATCTATCATCTTTATAAGATTGGATTTATCGTCATTTTCTTGTGTTATGTTTGTGATGAATATCCAGGACTTGCTGTGGTGGTAAGGTAGCTTGTGCTTTGGAGGTATTATATTGCCATGATTTTTGTTGTGTTCTTTCTAGGGCCTTTAACCATCTGGATAGTTTTGGTCCCTGGACGTTCTTGTAGTAGGTTTTAGGAGGAGGTAAGCCTCAATGTTCCTGATATGGCAGGCCTCTGATGGGTATTCTTAGGCTGCATAATTCTGAACTTGCAATTCTGTATGGTTCAGAAGCCTCAGTAATAATGAAGATGAGTAGAGAGGTGGCAGGAAAATGGAGGTCTCCCTGGCCTAGCAGTCTGTTCATAGCAGCTTGGCTTGGCCCAGAGGGCTCATAGATCAGGAAAGATGGGTGTGGAAAGGTAAGCTTACCTGTATTGTACAGGAGTCTGCAGGAGGTGCAAAAGAGTTGGTGGGAGAATGGAAGTCCCCCTGGGATAGCAGATGGCTCAGGGAGGTTTGGCTTAGGCCAGTGGGCTCAGAGAGCAGAGAAGATGGGTTTGGAAAGGGAAGTTTACTTGTAGATTCAGAAACTCGATGAAGGTAGAAGTGAAGTAGTGGGAGAATTTAGTTGCCCTTGGGATAGTGGGCTGTTCAGGGCAGCATGGCTTGGCCCAGAGGGCTCAGCAAGCATGAAAGATGAGTGGGGGGAAAAGAAGCTTACCTGTGTGGTTCAGGGGTCTAAATAAAGTGGAGGAGAACTGATAGGAGAATGGAAGTCCTCCTGTAATAGCAGGCTGCTCAGGGCAGCTTGGCTTGGCCCAAAGCTGATTGTAGTTATCAAAAATGATTATAAGTACCAACCAACATGAGTCCCCTGGGTCTAAACCACCAGCCTGGGAGCACATAGGGAGAGATCCATGGCTCCAGCTGTATATATAGGGGAGGATGGTCTTGTAGAACCCAGGTGGGAGAGGAGATCCTTGGTCCCATGAAGGCTGGATTCCCAGTGTAGGAGAATTCAAGGGTAGGGAGGTAAGAGTGGGGGCTGGGTTGGGGCACATCCTCATATAAGCAGGAGGTATAGTATAGGGAGTTCCTGGGTGAAGGGGGGAATGGGATAAGGAGATAACATCTGAATTGTAAATAAAATATCTAATAAAAAGTAAACAAATAAATAAAATGATTATAAGTAAAGGAAAAGAGTTCAGTTCAATGACATTTAACTTATTTTTATATAAGCAAAAGCAAATACTAAAGATCTTTACTTCATCTGGTCTTAAAATTTTTAAGCTCTATATAAGTATTTATGTAATCTTTATTTTTAAAATTAGAGAAAAAAGTGAATTCTCCGGAGATATTACATGTTTTAAAATGTGATGTTTCAATGTGATAAACACAGTGAGATTGTCTTGTTTGAAGGTTATAACTTTCATATCATTTGGCATGGGTCCCCAAGTCTTGTTTGTCTAATCAACATAAGATTTTTTTTAAGGTTGCTTGATTTAATGTTTTTGTAATGAAAAGTAACTGGTCTGTAGGTTGGTGACCCACCTATTACCTATATATAGTCATTGATTTCTTCAGATTCCATCTACAAATATTAGACTAGAAACAGAAATTTTTTAAAAAATTAAGGAAAACAATAATAAATATCAATATATGCCTAAGTAGATACACTGATTGAGTATTAAATTTAGTTCTTGGCATCCTGGCAAGATAAAAATGGAAACATGACAGATTATCCAATTGTCGTGTTCTGATAAAAGCCATATATCAATTCTTCAAGTGAGATCATTTTTTCCTTGTACTAAGACATGCAACCAATACATCAATTTAATGGACAATATATTATTAAGTAGAATTCCAGAGTCATATCATAATGACTTACTGAGTAGATCTATCATAGTGGAATCAAGGTCGCATTGATGTGGTTTGTACCTAATGACTTACACTGTTGTGGGGTAAAAGTTTAAGAAAATCCATTTGTGAGTGGTTATGTGGAAGTGAACACATTCAAACTTAATAACAAAGATGAAATTGAATATTCAAACTGACGTTCTAGAATTCAGTCAAAAATAATACCTGTACTTTCTCTACTATAATCTGTAGTCCACAAAACTTATCACACTTTTATGAAATTAAATTGAACAAATGTGAAGAGATTCCTGAGTTCACTGTCCATTTTGCTGGGACTTAGTGACGATTAGACACTGCATTTTCAATGGAACAGCTTACTGGTGAATATCATTATGGTGATATTCTTGCCGCTATGGGGCTGTCTGTTCAACATTCTAGCTAAGTGAAAATGTTGACAGATTGCCCTTTAGCAATTAATGGTTACCCTCTATAAACAATATGGTAGTATATATGTCTCAGTTCACTCAGGGCAATTCAAATTTAGATATACAAAAACAGAAATGTGATAGGCAGTCAAATTATATAAAGTTTCGGTTGATAGCTTTGCTCAAGATAAGTAAAATGCTTGATCAAGCCTAAACTTAGGAGTCTAAAATAGCATTCTGGTGAAGAAGAAGAATAGTTTTTCCTTTCACAGTTCTAGAGACAAGGAAGTAGTAAAATCAAGTCCCCGGAGAGTAGACAGAATCTTCTAACTGTGTTATTACACGGTAGATAAGGGTGAACATATCTTTTATGATGGAAATCATATTCCTCAGGGATCCAACATGTTGTAACAAGGTATAAGGTCAATCTTTTCTAAGGTTATAATTTCAACACATGAGCTTTTGGAAAACGCAAATATTCATAGCATTATGTTCAAACTGGGACAAAAATTTTAGTTTCAAGTAGGAAGAATACTCAAAAAAAGTGCCAACTTGAAAGAATTTATCTATTTCGACTACATGATTAATATGTGTTTATTAACATATGTAGAGGTATTGGCATGTGTACATATTTTGATACATATTCGATATGTCATCATCTATCATAATAAATAATTATAAAAGAATTTTCATCAGTACTTTATAAGGTTCACATACACAGCAGAATTTATCTGTCAGCTCTCTCTCTCTTAAGATTACTTGGTGTAAACTGGTTATTTGAGTGTATCAGCTTCAGTCACCCTTAATCCTCCAAGATAACATTCAGAGAATGAAATAAAATGGAAAAGCTAATCCCTCTTTCTTCCTATCACTCTTTTTGTGAGCAGGGAGATCAGCCTTGATAGCAGATTAGTGGGTGCCACATGCTCTCGCTGAGACATCACAGATTGGATTTAGCACCGAAATATTTCTTTTCTTAATCTGTAAACAACATTTGCAGAATCTGTATTTCTCACAAATGTCCTGCCATAGTGCTGAGCTTTCTTCATCACCCATCTAGCTTATTATTGTAATTCCCTGTTGGTCCAACTTCCAAGTATCTGTATCTGTCACTTGGAACTGTGTATCACAGACTTTCGCTGCCATTCTTGGAAACTGGAACTTGATTTTAGTGCCACGTTTCAAAATTTAGATGCCAAGAAACTATCTTTAAGTGGCCTTAAGCTAATTGATCTTGGCTTACTCAGAGAAATAGATTTCTAAAACCTTGTTTTAAGTTTTAAATTGTCAGTTTTGAGCATAGATGGTAAGGATGACCTAGGTTTTTTGGTGGTAGGGGAGTATCTTGTTTTATTTTGTTCTGTTTATTTATTTTGTTTTGGTTTTGATTGTTTTGCTTTTTGTTTTTTTTAATTGCTTTATTAATTTAAGTTCCAAATGTTGTCCCACTTTCCAGTACCCCCTCCAAGATATTTTCACCTCATCCCTCCTCCCCTTTAACTCTGAGGGGGTGCTCCTACAACCCTCAGCCCCCATGCAGCCCCACCTTTTCACTTTCCCAGGGTTAGAATTTGACAATGTTCCATCTTAGCTGAAGTAAAAAAGAAAATCAAAGTCGTTAGGGGTATGTATTTTCCCAAATTTCGTGTGATTAAGTGATCCAAAGGATAACTGCCTCTTATAAATATTAGCTGATTTATGCCTAAGAAAGAAGAGACCACTGAGATTTATCATTTTGTGTAATCATGAAAATTAGAATTGAACTTCCAGGTGGCTATTCTATCAGAACATTTTCCTGGCCAAGTACCTTGAAGAGATATATTCCAAAATTGCAACCAAATTTAGTAAAGATAAATTTATATTATAATTGGCCATCTACTTGAAGAAAACATGGTTCATCTTAGGAAAAAGTTGAAGCAAGGATAGACCCCACAAAGAGTAAACCAATAGCCATTACTGTCACAGTGTTTTTGCCAAAAAACATACTGGCTGACGACTGCATACAAATATTTAGAGAAGAATCAAGTACTCTCACTACTGTCTAGCACTTCTTCCTGTAGTAGAGGAGCCAAGTCTGTCAGTAATTTATATAAAAGAAGCCATTGGCAGACAAAGGCATTTCTGCCTTCACAGAACTCAAAACATTCTGAAGGGAGAAGACACGGCTGAATCATTCATAGGCTCATTACAGATCAGAAAAAAGTAAACATTGTTTATTAGTTGTGTTTTGTGCCAAAAATTTTCTATTCCTTCATAACCTTCTCTAGAGGATGAAGCTTAGTTCTCTCCCCAGAGAAAACACAGGCTAATCATTTATTTAACACCTTATCAGATAAAATGATTTCTCTAGCCAACTTATACTGAGGTTTAAACTTAGTAGTTGTTTTTGTCACCAAGAAAAGAGGTAATTGAACATCCTGAGGATACAAACTATAACAGAAGACTTACAGACGGTGAGACTTCTAAGCTCTTTTACAGGTGGGGGGGTATGTTATTCTTTAAGAGAAAGGCGTAGGCTATTTCTTGAAGAATACATGGGAATCTGTAAGTGTACGATGTTGAATGAATCAACACAAAATTTCCCATCATGTAACTAACTCATTTTTATTTCTCAGTCTGAAACTAGATTTTCACATAAAACAATATTTTTGATTCTGTTTTAATCTTTGAATTGCTGGTAGTTTATCATTAAACCTTTGGCTTGTTCTCAAATTGTGTGCTCCTTAGATGCTATTAAGGCATGTTACATTACTAAGGAAGCCTTCGAATATACTCACTAGTTTTAAATTACTATTCATTTGCTGTTGCCTTTGATAACCTTTCATCAAAGCATCAAATGTTTTTAGCAGGAGCCCTTGACTTCACTATTGTTTGTATTGAAAATTACTCTCTAGGTCTGAAAACGGAGATAAATTGTCCTCCTGTATTTGAGCCCAGTGATTTATCAACCCAGTTTACCACCATTGGCTGTTTTGAGGGAATTGTTCTCTAGCATAATAATCACAAAGGTGGCTAAACGCTGAATTCTGTCTAATCTTTCTGGAACTCATCATAATGCCAACAATTGAAGGGTGGTTTTCCTGGGAAACAAGATCTGAGAAAAACAATATGCAAGAACTTTCTGTAGAATATCTAACAAGTTTTAAAAGTGCTGAAGTAAGACATACCAGAAAGAGAAGACTCATTTTTCAATCAAGCACAGGAACATCCATATCTACAAGACTCTAAATCTGTGTGAGTCCTTCAGCACTGTCTTGACTATCAGGAGATTGGGATTCTTATTCCTTTTTATTGTCATGGAAATCACATTGTCAGTGGGAAGGAGAAATTACCGTAAACTGAGCAGATGATCCCACCATGGGGAAATACACAAAAACAGCTGTCATCTGAAAGAATGTAGCCAATGTTATTCTGAGAAACCATCTTTTATTCTTGAAGAAGAGTCTAGGTGGTACTTCACCAGAGCAAATTAGGAAATTTACAAAGTAGTTCGTGGTATCTAGTATTTGCAACCACATTAAAAAGAATGAGGACTAAGGGCATACCAGAATCTGGCAGATAGACATGGAATTCTCAGGCATTTTTTTTCAGGCTTTATATGATTTTGAGAGGATTTGGAAAAACTTCTACACTCTAGAAACGGTCCACATTAATTTCTTAAAGAACAGTGCATTGCAAAGCTTCACTCCATATTTAACAATGCATTCTGATACCAATTAACCATTATTAGGCTTAATGTATCAGGTTAAGATCATAGTTCTATGTATAACTATACTCACTTAAGAGGCTGTCCACAAACTCAAAGCTATTAGAATCAGCCTTACCTCTACCAAGCTGAATACAAATTTCAGGATTGTTATTATGCCTTTACCTTCAATAATTAGAGTAATTCATAAATTTCAGGAGCATACTATATTTGTTATTCTGGTTTTAGTTTACCACAGATGACCCAAATCGAAAAGTCAGAAGAAATCCATACATAGGAATCCAGTTGTTATAATCCAGGATTCTGAACCTGTAGAATCCAGTAATTTCGCTTTCTTAGCACTCAGATGTTCAATGACATACAGAGTACTACCAACAAATTGTTTGGAACTGTTTGAGTCTATACTTAATTTATAAGATTTACATCATCATTCTGGTTTAAAGGCAAACCTTGAATATACCCAGTATAAAATATAAAGCATTACAATTGTGTGATGTGATACCTTTTGTATGTTCAACCCAGGGAGTGGCACTAATAGAAGGTATGGTCCTGTTGGAGTAGGTGTGTCACCGTGGGTGTGGGATATAAGACCCTCACACTAGCTGCCTGGAAGCAAGTGGAAGCTAGTGGAAACACTAGCACCCTTCAGATGAAGATATAGAACTCTCAGCTATGCCTGCACCATGCCTACCTAGATGCTGCCATGCTCCCACCTTGGTGATAATAGGCTGAACCTCGGAACCTGTAAGCCAGCTCCAAATATATGTTGTCCTTTATAAAACTTGCCTTGATCATGATGTTTATTCACAGCAGTAAAACCCTAACTAAGACAGATATTGTACTGGTGACTGGAGCATTGCTGTAATAAGCCTGACCATCTTTTTGTTTGGAAGAATATGGACTTGGGTACTTTGCATTTGGAAAGCCATGGGATGTTTAAATGGGGTTTAATGGAATCTTGGTAGGAATATGGAAGATTTTGATGCTGTGAGTGATTTAAACTGTGCAGAGCTGGCCTAAGAGGTTTCAGTGGAGAAGAACTTCAGTATGTGGCCTAGAGACTGTTTTTGTTGTATTTTGGTGAAAAACGTAGCTGCTTTTGTCCTTGTCTGAAGAGTCTACCTGAGGCTAAGGTGAAGAGACTCAGATTAGTTGCATTCACAAAGGAAGTCTCAGAAATGCCCGTCATAGACTTTGTTCTCTGGTTAAGTCTCATGAAAAGCATCTAAAACAAGCATAGCATGCTTAAAAAATATATATAAAGTATATGGTTCAAGTATTAATTAAATGGGCAAATCTCCACCCAGAAAAGTTGAGGTCCAGGTTTGGCAGAACAAACCTTTAATCCCGGAAGGCAAAGGCAAGCAGATTTCTGAGTTCAAGGCCAGCCTTAAACAGAACAGGTTTTAGGTGAAGAAAAGCTTAAGTCCAGGCATGGTGGTACACACATTTAATCCTAGCATTAACAGGAGACAGAACCATGGAGATCTCTGTGTTCAAGGACAATCTACAGAGCATTTTCCAGGGCAGCAAAGATTAGGTATTGAAGAAGTTGGAAAACAAAAAGCTGGTGATGAAGTAACAAGGGTGACCAATGTTCCTGCCCCATCAATCAGCAGAACTCGGCAACTTTGGCCATGTGGCTCTCTAGCTTTAGAGAGAAAAATAGAAGTGACTATTAGAACAATTGATGCTAGTTAGCTGGAGCTAAGACATTAGTGGTGATTAAGAAGAGACCAGCATCACTGAGGTGAAATCTTCTGGGAAATGTTTTCTGAGAGCACAAAGAAGCTGTGTTCCAGAAATAGCCAGGGTCGTACCTCATGCTCCAGTTGTACTTGACAGTGTGTAAGAGTCACCCGTATGTGGTATTGGTTTTGAAGGCATGAAGGAGTCATGAAGAGCAGCTCAGGCTCGGCACTGTGAGAGGCCATGGAAGGCCATTGCTGAAGGTGCAGCCTCATTGATGGCCCAGGACTGAAAGGGATTTGAGGCTTGGCACCATGAAGAGAGCATATGAAAGACTATTTATGAAGCCTAGTTGCATTAGAATACCCTAGCGTATTGGAGATGTCAGTACCATGGGATGATCACCAAGAACAGCGGCAGCAGTGGAGTGGATCAACCTGAGCTTAGAGTGCTACAGAGGGCAGAGCTGGACAAGTGATGCTAGCCCTTTTGTGGAGCCCAGAAGATCATGTGTTGCTTCTAGACATTGAAGAAAGAAGCTGTAACATTGAAGTTGCCTTGGAGACTCCAAAATATTCAAAATGCCAGAGCCATGGTCTATCTGCTGAGGAAAGCTGCTAACTAACAGGGAGTTGAACCAGTCCAGGAGAAAGAAGTTTGTTGCCGTCAACAAAGTTAAAAGAGGAGCTGGAGATCTGAAGACCACTCTGACATCAGACATGGAGGTACAGAGTTTGGAGTTTGCACACCTCGTCTCCTATCTTGCTTTGGGGATTAAAGCTAAGTGATTGGATGAATCTCAAAAGAGACTTTGAACTTTGGATTTTTAACATTGTTGAGACTGCTATAGACTATGGGGACTTTTCAAGTTGGACTAAATGTATTTTGCTTTATGTTATGTTTAGGTATGGCTCCCACAGACTCATGTTTGAATAAGCCTGTGGGAACCAGAGAGTGGAATGTGATGGTTCATATATGCTTGGCACAGGTTATGGCACTATTAGAAGGCCCTGTTGGAATATGCATGTCACTGTGGGTGTGGGCTATAAGACCCTCACACTAGCTGCCTGGAAGCACGTCTTCCACTAGCACCCTTCAGTTGAAGAGTTGAAGATATAGAACTCTCAGTTATGCCTGCACCATGCCTTCCTAGATGCTGCCATGCTCCCACCTTGCTGATAATGAACTGAACCTCTGAACCTGTAAGCCAGCCCCAAATATATGTTGTCCTTTATAAAACTTGCCTTGATCTTGATATTTTTTCAGAGTGTAAAAGCCTAATTAGGACAGGTGATAAAACAGAATGGTAAGAACTATCAAATAACAGAGGTTACCAAACCCCAGCAAGAAATCGTTTGCTACACGAATCCCCCAGTGCTAGAAATGGATAACATCTAATCAAATTGTTGCACCAGGGAAGCCTCACAGAAACCCTCAAACAGCCAGGGCATTGCCAACATTATTGGTTGTTCCTCATAAACAGATGATAAGGCTCTACTGCTGAAGAAAACACCTATACCCACTCATGTCTCACCGCTGTAGCATCCCCCTATGCTGGGGCATCAACCCTCCCACTGATGTCAGATAAGGCCATCCTCTGTTACATATATATCTGGAGCCATGTAACCCTCCATGTGTACTCTTTGATTGATGGTTTAGTCTCTAGGAGCTCTGAGTGGTTCGGTTAGTTGATATTGTTCTTCCTATGGGGTTACAATCTCCTTCAGCTGCTTCAGTTCTTCTTGATCTTCCATTGGGATCTCTGGGCTCAGTCTGATGCTTGGTTATAAGTATCTGCATCTGTATTGGTCAAGTGCTAGTAGAACTTCTCAGGGAACAACTATAAGCAGGTTCCTGTCAGCAAGTGCTTCTTGGCATCAGTGATAGTGTCTGGGTTTGGTGTCTCTAGATGATATCGATCCCTAAGTGAGGCAGTCTCTGGATGGGTCCTTCCTTCAATTTCTGTTCCCTTTTTTGTCTCTGTCTTTCTTTTGGATAGGAACATTTCTATGTTAACAGTTTTTGAGATGGGTGGAAATAACTCATAATGCCATGTTCTAAACTCCTAGATCAGTGTATTACTCAGCTACCATCAGAGACGCTTTCTCCCACAGTAGATGAGAACAAATCCTGAGACCTACAACTGAATAATGTGCAGACGTGAGAGACCTTCTAGCACTCACTCCTTTATGGGATGTCTCCATCAAATCTCTCACCTCAGGGCTCAATGAACTTTGCGGAAGAAGGGCACATAGGTTGTAAGAGTTAGTGGTGACAGATTACAACAAGGAAACAAGGCCTTCTGGTCACAAGATGACTGATGTACAAAGAGCTCACAGAGTCCATGGCAGCATGTGCAGAGCCTGCACAGATCTAAGCCAGATGGGAGTTTCAGTGCTGAAAGGAAAAGTGAACATAAGCCCCAAGAAGCTATCCCAGAAGCTATCTCCAATTGCTAACCACTCACAAAGGAAAAATTAGTTTTCTCCAACAAAGTCTCACCAGGTATAGAAATCATACAAAACTGAAGTCAATGGCCAATGCAGAACAAATTCAGTTGTATTTTGGGGGTATTTTTCTGTCATAATTTTTTGGTCCAGGCAATATTTTTTTCTACGATAGGTCTTTTCTCATATATTGCATTTTTCAATTTTGTGTCTTTATGGAATTTCTGCATGAGCAAATGTATGTATCTCTACCTCAGTATGTGTCTCTTTTGGGGGGATAGGTCCATTTATTTTCTGTTGGTTTGGGATTTTTTTATCCTATTCTGTTTTTATTAAGAAATTTTTAGTAACATATTCAGTAGTGGCCTGTTAATATAATAATCCGTGCATGCATGCTATATAAATCACAGTAACACAAGCAGCAGACATGGTCTTTCATCTTGAGGTGCTCATATGCTTGACTCAATAAATCTAAAATTTACCTTTTGTATAATCTAATACAACAAAATTACAGGAGTATGAAAATATTTATCCATAAGTTACTGAATGTGATAATGATGGTAGCCATAATTTAGAAAAATTTGTAGTACTTTGTAAAGTTTGCTGAGACATAGAAAGTGCAATTAGTAACAAATACAAGGTAGGCAAGATATAGTAGATGTCATGTCTGGAACCATAACAAACCAGGCACGGTTTTGCTCATATAAAAAATAAGAAAGAAAGAAAGAAAATAAGAGAAATATTATTCAGAGCTATGAAACTTGATACAAAAAATTAAAAATTGTAACCTTATATGTTCTTAATAGAATTGAGGATGAAAATGAACAGTTTTTACCAAGCTGGTCCCTGCCCTGTTTTTTAATATTAATCTTTCTAGGAAAGAAAAAGGGGTCATATCTAGTTTGGAATTCATGATGGCTGAGTTTAATAGTCATAGTAAGGCCGTGATCTGGAACCAACCATGATAAGCTGATTAATAAGCAAGTTCTTCCTCCAGGTGGACAGGCCAATACCCTGACTCTGAGACTAATTACCTTGTCTGAAAATTCAAATAAATCATTTTATGAGAACTCCCTGAAACATAAATATTTCCTTAGCTACTTATTTTTCCTTATTTTTTTTGTTTGTCCTGAGAATTTCCTAAGAACATACTAACATTTTGAAGGCTTGCTCTGTTTTTGACCACTTCCTAGGCTGAAGCCAGATAATATAGAGCAGCAGTTTTGGTTAGCATTCACCAAATACACTGGAGCTCTTTTCTAAAATGTATTTCAATATTGGATTAAGAAGTCACACAGACACACTAAAAGGATAAGATGTTTTATTATTTGAATTCAATCTATTGGAGGGACTAAAAGGATAATAGCTCAGATTCTTTAATGTGCATAAAAACATAAATTGCAGGAGAGAACAAAGAAGATAAAAATTAATCCATTATTGACCAAGATGCTAAGAGCATAGCATAGAGAGAAGTAGTCTCTTTCAATAATGCCACTGGCAAAACTAAAGACAGGCAAACAGAACTGGGAAACTAGATTCCTGCTTTGTACCAAGCAGAAAAATAACTCAAAATGGATCACACACCTAGATACCAAACTAAAACTACAAAATTGCTACAAGAAAATATAAATGGAACATTTTGACACATTGGTGTAGACAGTGAAATTTTTTTGAAGCTAGGACTCCAAAAGCAACAAGAGCAAAATAGAGAAATAAAATTGTGTCAAACTAGGCAGCTTCTGAACAGGAATTGAAATAACAGAAGTGGGGAGGGGCAACCTAGAAAAGGAGAAAGTATTCGTAACTGCTTATCTCACAATGTTTCAGCATCCAGAAAACACCAAAAAGTCAAATGGCTGAACACCAAAACTAAACAGTTAAAATAGTTGAATAATCGCTCAAAAAAAAAAAAAAGTACAAATATCCCACTATACATAAAATCCATTGATCAGCAAAAATATGTGATTCAAAACCACAATATATTACCCCCTTTCAGTTACACTGAATATCTTCTAAATTAAAAAAAAGGGGGGGGGGGAATACCAGATAGTAAAAATGCAAACCTGACAAACTGAGCTCAGTTCCTAGAACTTGTGGTGGAAGGAGAGAACCAACTCCTGAAATCCTGAAAGCTGTTCTCTGACTCCTATAACAAAACAATTGCTTGCGCACACACACATTGATATATGCACACCACAAACACACACACACACACACACACACACACAAACAAACACACACAAACACACTGACAATATTAATAAAAATGGCAAAATCATAACAAATACTACTAACAATAGGAGAGAAAATTCAACTCTTTTACCCTAGAAGTAGGAATCGAAATCAGAACAGCTAATATTGTACACAGCAACAACAATAGCAACAACACTAACCAAATAAAATGTAAGTTCATAGAGTCCAAAATTTATTAACAATTGAATATCGAATTACCATATTATCTAGCAATTCCACTACTGTGTACATATGTTGAGGAGCTAATATCACTATTTCAAAACATACTGAACCCCATGATTATATTAGCACAATTTTAAATACCCAATATGGAAATTTAACCACTTGCCCTGTAGTTGGTGAATAGATAAACTACTGAAAATATCAAACAAATTATCATCCCAGTTCTTCATCTTAAATTATAAGTAATTTCATAACATTTTAGCAGATTATTTATTTAGAAAAATCCCAAGAGGTAAAGATTAAAAATGAAACATACCAGGGCTAAAGAGCTGGCTCAGTGCTTAAGAGCGCTGATTGCTCTTCCAGAAGACCCAGATTCAATTCCCAGCATTCAAATGGTGGCTCATAACCATCTGTAATGGGATCTTACGCCCTCTTCTGGTGTATCTGAAGACTTCTACAGTGTACTCATATATAGTAAATTAAGTAAATAAATTTTTGTAAAAGATAGAATATAACTTTAAATAACTTTAATGGTCTAAATAAGGAGTTTCATTATTTTTGGTAATACAACAGTTTAAAACTGATATATGCTGTCCTCATATTTTTTTAATTTATTTAAACAACTTCCATAAAAATTTCTGAAGAACTAAGTTAATTTGTTTCTAAAATTTACTAATTGAAACTATCTGAGTATGAATTAATAGACATATTTTTAAAAAATATTGGGACTTTTATAGTTTGACTTTAAGTCTGGGTTATATTTGGCAGTTCCTTATCAATAAATACTCTGAAGTGTTTTCTTAGTTTGTCAATTTCTTTAACCTTTAAATATTTGCCACAATTCCCTAGACCAATGATGATTAAAAGAGAAAAGCAGTGCATGTTATGTTCTGTATATGGAAATGCCAAATACGTTGCTCCATGGAGACAACACAGCAGATAGCATTTGTCATTAGCCTGGGGATCTAACTTTGAGGCCAAGAAAGAACATGGTGAAAGGAAGTAACCCACTACTGTTCTCTGACTTATACACTCACACTGTGGCACCTGAGTCTACACAAAATGAATCAATAAAGTTATAAAAATATAAACATTGATTCAATATGAAGGTTTGAAAGAATAGTCATCATGGGCAGTTAGTCCATAATCAGCTCTTAAATCTTGTCATTTCATTACTGCTGTTCCAAAATCAATAAATTGACCAGAATTTCCAAAGATCTAGACAGCCCTCAAATAACCACTCCTCCACTATTCTTTAATCTGCACACATTCACCTAGTGTATAGTCATCCATTTAGCAAATACTCTTCGCTGTCTTGCTTATGCTGCACTTTCATGGGTGTAGGAGGAAGACATCTCTGTAGACAAAGAAAGAACTATACTCTAATACCACCATTCTGAAATGGAGCAAGACAGCATACAGACTATAGATGTAGCCAGTATCCTCTCAACATACATAAAAGTAACAGTCTGAGAGAACGCAGAAGGATTTGCCCCTCAAGAAAGGGAGCTCTCCTGGAGGAAAGGGCACAACACACGTCAATCAGAATGAAAAAGAAGATGCAGTACAGGGACATGTGAGGTTTGGCGTACACCAAACGTGGAGAGCTACTGCTGGTGCACTTCAGTTCCTAATTAGACAGTATTCATTCTAGGAACTTAAGTGGATATGAACTACAGGGAAAATGCAAACAACAGAATAGTAAGAGGAACAGGGTACAAGTGCATCGAAAGCTCCCGGCACACAGTCCTAGAAAATCTGATGTTTTGCCATGGTTTAGCATAATAATTGTTACACCATGCAAGCCTACTAAAGACGCGAGACTAAAGGGAGCTCGAAAATGCTTTCTTTGACAAATTTCAAAAGGAGGAAACATAGAAAATGAAAAGGCATAAGCTCTGCCTGAAGATGTCATGTTGCCCTGACCAAAGTCTCATTTTTCAAGTACCAGGAATGATATGCGAAAAGGACTCAGGAGGTGGAACGATAAAGTCATGCTGAACTTCTCTCACACAATTACTTTTGTTATGTTCAAAGCAACTGTGTTTGCTGTCAGCGGAAAGAAAATAGAGGACCATTGAAGAGTGAAAAAAAAAGATAAAATGTGTTTCTAGGAATTACAACATAAGCTGTATGCAAATAGCCCCACCAGCTGTAAAGACCCCTCTTCTCTCCCTTGGCACTGCTGACTCTTCAGTATAAATCTGTTGAGTCTTCTTCCCCCTTCTTTAGAAGCTGAATCAGAATCTTACCTATTAGTGTTTAATATAAAGCAACCTACTATCTGGGGTAAAACATCACTACTATTCTTAAATATTTTCCATCTAAAAGTAAAATTCATTGATTTAAAATTAAACCAAAGTATATAAACAATTTTCTTTAGAAAAGTAGCCTTTAGAATTCAGCATGAGAGATAAATTATGCCACGTGTGGTCACTTGAGTCACAAAATCCATAAATCTTAAAGACTTTCACATATGCAAATGTTGTGAAATACTCAAAGGATAATCTACTTGGCTTCTGTCACTATTGTTCTGCTCTGGTTACAGCTACAACTGTTTAATTACAAGCAGTCTCATCCAGGGCCAAAAATACATTCTTAAAAGTTAGCAAACAACAATATAAATGCAAAGAGTGACCATGTGATAACAGTGACATGTTCACATAATGTAACAGACAAATGATTAATAATCCTTCTAAATGCAATGTTCCCATGAAGAGAGACCCAGAAGCAGGAAGCAGAGGGAACACTGGTTTTTATATAAAAGTTCAGATTAGTAATTGTGTTAAGATTTTTACAGGGTTATTTTAAAAGATAAATAATAAAATAATCACTTCTTTCTTTGTAACCACAAATTGCTGTCTGCCAGTCAGAGAAGACTGGCTGAGAAAAGTACCTTGCTTGCTTACATTTTGTTAATCTATAACAAGTTGCTTGGTTACGAATGTAACATGGGTTCTTGGGAATAATTTGTTTTCTTTACCTCTGCTATGTAATGTTATATCTTGCAAAGGGATTAAGGAACACAGTTTTTTTTCCCAATCATGCAGTAGAAGAAAGCTAAATGTACTCACATTGTAATTTTAATACTGCTTCAAAGATTTTTCTGGGATATATGAGCTATGAGGGTTGGAGCATTTTTCCTCCCACCCATCAACTCTGTGTATGTATGTATGTATGTATGTATGTATGCATCTACGTATCTATATATGTAAACTTGTGTGGATGTGTGTTGTAGCCTTGCTCCATGCATCAATTTTTTGCATATATGTATGTATATGTATTTGTGAAATGTCTGGAGCCAAATTGCTGGAGCTTTGTTCTAACCATTTTCTATGTAAATTGTATATGTCTGTCTATATGCATGTATATATATTTGTATGTATGTATACATGTACATGTATCGGTTTGTACAAAGTTATTGGACTCTACCTTTTCTTTCATCAACTCTCTCTCTCTCTCTCTCTCTCTCTCTCTCTCTCTGTGTGTGTGTGTGTGTGTGTGTGTGTGTGTGTGTGTGTATGTGTGTGTGTGTGTTAACTTTCTTTCTTTCTCTTTCTTGCTGGCCCCAAAGAGTTAAGTGTTCATTGTTTTTGTGCTACCCACAGGAAGTGACAGCCCCAGAATATTCAGCTTTGTTCCCCCAGAGAAAAGTCTTCTTAGTAACTTCTCAAACTACAAACTGCCATAGGTGACAGCCCCTGTAGGCATTTGAATCTGCTGCAACACCCACTTTCAAGATTGACCTCTCATTGGCTGACTGCCACAGTTTACCCTCTGGTGTCAAAGCTGAGTTTTGAAAGATAGGTTTGCAATACCCCTACAAACTCCCTTCTACTGAGTATGCACTAAGTCCAATTACACAATTGATAGCTGCCCTCAAGACAATAGTTTCACTTTTACAGCACTGGGGATATCCCGCCAGGCACATCACTGTTGTGACACATAGGCCTTTCAACTGGGTAGGAATATTGATTGCTTTTCTCCCTTGGCAGTTTGCATAGGACTTTCCAATACTACGTGTACTGTTGGCATAAGTATGGCTATGTCAAAGACCTCAATGACTCAGACCCATGGTAATGGCCAGACCTTCCCCAGGTTAGGCTCAGGAGAATGCAATGCCTTCTTCTGGTCTGAGTATGAATATTGACTGTGTGTAGAAAGTATCAAACATAGCTTTCTCTTCTTTGAGGACTGCATACTGAGACTGTTTCTCTACTCTGTAGGCCTACAGAAATCCTACCTGCCAATATTTAACAACTGCCTCCTCATTGGGCTGTATATAATAATCCTGTCTCTTGGTCTGGGTGTGTATAATAAGTACACCGAGATTCTAGGCTTCTGGTGAGTCTTTCAAAGTGAATGCCCAACCTAATCATAGCTTTTCTATATGTATCTCAGGCCACAGCAAGTAATAATTGCAAAAAAAGCATTAAATAATTTTTAAAATAAATACATGACTTGCATTAATAAAAGTAATATTATTATCATATTGCAATATTCTATAATAAGCCCAGAATGGTGTTATGTGAAAGTATACTTGAGATGATTATAAATAAAATGTATAAATTTTACTGTAACTAGAAAATAATTTTAAGATATAGTTTCTATATAGTAAAAAGAAGAAAAATTGAATCATATAAAATAGCGAATTAAAATTAAAGCAGTTCAGAGTGTTTTCACCAAACCTATGAAAACATAATATTTTAGGTTCAGATAATTCAAATATACAATTAAAGGACAGATATTAACCTTAAAAAATCAATATCTCAATTAATTTCCTCAATAGGAAACTCATTCTAGAAGTACAAACCACAAAGTAGGGAAAGGTGGTAAGGAAAGATACACTGTGTAAATACTAATAAATAGAAAGTATGAACAGCTCCATTAATTTCAGGTGAAGCAGAATTCAGAATAAGAAAATTAAAATGTATAGAGGAAACAGTTCTTTAAGGAGAAATATAATTGTTGCTATGCACCCAACAAATCATGAAAATATATGTGGCAAAATGATAGACGTCAAATGGTGTCCACTATGACTTACTCTCTAAGTCACATAGACTCTATATGTATGCATATGTGTAGGACTTATAGAGCCTTCTACTCTACATTTACCCTTCTTTCTCAAATACTCATGCAACATATATAAACCAATATAAACCAAATTCTGTGTGAAAACACACCTTAATAATATGTTTAAAAAATCATTCAACATCTGTTCTCATAGAAGAATAAAGTTAAATCATAAAGCAATGACAGAAAAAAAAAGTGTAATATAGAATATATTTGGAGAGTAAAAGCCATACTATCTCCAATAGTGTAAATTGGAACTTCTTTCTTGGAGTAACCAATAACTGTCTAATTGGACTTTAGATCTTCTCAACAGGAAGGAACTCATCCCTGATACTGTAAACCTAGTCAACTACCCATGGCTGGAGAGGTTATAGACCCAAGGGGAAAACCTATCACTGCCATCCACTTAAATCCATATAATTTCTGTGTTCAATGAGTGTTTTATTTTCCATCTTATAAAAATGTTTATTTTTGTTTTGTTTGCAACAGACAGGGACTATTACAGATCTCTGCAGCTGGTTACAATGAAGAGAATAAGAGACTGTAGATGACCAATCCTAACTGATACATTTTCATCAAAAAACCTTCAACTAAGGCTCATGGAAAATCACACAAGAAAAAGAGGAAAGATTGTAAGATTTGGAGACTCAGAATTCCTGGTGCTAAACAATGTCTCTTAAGCATAAGACAGGAAGTGCACTCATAAAATCTCCACAATGTGGTTGCCAGAATAAGACTAGCATAATGGCAATACCAGTTGACATGGCAACATAGACAGGAGAAAATACACATAATCCTAACCCTAGAGGAATACATTTGCCCATTATCTGTGGAGAGAAAAGTTTTCCCTCCAATGATAGGCCTAGAAAATATTTTTTAAATCATACCATTGAGTAACTTGTGGTGGATTTGGTGACGAAACATTATTGTAACTAAGAAGGCATGAGTGGATTGTGAACAAGTTTAGAATTGAATAGGAAGAATAATTTATTATATACCCTGCAAAATGTCAATAGGATGGGTAATATCAAGAGGACTTCCCAAAGCATAGTGCAATAGTCTATTCGTATCCCAATTTAAGCAATGTCATGTTATGGTTTGTGTGTGTCTCAATAAAAAATAAAACTATTTTATGTAGAATACCACAGTGCAACAGCACAAATAATTACAAGTTTAATGTTGCTCTTGGAGAAGATTTAACACTTTGTATATACATATTAGAAATAAAAACCCAACACTAATGACCTATAACTTTATATCAAAAAGCAAGGTAAGAAGGGGGAAGTTAAGTCTAAAGAAGCAAAAATAAATCTACAAAAATCAATAAAATCAATAATATCATATTAAATTTATCAATGAATTTGATAGGCCAATCAACAAAAAAAGATACAAGTTAGATGGAAGACAGTTAATATATAATGACCTGTGTTACATTAAAGGATAGCAATAACAATGTATATCAACAAACTAAAATACTATGCCAAAAAGGTATGCCAGTACCTTTAAAAATAAAATCTGCCAAAATGTAACTCACCTGAATCAGCAAGTATTACGTAATTACAAAGTTCCCTATGGCAGCATCTGGTCTGAACTAGTATGCAAACAAGTGAGCACTGTATCCTAGGTAACTAGGATACCACAAACTGTATTGAAAATGAGTTGATATTCTTTTTCCAAGGATAGAGAACATATCTTCACAGTTGAGAAATCTAAGTTGTTCATCCTAACTCCAAAAGCAGAAGAGGGAGAATAAAAGAGGGAATAACCAGGTAGAAGGAAACACTGCCAACCCACACCCATAACATTCAGGTTTCCCAGGTTAACATCATCAATGGTAAATCATATGACACAGCCCATGGAAATGGCATTGATCTGAACCTCCTGAATCCACAAGAGTGAGTGTGGCAGTCAGGCCTCAACATGTGTGAGTCAGATCTCACAAGTATGTGAGTTCTTAGGATTGTACTCAGTACATCATAGGGCTGTAGGAAGCATTTATTGAGCATATATTGCTCTGATAGAGGGACGAGTTCAGTTCCCCGAACCCACGCCAGCTCACAGGCCCCTTTAGCTCTAGCTCCAGGAGATACAATACCCTCTTCTTGCCTCTGCAGGAAACTCCTTAAAGGTTACATTCACACACACACACACACACACACACACACACACACACACACATTTCATAAAACAACATCAACAAAGATTTTCTTTGAGTCCTTAGTTCGTGTGAGTACAAACACAACACACATGGACACATTTGTAGTTAAAGTGCATTTAAACTGAATGAAAAGTTGAAGGAACATTTCAAGCATGGCCTGGGAAGAAAATGACACATAAATCCCTTAGGCAAACCATATGATCAATGGTGGCTTTTCATCAGGTGTAGTTAAAAAAAAAAATACAAGAAAAAGTCATTTTCTAAACTATGAAACAGACACAATACAACACTATATCTCAAAGAAGCATGAATCTGAAAAGCAAAAGCAAATTAAATACATTTACAGAGAAGCAGAAGAATAGATTGCATTGCTGGGGAAAACGTCAGTTCTTTGTGTTAAAGGATAATAACACCAGATGCTTCCTTGTAATTTCCTTCAAAAATAAAAATCAGCAGAAATACTAAATAGATGTTTAATTTTTTCTCTGGTTTCCTTTAAAACATAGATTCATTGAAAGTAACAAATGTATTATTGATTTTTAGGTTTTATAGAGCAAGCATCCGGATTATTCGCACTATCCGGATATAGTACAAATGACAAAAGTTGTTTCAATAAAATATTTTACCATTAATTCCAAGTAGAAGATTGTTGCTCAAATGAATGTAGTTTAAATCCTAAAGTGGACATTAAAATAAAAGAAAATTGTATATCTTGTTGGAATATAGCCAGGATTTATTTATGATTTGATTTAAAATAAAAGTCTAGATTTTTATAAGCTAGGCCTAAAATTTTCCTATCCGATCACTAAGTTAACCTCCTTTGAAAGCAATTTTATCAGGTATTAAAAAAATAACTTCATGGTTGTTTATATAAGGTCAGAAGTCAAAAACAACTTAATACAGCCTCTATAATTCAATAAAAAGATAAGTGTCATCTCCAATTTTCCTTTCTTTCCCACAAATAAGCATATCATTTCAATATAAATAGTGGCAACCCACACAAAGCTTCTTCTGTGAGTATATGAACATATTAAAAAAATAATGATAGAGAAAGAAGTACTCAGGACTACACATAGGTTGCTGACTGATATATCGGATGAAAGGGAATGGGATATTTTGCAAGCACGTCCTTTAAATGGGTTTCAAGTCCTATAAACAATCTAAAGAGGTGAAAAGGTGACAGGATTCTCTTACATAATATGCCATGAGCAGAGGAACTAGGCAAAGAGGGAGGAGATGTAATATATAAACCCATGGGCTGAGGGTAACTGAGAAGACTGGGACTCACACCCTTATCTCCACCCTGAAGCAGATACCCAGAGGAAGGTAGCACTTCTTTTTGTCTTTCAGTCTTACTGCTAAATGACCAACCCTGAAACTTCTGAGTGTAGCCTCATTTACTAGCTCTACTAAACATTATATCCTACCTTTCATTGACTGGTGTGAAAAAAACAGATCTATAACAACAATGCTAGTTGTACTCTTAATGCAGTTAAATTACAATTAGTCTATAAACTCATAATCAAGATTATGAGGAGAAAAAAACATAAATTCTAACCAAGCACTAAGAAAAATCGTGGAAATTTAAAGAGAGGCAGTTATATGTATGAGCACTTTTTATTATCATTTGAATATTAGAAGTTAAATCCTCTTATGATTTTCTTTTTTTATTGGACGTTTTATTTACATTTCAGATGTAATCCCCTTTTTACATTTCCCACACACACCCAAGAACCCCTAACACATCCCTCCTCCTCCTGCTTCTACAAGGATATGCCCCCATCCACCCTCCTACTCCCACCTCCCACCCACGATTTCCCCCACACTGGAGCGTCCAGCCTTCACTGGACCAAGGATTTCCTTACCCACCTATGCCTGACAATGTCATCCTCCCCTTCATATACAGCTGAGGCCATGGGTCCCTCCCTATGTCTCCCAGGCTGGTGGGTTCCCTGAGAGCTCTGGTTGGTTGGTATTGTTGTTCTCCCCATGGGGCCACAACTCCTTTCAGCTCCTTCAGTCTTCTCTCTCACTCCTCCATTGGGAACCCCATGATCAGTTCAATGGTTAGCTGAATACACAGTGACACATCAACTTTCCACGACAGTAAAGCCCAATGTATTATATTTGTTAATAGAAACAAAACAACAACAGAAAAGATGGACAAAATAAACAGTGAAAATGCTTACCAAAGAAATAGAGTGTTGTAAGGGTGAGAAGGGGAAAGAGGAATAAAAACAGGAGAATGAATGACTCAGTTTCCCTTTGTCTCTTCTTTCTGCCATCTAAGGAAACCGATGACAGAGCTTGGCTTTTTTATTCATAGTGTCACACAAAGAACTGAACAAGACCAATGCTTGCCCCTCACAACAATCACCTTGTCCATCCCATCTGCCCCCTCTCACCCATTTTTTTCTGTCCTTGTTCCCAATACATTTTCACACCAGCTTGAGAAAAATTCCATGTGGGAAAAAACCTATACCTCTTAAATCTTCAATACCTGAGTGATGGATAAGCCACATTAACTGTCACAAGTGTACAGCAGAGTGTGATTGTGAGTGTGATTCTAAAAGAAGAAAAACAAAGTCAACAAAAGGAAATCAAGGATATGTGAAAATTAAGTTAGTTAAAAGTTGGATGTTTTACATAAACTTACTAGTCATATGTCCCAACAATTTTGCCACTTCAGCCATAACATTTACTCTCACCTCTATGTATATGAATAGAGACAGATTCATAATAACATGGAAAAGATATGTTTGTGTGTGCATGCCCCTTTTTGTTGTGTGCATGTGTGTGTGCAAATGCACCTACTCATGTGACTGCTCTTGTACACAAACGCCAGAAGTCAACTTTCTGTGTCATTTCTTACGTGCCATTTTGCCCAATTTTGAGACAGGGTCTCTCAAATAAACTCACCAATTAGCCTAGGCTAGCTAATTTGCTAGCCTTTGGAGTTCCATGGGATGGTCCTCTATCTGCCTCCTGTGAGCACACAACCACACTCAGTTTTTCATAGGTACTGCGTGTTAAAATTTGGGTCCACATGCAACATACACATTGCTGACTACCCATCTTCTTATCCCAAGAAACTGAAACTTAAATAGCATTTTAGAATGAGTTACAGAACCCAAGCCAGACTAAGAGCTAGATGTCTTACAATTTTTTTCCACAGAATCTCGGTGGCTGAAAGACACTAAGTTGTAGAATCAAATCATCACAGATGGTAGAATTAACTGAGTAAGTTTAACATAAAGAAATGGTTGCTGATAGGTGCATAAGAGAATATTTCCATCTCACTTGGAATGTTTGAGTCTTCATATTCACTGGAATTGCCTTGTAATAGGAAGTTTGGTAGAAGTATGTCTATATCAACTTCTTCACGTGATGAGGAGCATCAGAGACCAATCAATCAGTGATTGTCCCAGCACCAGTTGAGATTCAGAAATCTGTGCATCCTTCTTTAGAGCAGGAGGAAAATTAAAAGTTCAGTTCGAGTGATTTCTATGAGAGATAAATGATCCAAAAGAAGGACAGTACCCTAAACAAATGCCTCTGCATTCTAGCTATAATATTTTATTTTTATTTCTTTCTTTGAGATATTAACTTACTCTTCCATGGCTAATGACATTTCATCAAATACTGTAGATCTGCCTTCAGATCTCTTCAGGAGAGTCACTCTTCTCATAGAGAGAAGAACTTCAGAGAAAGACCTCATCCATCATCTACTGATCCCCCAGTTGTCTTTAAAATAACCAACATGTAATGGTTCAATATATTGCATTGGTTTTTTTTATTGCAAATTAATTATATTTCTTCCTTCCCTTGTGTTTTGGAAAGCCACAGCTCTCCCTTAATTATACAATATTTTAAGTTAATTTCAGGTCAATTTTGTATTTTGAAACACAATGAACAGTTCTAGCCATGTATTAACTTATCTGTGTTCAATTACAGATATTTTGGTCATGAGAAATGACATTTCAGTGAGAATGTACAAAGTCCTTTGCATTATTTTCTCACTCTTCCCCTTTAAACATTAACAGAAAAATCTCCACCATGCCTCTCAATGATTTTCATTTACCAGCTATATTTGTTGCAATGGTCAATCCTTGCTCTCTGTAATTCAAGACCCAACTTTTCAGTTTAATAACAGAACGGTTATATAACTTGACTTTATATGTCTAGACAAGCTCTTGAAATCCATCTCTTGTTAAATTTTATCATGAGTTTAGTAATACAAGCTTTTGTTGTAAGTCATAAGAAGTGCGTTCATAAGAAAATGTGTGCCCTCCAAGTCACTTTGCAGAAATCACTTTAATCAACATTGCATCTTCCCAGTTAGAAGAATACATGCAGTGTGTTCATTTTCTTTCATTGGGTAACTCTGCCTTCAGCATCTGCTAAGTGCTTGCTAGCAGTACAAAGACTCCTCAGCGTGAGAAGCAAACAGAAAAATGGAAAGAGTCATTTTCATTTCAAAGCTCACCTCCTACTAGAAAAACAGGTACTAAAAATTAGTTGTGTTTTTTAAAAGCAAGCTATGAAAGAATGATAAAATAGATACACAGAATATGTAATAAACATGACTGACTTGGATTTGAGCACTGGAGGGTGAGTGGACTGAGAGAGGACTAGGCAACTTATCCTAGGACATTTAAGAGAAAGGCAAAGGAAGATGACAAGTTCTGTGATAGGATGGATATGGTTGTTTGGAGACTTGAAAGGAAACCAGAAGGCTGAAAAGTCTACAAATCAACACATTTTGATGTGTTTGCGTGTACATCTACTTATCTATTGAGGAGCTGAGATACAAGTTAATAATAAGAGCCATGCGTGATTACATATGCCTTTAATCTCAGCAGTTGGAATCATGAGGCAGGAGGATTGCTGTGATTTCAAGGCCAGTCTGAGATACTCAGGGCTACAAGGAGAGCAGTAGGTAACTATTTAAAACTTTACCCAATTATAATTATGTAAGCCAAGTTTTTCTGACATATTTACAATTGCCTTCATCTTTTTATATTTACTGTAAATTTCCCTATACAGTCAACCTTATTGACCAGTCATCTGTGGAACATGGTAATGATGAAACAAGGACAATAAAATATAAATATGTATAATATAAACATTTATATATCATTTACATTGTATAAAGCATTTTAAGCAAACCAGAGGTGACAACACACTGGGAAAATGTGAAGATTACATACCAACTCTGTGTCATTATATAGGAGGAATTTGAATCTTTGTGAGTTTGGGATTCTATTCCTAGTCCTGGATACTAAATTAATACAATTATGTTAGATTTTAAATGTCTTCTAGATTGCCTTTTGACAACATAATTAAGGAAAAAAACATAATAATGCAATGTCTTAGTCTTACCATTGCTAGGATAAAGCACCATGACCAAAAAACAGTTGAGTAGGAAAAGGTTTATTGGGCATCATTTCCACATCATAGCCCATCATCAAAGGAAGCTAAGACAAGAACTCAAGCAGAGTTGGAAACTAGAGTCGGGAGTTGATACAGAGGCCATGTGCTGTTTACTGGCTTGTTCCAAATGTCTTGTTAAGCTTGCTTTGTCATAAAACCCATGACATAATTACAATAAGCTGAATCCTCACCCGTTAAGCACTGATTAAGAAAATTTCCTGTAGACTTGCTTACAGCTTGATCTAATGAGGCATTTTCTCAATCCAGGTCCCCTCCTCTTCCATGACTCTAGCTTGTGTCAAGTTGACATACAACCAGCCAGGTCAAAAAACCAGAGGTAAAGAAGAAATAAAAGCCAAATAGAAAATGGTTTTGTACCAGCTTGAAAGAGGAACAGAAAGCTGGTTGCAATACATGAGCCTGTTACATGGTCAATTTGTATATTTCCTTTAGCTGTATTTGTCTTCTATAATTTAATACTGCAAGAAAAAAATAAAATTAATCAAAATTAACCATGTTTTTACATAAAATAAATAATTTAGACTTTAATAAATTAGTGAGACACAAATAGAGTTTTACATACTAAATCAATTTATACAGGTCACAAGTAGACAAAAGCATTCAAGAATTTAATTTATGATTAAAGTAAGATATAATATTGACACAGATACAGAGGAAAAAAGTAAAGTCATACTCCCATACTTCTTAAAAGAGAATAAAAAAGTTAAATAAAAACGCTTACAAACATAAAATTTCTTGGAACTAAGTAACCTTCAGTTTGACTGGCAATTTAACAGAGCACATAAAAGGTACACTTGAAGTTATTATCTTAATATTGTTAGCTAGAAAATTAAATTACTCTCACATTTGCATAACTAAATTTATTATTTGTAATTAACTAACCTTTTAAAAATTTGTTTTCAATTTCCACTTGTCAACATATCTCACAAATGTCAAGTTAGCAAGCAGTAACACATAATCAGCTATGTGAATATCTAAGCTCTGGTAATGTTCAGATGGATAAAATGACCAAGTCCTAAGTTAATTAAAGAATTGTCATCTCATCATCATTGTGAGACTAAAAACATACGAACAAATTTTATGTATCATTGCTAAGTGATAACAAGATCACGAGACATCATTCTGAATATGCTAATCAGCTAAAGCCATCTCTATTCAATTAACAATGATTTTTAGAATTCCTTTGCATTTTGTAGCACTGTAATTCATACACTAAAAACTAAATTTGAGAAACTACTTGTTTAAAATATACCAATATATATCAATAGCAATGTACATATATTTGCTGCTGTTATTCTGTAGAGTTACAGAGCTTTGTTTTCATTAATATTCAGTATTACTAGATATTTAAAACTTTGGAGGATATTTTTAGGATTTAAAATTGATTTTTATTGCCTTATCCTATTCTTTTGTTCACCTAAGAGTTACTACAGAATTAAAAATGTGTGTTGAACTTGGTTTGGTGATACACAACTTTAATTTGCGCACTCAGAAGGCAGAGGTATATGGATCCATGAGTTTGAAGCTAATTTAATCTACAGATAAAGTTCCAGGAGAGCTTGTACAAATAAAATAAAACTGTCCCAAAAATTAATAATAATAACTATTATGATGATAATAATAAGAAAATTTATGTTGCATTTCCCAAAAATTTGACTTCCAAGCCCCTATGCAGTGAAGAAAAATAAAGATACAAAGATAGATAATACATAGATAGATGATAGGTGAAAGAGTAGATAGATGATGAGTAGGTGAATGGATGGGTGCATGAATGGGTAGGTAGGTGAATGAATGGATGGATGGGTGAGTAGATGGGTGAGTGGGTGGATGGATGGGTGGGTGGGTGGGTGGATGAGTGAATGGATGGATGGGTGAGTGGGTAAGGTGTGGGTGGGTGAGTGGATAAATAGATGGATCTGCTATTGTTCAGGCTTCATTGCTATTGACATTAAATAAGTTGGAACCCAATCAATTGTGATGGTTTATATATGCTTGGCCAGGAAGTAGCATTATTACAACATGCAGCCCATTGGTGTAGGGGTGACCTTATTAGAGTAGGTATGTCACTATGGGTGTAGGCTTTACAACCCTCATCCTAGCTGCCTGGAAGAAGTATTCTGATAGCAGCTTTCAAATCAAGATGTAGAATTCTCAGATCCTCCTGTATATTGCCAGACTGAATGCTACCATGTTCCCAATTTTATAATAATGGACTGAACTTCTGGACCTGTAAGCTAGCCCCAATTAAATGTTGTCTTTATAAAAGTTACCTTAGTTGTGCTGTCTGTTCACAGCAGCAAAACCCTAACTAAGACAGAAATTGGTACCAGGAAGTGGGGTATTATTGTGATAGGCCTGACCATGCTTTTGTTTGGAGGAATGTAGATTTGGAAAAGAGTGGAATGCTTTAAGTGGGGCTTAATGAGCCATCATAGTAAGACTGTTGAAGACTTTGTGGTTGTGGGTGATTTTAACTGTGCAGACCAGGCCAAAGAGGTTTCAGAGGAAAAAAATGTGGAGTAAAGACTGTTTTTTTGCCCTTGCCTGAAGAGTTTACCTGAGGCTAAGGTAAAGAGATTTATATTAATTGCACTGAAAAAGGAAGTCTCAACAAGGCCCAGTAATGACTGTTCTGGTTAAGTCACATGAAGCACATTTTGAAAAAGTGTAGCAAGTTTAGAAAGGAAAAAATATAAAATATAAGGTTCAAGTATTAAAGGGGCACCAGGAAGGGAAATGGAACCAAATTCTGTGTTCTAGGAGCTACCAAATTAAGGGAGTGGGACTTTGAGGCAAGATCGTACCCAGCTAAATTTAGATCAAGGCATGTTGGTACACACCTTTGATCCCAGATCTCTTGAGTACATAGGACCAGCCTGGGAGAGAGCAAATTCTAGATGAGGAAAATATTAAATCCAGGTATGATGATACACACCTTTAATCCCAGGAGACAGGCATAGAGATCTCTGAATTCAGGATCGATCTACAGAGGAAGATCCAGGACAGCCAAGCTTAGGCAGCGAAGGAATTGGAAAAGAGAAAGCTAGTGATAATGTAACAAAACACTGGGGCCATGTTCCAGCCCCAGCAAGCAGCAAAACTTGACAACTTTGTCCATGTGGCTCTGGCTTTAGAGTCAAGAACAGAAGGGACCACTAGGGCAATTTTTGCTGTTTAGCTGGAGCTAAGCAATTAGTGCTGACTTAGAAGAAACCAGTATCACCAGAGGTGAAGTTTTCCACAAGTATTTTCTGAGAGCACAAATGAGCTGTTTTCCAGAGATAGCCAAAGTTATACCTCATACTGCAGCTGTACTTAGTAATGTGTATGGGTCACCCAGGTGGTACTGGTTTTGAAGGCATAAAGGGGTCATAAAGGGTACTGAGGCTTGGCACTGTAAGATGCCATGGAAAGTCATTGGTGAAGGCACAACATTAGCTGCAGTTAATTGCCCAGGACTGAAGAGGTCATGCAAGCATTTGAGGCTTAACACCATGAAGAGAACCTAAGAGAGTGTATCGGTGACATTTAGTTGCAGCGGAAGATCCTAGAGTATTGGAGAAGCCAATACCATGGGATGATCCCCAAGAACAGCAATGCCAGTGGAATAGATCAACCTGAGCTCATAGTACTACAAAGAGCTGGAGAAGTGACACAAGCCCTTTAGAGGAATTCAGAAGATCATGTGTGGATCCCAAACATTAAAACAAGAAACTGTAGCATTGAAGTTGGCTTGGAGACTCCAAGATGTTTGAGATGTTAGAGCAGTGGGCTATCTGCAGAGGACAGCTGCTAACAGGGAGTGAAACCAGGCCAGAAAAAAGAACTTTGTTGCAGTCAACAAAGATGAAAAAAGAGATCGGAAAGTTGCTGTGACATCAGACATAGAGATGCAGAGTTGGAGTTTGCCCAGCTGGTTTCCTGTCTTGCTTTGCAGATTACATTAAATGATTGGATGCATGTCAGAAGAGACTTTGAACTTTGGACTTTTAACATTGTCGAGACTGCTATAGACTATGAGGACTTTTGAATTTAAACTAAATGTATTTTGCATTATGCTATGTATAGGGATGGCTCCCATAGACTCAGATGTTTGATCAAGCCTATGGGGGGCAGGGAGTGGAATGTGATGGTTTGTACATGCTTAGCCCAGGGAGTGGCACTATTAGAAGTTATGGTCTAGTTACAGTAGGTGTGACCTTATTGGAGTAGGTGTGTCACTGTGGGTGTGGGCTTCACAGCCCTCATTTTAGTTGCCTAGTATCAGTATTCCGCTAGCAGCTTTCAGATGAAGATGTAGAACTCTCAGATCCTCCTGAACTATTCCTACCTGGATGTTGTCATGTGTCTGCCTTGATGATAATGGACTGAACCTCTGAATCTGTAACCCAGCCCCAACTAAATATTGTCCTTATAAGAGTTGCCTTGGTCATGGTTGTGGTGTTTGTTCACAGTTCTGAAAATTGCTTTGACGTCAGACGTAGCGATGCAGAGTTTGGAGTTTGCCCAGCTGGTTTTCTGTCTTGCTTTGGGAATTACAGTTAAATGGTTAGATGAATCATTAACTAAGACATCAATATACCAAAATTTTAAAAAGAAAATCATATATTTTCCCTTAGTATTTACCAAGATTTGCTAAATACTTAGCTAATTATTACTACAGTTCTTAAATGAAAAGAGGGTGGTGTCAGATGTTATTTAAAACATATTCATGTGCAGTAAGGTGTCTCTTTTTCAGTTTTCTGAATGTGGGTCACTTAGAGTGTCACTTGCTTTCAAACTATTCATTCCATTTAATAAGCTGGGATTTTCTTTAATTTGACTAGAATATCTTATTTCCTTCCAGGAATTCTTTGTTCATTCATTAGTGTCTTTTATTCTAACATAAATACTCTAGGATACTGATAGAAAGGGAAATTAAGTAAAACATATGCCTTTTGTCAGTTGTGAAATCATGAGTCATCTTATGACATGCAATTTGACTAATTTTGTTTCTAAATTTGGCAATAAAATTATATCTAAAATAGTATTTTAAGCAAAGATACATCTGGATAAATTATATGCCTTTTTTCTTTTAAATGGTTGAAAGTCTATGGATAAGTCTATGGAAAGTCTATGGACCCATAAAGATATGGGTCACTGGTTTAAGAAACACACTGCTCTTTCAGAGGACTTGAGTTCAGATCCCAGAATCCCTCTTCTGGCCACCAGGGTCACCTTCACATACATAATATGCACTCATAAAGACACACTCATATGTATAAGTAAATAATGTTTAAAATCTTATTTTTAAAATCGGAGGTTCAATAGATTAGTAATAGTTTTCTTTATACTATGATTTAGAACATTTAAAGGGACTACAAGTGAAACATATGTATTTGAAATAACACGAACTAGTCATTGCACTGATTTCAATTCAGAAACTTGAATTTATCTATTAAAATTCACTTGTTTTTTTTCTACCTTTTTCTCCTAAATTTCTCTAAAATCATTTAATGTATCTCTATCTCCACCATTTTTTTCTTTTTTTCTTTTTTATTAGCTATTTTATTTGTTTACATTTCAAATGTTATCTCCTTTTCCAGTATCCCCTACAGAAACCCTCTATCCACCATTTTCAATATTTGCTGTGATAACATTTTCTAGGGTCAGGTCACTGGGTTAAGGCAGTACAACCCACAGCTTTAGGACAGAATTAAATTCTTCCAGAAGAAGACTATGTCTCGTTTTTATGACAGTACCTTTAAGTGACATTCTTGCTATTAAAATATTATATAGTAACAATTTTATTATTGTAGGTCTTAACAAATTTGCAGCTTAAAATTGTAGAGGTTGTAAATGAAAAAAGTGACAAACTTTGAGTTCCACTTAGATACAGGGAAGCTGACCCTTCTCAAACAAAATCTCTGGTCCCTGTCTCACAAAGTACAGTTTATGCAAGAGGAATGAATAAAATCTTTGATGTTTTATTAATGCTGTTGTTACCGGTAACTTTTATTCATAAAAGTTTATAGCAAAAGCTATACAACAGCAAGATAACTTGATCAGCTAACTCTGCTAATGTGTATAATGAAAATTCCTATCTGTTTTCCCTACTGATTGCCATTTCCTAATGCTTTCTACACTGAGTAGAGCTAACACTAACACAGGGAAGTGACGTTATTTAAATCACTGAAAACTGTGAATGATATTAAAGACGAGCAAAGCCTGAAGGTTTTACATCACACACAATTTCTATGCTAAACCTTAATCCTCAATGCATGAACTATTTTCTTCGGCTTTATTCTAGGTTTATACAAAGCAATATAAAAAGAATATGAAATGACCAATTGGAAAGCAGGGGATAAAATCATAATGTAAATAATTTCTTTAAAATTTTATATGAAAAAACATGTACAGTCACACGTAAATAACGTGATAATTATCAAGGGGATAATCAAGGTGTTAGGCACTTATGAAGACAACGATATTGTACGTACATGCAAAGATAGACCCACTGAAAAGGTTTGTCTTTATATTAAGCTGAAAAGATCAGTTCTTTCCAAACTAATGAGCAACTTCACTGATGCCTAGATCAGCTTAACTCTGTGGTGTTCCTAATTTGCTCCCCACTCCCCTCTCTTTTTTCTTCCTTACATACAATGAGTATTGCGTATGAAAGACTTCATATCCCTAACTACTCTAGACTCTTAAGACATTAGAGGCACCAATACAGGTAAAGACATATTTTATCTGTCTTAATATCAACAGTAGATAATTAAACAGTAATTAAACTAAATTCAAATATAGGCATGTAGTACAAGGAGGGTCTATGTTTCAATTTTTTCTTCAAAGATCAATGCTAAAAATGAGTAAAGCAACACAAAATTGTAAAACACATAGTACTTTTAAAAAATTGAAGAGGAAATGCTATAACATTTCAGAAACTTCTCAAAGATTATACCTCTCGTGGAATGTTAACCTACTTCTCTGAATGAGTAGAAGGAATATTTTTAGATACTAATTCTACTCAAACACGGGTGTAGGATTGAGATGACTAAAATTAAACTTTCACTAGGAATCTACCTTTATTTTGAAAAACTGTGTAAATCCAATCTGAAAGGAGGAAAATGCAAGCCTAAACAAATAATGGCTGCAGATGAAACCGGTGAGGAAGTCTTCATTATATGTGAAGATGTGCCATATTGATGTGTCAGCCAGTACCTGAGAGGAAAAGCACAACTCAGTCTTTGAGAACATAGAAAGGAAATTAAGCTGTGAACTCTAAACAGAGATATGATGTATATTAAAATATTAATCAGAAGAAATTATTCTGCAGAGAACTCTATACGCAGGAGATGAAACAAATAAGAGAGGAACAGGAGTGTGCTGGGCTGACACTCTAGCATGTGCAGAGCCCTGGGCTCTATCTGTTGCACAGTTTAAAAAACTTACCTGAAAGTTGTATAGAAGAGATGAAACACAGTATGGAAGCATGATTACTTGGCTGAAGAGACAAGCTGGAACCGCATCTCTGGGTCAAGCCAACTGCAGTGGACTGATTGTATCCTTCTGAAAATACATAAGCTGGAATAGAGTAATTCCTTCCTCTGGGACAAATTGGGGTCTTTGGGAGGAACCAGGTCTTGGGGTCAAAGGCAGTGGACCAGTGAGTCTGAAGAGACCACGAGTTACAGTTTTAGCATGTGTATAATGGAAGGTTTGCAACCACTAGGAAGATCTTAAGTATGTGCTTAATGTTTCCTTTTGGTCATCTTTCTTTTTTCATTACCTATGTGCGCGCGCACACACACACACACACACACACACACACACACACACACGAGAGAGAGAGAGAGAGAGAGAGAGAGAGAGAGAGAGAGAGAGAGAG
>JANHMN010000011.1:63503708-63543708 GCA_030674055.1 Rhabdomys pumilio
GAGAGAGAGAGAGAGAGAGAGAGAGAGAGAGAGAGAGAGAGAGAGAGAGAGAGAGCATTTAATCCTAAAGGTCTCTAAACTTGGCGAATAACAAGATTCTACAGGAAAGCACAAAAAGACAGAGTGACATTTCTAGCTTATATGACTCATGTTGGAAGAAAGGAACCCCTCTCACTGTGCCCGCTTTGGGAGGAAAAATGGTGAGACACAGGAGTGGAGGACAAGAAGAGAGACTCTGCTACTCAGGCTTTTGAAGCTTCTTCAGACTAAAGTATTCAGCATGCCATCACACCGTATTGCGGGATGCCATTTCTGAATCCAGCATTTTACAAATATGTTTGTAAACCCTAAAATTCCACATGAAGTTGGTGCCAGCATATATTGCACGAAAACGTGAGAGGGCCATCGTATACTGACTGTAATCCTTTTGTGCCCGTGGCAATTACCTGTTTGATTCTGTTGCAGCATTTTTAGTAATATGTCAAGTAATACAGAGCCAAGCACTACACGGAGAAAAAGTCCCAGATGACTTATCTAAGTCATTTCTGCCAATCATTCACTCACCAAGGCCAATCATTCCCCATTTTTCTAACAAGCGAAATGCTGACTGTAGAGAGAACCCTTCACTCTACAAAATGCGTGTTTGATAGAGTATCCAGGAGGGAACTGTCAAAGATTTCTTCAACATCTGAAGCTTTCTTCTCATTTACCTCTGTTCTGAAATCCTAGAATGTCCTATTTCCCTCAAGATTCACTGTTTTTGCCAACATAATACTGATTGATATTCTTGTCTTTCTGCATCAATATTTGTTTAGATAACTACTTCATTCTCATACCACAAATTCTAAATATCAGATGCAAACTATGAGATATTCTTTTATTTACAAGACTGTTTACTCTCCTTCACCATACAATGAGCTGTAGCTGAATACTTATAGTATCCAGGAATGATGCACCTCCACAGTTTCTTCAGTTTCCATGATTCACCTTTTTCCATACGGGAGAACTATTTTTAATTTTAGGGAGCTTTTCATATAATCTTTTATGGCAGACTCATCATTTGTAGTCCATAGAGTTTCTTCTCATATTTGACACTTGTTTTCTTGAATTTGTGTTTTGTTTATGCTTTTCTAGATTTTATACTTTTGGCTTTTTAAAATATATTTTATTGAGGATTTATTTTTTCATATTGATTATGGTTTCCCTTCGAATACCTCCCAGATCATCCCCACCCAACCAAATCTATATCATTTTTCTATATAATATTAGAAAACAAATAGATATATAAAATTATAATAAAATAATAATAAAATAAATACAAACATGAAAAGCACAAAACAAACAAAAAAGAGGCAAACAATAAGTATGAGAAACAAATACAGATGCAGAGACACACACAATGGAACACACAGAAAACCCATTTTATCAATAGTGGAAGCCATAATATGTAAACAGAAAAACACAATATATAAGCAAATATCCCAGATGAAACATTGTGAGACAATTAAAGGAAGGAAGGAAGGAAGGAAGGAAGGAAGGAAGGAAGGAAGGAAGGAAGGAAGGAAGGGAGAAAGAAAGAGTTGTTTTAATAATAATAAATGTTCCATGAATACCATTGAGTTCATGTTGTATTGGCTCTCTACTGATAGATGTGGGGACTGCCCTTAAATGTGTTTTTTATACCCGGTGGGACTCTGTTGGAGAAAGTTAATTTTTCATTTATGAGTGGTTATCAATTAGAGATACCTTCTAGTTTAGAGCTGAAGTTTCTGTCTACTTCCCTCTCAGCACTGAGACTCCATCTGGATTGACCTGTGCCCAATACTATTGAGATGGACACGAACCTAAGACTAGGCCATGGACCTAGAGGAAATTCAAATACTATTGATCTGCTAAAGGAACATAGAAATAAAATGGCTTTTAATGTCATTCTGCTATACTCACAGATCAGTGTCTGTCTTATTGATCACCAGAGAAGATTGCACCTGCAGTAGATGGGAAAAATACAGAGACCCAGAACCGAATGTGAAGAGTACTCTTATGCTCTGGAAATTCTACCTTGGAACTCTCAGTCCTAAATGGTATTTCTCCATCAAATCCCTCCATTCAGGGGTCAAAGAACTCTGTGGGGGAAAAGTCAATAAGATGGTAAGAGTCAGTGTGAATGACAGTCACCAAGGAAACAAGGTCTTCTACACAACAGGGCTGATGCACATAAGAACACATAGAGAAGATGGCAGTCTGCACACAGCTTACAGTGGTCTCTGCACCACTCGTGATAAAACATAACTTATACTAAAGTTGCTTGCAATTTCTTTTCATAAGTATAACTAAATTGATTTTAGGGCAATGCAAGTTGTATTTTTATTTCTTTGGAGATGAGATTTGATTTTTTTTTGCACCTAAAGAAAATACATTTTTTTACAGCAGTAATTTTTCATTTCTCTAACACAATTGACTATTCAACAACAGTTCAATTCAGTTTGACACTGAGTACCCAGAGGTCACAGATCCCTCAGATAAAGGCTCAGTTAAGCAATGATGCACTTATTTCATATGTCACACATAGATTAGGTTTCCAGGATACCTATATTTCCTCCCATTTGAAAATAAATTCCAGATTTTGCAGAATTTCCCTTGCTATCCTTAGATCAACAGTGTTCCAATAAGGTTTGGTCCCTAGATCGAGGTGATACTGGAAGGTAGCATAGTCTTTAGGAATTAGGTTTTGTAAGATGAAATTAAATCATCAAGGGCATGTTTGTGGAGACTATTATGGGATGATGGCCCCTTCCATCTCTATGCTCCATGGCTGCCGTATGTTCTTGGCATGATGTAATAGCCCACCACACGAAGCATGGATTGCAAATTCTGAAACTATAAGCCAATTTCAAACTTTCCTCAAAACTTGATTATATCGAGTGTTTTAACACATTGGTGCAGAGTTGGCAAACATGAACCCTCAGATATGATAATTTACCATCACAACAGAGAAAACTGATGAGAGCGTTTTACATAGAACAATAGATTTTTGCAACTCAGAAACAGTCAATGGAGCGAATGCATAAGGCAAGGCAGAGAACACGGCTTGAAGCTGCTCTGATTTAGCATTATGCTGAGCTACCAACATGAAAGGCAGTTCTATTGTTTGGAAATATCTTCTGGGAGTGACATTTTTAATCAACTTCTTGCAGCTAGAATAATTGAGAAGTCAATTCACTGAATGGTGCAGAGGCAGACAAGATAGGGCAATGGAAGTCATTTTTTTTTAGTATCTCCACATCTTCCTGATGCTTTTCAATAAAAAATCACAGATCTATATGTGCAATTTTGGAAAAATACTGATAGATTCGTATGCACAAAATTCTTTATAGATGTTGTGAGATGCTGTATGGTAAAATATAAATTAACCAATTTATGATGCTGGTGTCTCAGGCTACACTGTAGGGACATGTTAATATAGTTAATTCTTACTAATATGTCAGTAGCAAAGATCTAATAAAGAACTTTCTTATAAATGCTATGTTCCTGTTGGCTGATGCTCTAACTTTCATTTTAAATCGAGCACTAAGGGAATGTTGAATGTTTATTGTGTCTCTGCCAATGCTTCGGTGCCTGCTGTTGTTGCAGTCTTCATGAAAATTTTGTCCCCAAGGAAGGCAGGAATTCAATTTTTGTTTGTTATATTGAGTTTGTGCAGTATGTTCTTAAGTTATTAAAATACTCAATAGCTTGATACTTGGGAGGTGGTAAATAGTCACAATGTGTGGGGAAACAAGACACACACAGTACAATCTCAATTACCTAACATGAGATACTGTGTGTAAAGCTCCAGGTCCAGTTGAATTGACTGGATGGATCTGTATTTTTGTCCCCTGTAATATATGTTAGAATAAAAATAATAATAAAAATTAAAAAAAATAAAAACTACATAAGGCTGTTCCTAGTGTCCATGGATTACATGGTTAGAGTAAATGTTTTAAAACAAGAAGTGCAGTCTAGATTTACAGTCACAGTTATAGTGGAGTAAATACACGACCCCATAACAAAATTAATTATTAATTAACTGCTTTGTACTGAATATATTTCTACTTCTATGTACATAATTTTACATGAATGCCACTGAAGTGCCTTTATTTAGACTCAAACATCATGAATATCAAAATACTTCATTCTATCATGATGTTTTGATTGTACCATTACTAGACAATAAGAAATTTTCAGCTCCATTATATGTAATTTTTATGGAATTACTGTTATATGCCACTAGACCATACATGACTAAAATAACTTTATAAGTTTACTTAATGATACTGGTTAAAGGAATGAATGTATTTATATTTCAACCATATTTTTGAAGGTTCTTGAATAATTGAGACAGATCTTTCAACGTACTAGCTCACAAGAAGGTTCTGGATATGTTTATTAGTATTATCTTGGAATTATATGGTTGTTCTCCATGGAGTATAGGCAAAAGTGTCCTGTGCCAGGAAGTTCCTGAAGTTGATGGTTACTCCATAAAGGTAGAAAAGCCAAGAGACCCCTTGATTTCCATCTGACTGAATGTGTAATTTGAACAAAATCCACTTTCATTGTATTAACAGAAAAGGGACCCCCCAAAAAAATCAGGATATAAATTTAAGAGACAAAGTGTCCCCTGACTTTTGGACAGAAAGCCGATAAATGTGATAAAAAGAAATTTTAAAATTACAAAGAAATAACCATAGTACCTGGGATGTATCCAGCTCAAAATTCATTTCTATGTTCATAATTCTTTACCTTAAGAAGATTGCATTAAAATTCATAGGAATTTTTAATGTACAGACTGAGCTGGTGATATTTATGTATTTAGGAACACACACACACACACACATCATATATATATATAACAATAATTAAAAAATAAAGTTATAAATTTGAAGGAGGACAATGGGGTTGGTATACATGGAAGGGTTTACAGGAAAGAAGGAAAAGAAGAAAATGATAAAATTATATTGTAATCTCAAAAATAAAGTCTTCATATTAACTATTTTATTTTTTAACTATGACTGTGACTATGCATGTACATTCTGTTGCCAAGTGAGGCCAGGATAATGTGTTAAATCCCAAGAAGCTAGAGCTATAAGAACACTAGATCCGTCTTCTATAGATGCTGGAAATCAAACTCAGGCTCTCAACAAAAGAAACACATACTTCTAACCACCGAGAAACCTCTTCTGACCTATTGTGAGATATTTTTTACAACCACAATAGTATTAAGAGTTGCTTCTGCTTCTCTTGTATTAGTGCTCATCACGATAGAGTCCTGGAACTTAACATTCATTATGTAGGGTGCTTTCTATCTGTATATGGTACTACTATCTCTACTGATAGCTACGAGAGAATGCACACACAGAGAGTAGATAGATAGAAGAGATACAGGATAGATATCTCAGAAAAATGATATGAAGGGTGAAAAATCATCAACAATGTATGTGTTTATCTATAAGTATTAAGTATACGGAAATATGTATAAGGTACATATAGACAGAGTGGCACTTTTCCTTTTTTTTGTTGTTGTTGTTGTTTTTGTTTCCTCTTTTCCCACATCATTTCTGGCATACATTCTGGGATTTCTTCAGGATGGCTATTTTAACAAGGGTGGGGTGACATGTCAAGTTTTCAATTTCATTTTCCAGATGACAAAGGATGTTGAACATATTTTAAGATAATTAGTAGGCATTTGTGTTTATTCCTTTGAAGACTGCTCCTTTCATTAGCCCATTTGTTGATTGGCAATTTCATTTTCTTTGGATATAATTTCTGCATTCTTTGTAAGTTCTGCATATTCATCCTTTGTCTGAAGTAAAGTAACAATTTTCTTCCATTCTGTGTGTTCTCTGTGTGTGGTGCTGATTGCTTCCTTTTCTGTACAGAAATATTTTGTTTTTATGATCCCATCTGTTAATGCTTGCTGCTTGTCCTGTACTACAGAAGTTCTGTTAAGAGCATACTTACCCACCTGTTGCAGTAAATCTCCAACCCAAATAAGACCAGTCAAAGAAAACACAACTCAATATTTATGGATATAAACTGCACGCCAAGATTGGGCAGATTTACCATTACACTACTATATTCCCCAGCTATGAGATTCCCTTATAACCTGCATGCCATGTGCTCCTCCTCCATTGTCCTTCCTCCTCATCCTCCTCCATTGCCACCCTAGTGTCCTGAAGCACATTCTCTATATTTGACTTGAAAGGCTCTCTACTACCCTACATTCAACAGAGGGCTAATATCCAAAATATATAAAGATCACAAGAAATCAAATAAATAGACTCCAACAAATCCAATAACCCAATTAAACATGGAGTACAGAGCTAAACAGCAAGTTCTCAAAAGAATAATCTTAAATGGCTAAAAAGCACTTAAATGTCCAAAAATATTTAGTCATCAGAGAAATGCAAACAAAATGACTTTGAGCAATTAGAATGGCTAAGATCAAAAATTCATGTGACATCGAATGCAGGCATGGATGTGGATGAAGGGGAACAATCCTCCATTGCTTGTGGAATTGGAAACTTATTCAACCACACTGAAATTCAATCTACTGGTTTCTCAGAAAATTGGAAATAGTTCTACCTGAAGATCCAGCTATACCACTTCTAGGCATATACACAAAAGATGCTCCACCATATCACAAACACATGTCCACTATGTTCATAGTAGCTTTATTAATAATAGACAGAAACTAAAAATGACCCAGATATCCCTCAACCAAAGAATGGATATAAAAAAATGTAGTTCATTTATACAATGGATTACTATTAACCTATTTAAAACAAGGACTTCATAGATTTTTCAGGCAAATAGATGGAATTAGAAAATATCATCCTAAGTGAGGTAACCCAGACACAAAATGACATGCATGATACATACTCACTGATATGTGGATAATAGCCATGAAGTACAGGATTCCCATGCTATACCCCATATATCCAAAGAAGTTAAACAAGAAGGAAGGCCTAAGCAAGAATGTTTAAATCTCAATTAGACGGGAAGATAAAATAGTTATAGGAGGAAGACAGAGGGAGAGATTTGGGTAGGAGAAAGGAGGGAGGGGGAAAGGTGGCAGGAATAAGTGTGGGAAGAGACAGAAGAAAGGGCCATAAGGCCAGGAGAATGAATGGAAATCTGCAACAGTTGGAAGTGGGGAAATGGTAGGAATCTCTAGGAAGTACCAGAGACTGGGATGCAGGAGGCTCCCAGGAGTCAATTCAGGTAACCTTAGTCAAGATGCCTAACAGTGGAGACATGATACTTGAAGATGCCACCTCCTGTAACCAGGCGGGATCCCCAAGATAAGTACATAAAACTACCCACAAAACATTCAGCCCAAAATTTGTCCTGTCTAAAAGAAATATAGGGACAAAGATGGAGCAAAAACTGAAGGAATGGGCAACAAATAACAAGCCCAAAACCATGGGCAAGCACCAATCCTTAACACTATTATTGATACACTGTGATGCTTGCAGACAAGACCGTAGCTTAACTGTCCTCTGAGAGGCTTTCTCCAGAAGTTAACAAAAACAAATGCAGATACCCATAGCCAAACATTGAACAGAGGTCAAGGACTCTTATGGAAGATTCAGGGGAAAAGATTGAAAGCCCTGAAGGGGAAAGGAACTCCACAACAAGACCAACAGAGTCACCAACCTAAGCCCCTGGGAGCTCTCAGATACTTAGCCACTAACCAAAGAGCATACACAGGTTGGACCAAGGACCCCAACACATACGTAGCAGATGTGTAGCTCAGTCTTCATGTGGATCTCCCAACAACTGGACAGGGGTTGTCCCTAAAACTGTGGCCTGACTAGAAGCTGTTTGTTCCTCAACAGGGCTGCCTTTTTTGGCCTCAGTAGGGAGGATGAAACTAATCTTTCAGAGAATTGATGAATCAGGGTAGAGAGATACCCAGTGGGTCCCCACTCTCTCAGAGGAGAAGGGAAGGAGGAGTGGGGGACTGTGTGAGAGGTGGAATGTGAGGGGAGGCTGCATTTGAGATGTTAATTAATTAATTAATTAATTAATTAATAAAAGTTTGTCATAGAGGCTTTTCATTTCTTTAGTTACATGTATTGCAGGAAATTTAATTTGGGGGAAAGAACTATTGTGAATGAAACATTTTTTAAATTTATTTCTCTGAGGGTACATTTTTGGCATCTATAAAAGCTACTTCCTTTTAATATTTAGTTTGTATCCTGAAACTTTAAATTGCTTATTAGATTTAGGAGCTTTCTGGTAGCTTCTGTAAGGTCATCTAAAAATACAGAGAGATTGATTTCTTCCTCTCCCAATTTTATCCCTATGCTGTCTTCTCTCTAATTGCTACTACAGTTAAGATTTTGAGCCTTATATTGAATAACTATCCCTGCCTTTGATATACATTGTTTTATATTAAGAATAGATTATATATTCCTACAATAAAGAAAATTAATCAAAAGATTGCTTTCTTCTAAATTAAGTGTATTATTTCTCAGGAATAGAGGATTTAATTCATTTTCCATGAAATGAACTGATTCTACAATATAAGATTAAATTTATATCCCGTTAAGGTTCTTGTTTTCAAGTCACAAAAATTCTCTTCCCATCTAAACTCTGATTTGCTTGAAGCTGGGGTGTCTAGAATCCTGGGTTGTCAGCTGACCTGTTTATTCAGAGGAATCATCCATCACAGCACATGGGGGCTTTCACCCAACAAAGAATGCAAGGAATAGCGTGCAAAATCCCACATAGATTATTTTTGTTAGAAAGTTTTCACATTATAAAGATCGATTTCTACAGTAGTGTTTAATTTTGTTCATAATTACCATCAAAGAACTATTTATATGGCTGTGGCCAAGCCTCTTCTGGGAAAGGTGCACGAGTATAATGCAAGCGGCTCTCATTATGGCAAAGCCTGACTGGCTGGGTCCCCACATGGTAAAGACAGAGGGGGACATTCTTGTAGAATCTCCTCACCTTTCCCAAGGAAATATTTGGGTTTTGCTTTTGCTTTGCATTTGCATTTTTGGCTTGACTATTGGAGGTCTTTGCTTTCACTTTATCAGACAGATGTTTCCCCAGAATCAGAAAAAGAAAGCTTGGGTCATAATCCATTCCTGATTGTCTCTGAGGTTCATGGGAGCAGAACAGATTACTACCCCTCTGTTAATAACAGTGATGCAGTTGAGTCGACACAAAGGCCAGGTCTGGGTACATCAGCTAAAGTCCCGATATTTTCTCTCAATGAGAACTTAGTTCTGACAACAATTTGCCCACCAACCTGTTCCAAACAACAGCTAGTTGATTATCAAGAGGTTAGGAAGGTCTTGCTGGATCTCTGGTTCCAAGACCTAAGAGGAACATTCAGAGGTGAGCTAAGCAAGGATAGGGAGCTTACTCAGGTTACTAATTTGGGTATTAGAAAAGTGAGAAATCCTTATTAGGATATAAGGATATAGATGGCAATAATTAAATTAGAATTCCCTGTGTACATAGTCTATCACTCTATGCTGTAACCTCAATTGCTACCAACCAAGGTCACTTGTTTATGTACTAATTTGCTGGGCTGGATAGTAACTGCTTGCTGCAGCTGTTTCTTCTTTCTTGGTATAGTTCATAGGTTAGAAACAAACTATAGAGATTCAGGAGAAGGAAGAGGGGAAGGTACAGTGTGCACATTATTATTACAAATAAGGGATATTATTTCTATTTTTAAAGGTTTCTTATCAAATCATGCAAATTACCTATAACTGTAAATCTACATTTTAAAGAAAAACTTTAAATGTAAGAACATACATGTGTAATTAGTTACATTACTATAAAGGGACTTGATGTAGCCATTTGGAGGGGACATACCTATTACTTCAAATGAAATTTCTATTTCAGCTTCAGAGTTTTGTGAAATTTACAAGCCAAAGGGTATAAATAATAAATTTTAAATATTCATGGAAAGTTCAACGACTCATTTTTCTTATATATCATACACTTAAGAGGAAAAAAATGAAAGTTTTTTCATGAAAATGAAAAATGAAAAAATCTCAAGAAAGTTGAGATGCAGACATAAAAAATGTTCCAGAAGGGCGGGGGAGATGGCCCAGCGGTTAAGAACAACAACTGTTCTTCCAGAGGTCCTGAGTTCAATTCCCAGCAACCACATGGTGGTTCACAACCATCTGTAATGGTGTCTGGTGCTCTCTTCTGGTGTGTCTGAAGAGAGCAATGGTGGTGTACTCATATACATAAAATAAATACATTTAAAAAATGTTCCAGGAAATGAGTAACAAGATGACATCAGTCAGATGACTGGAAGTTGTTCCTAACACCTGACACCTGTGTTACTGAACCCTGTAGCAGTGTTTGCCTACAAAGTTGGTATAGATACGTATGCCTTTCTAATACAGGATGATGATAAGCCAATGTGAGAAATTTTATTCTTTAAATATAGGCTGTCCTCCTGTGTATATAAGTAATTTCCTCCTTACTTATTCTTGTGTTTACTTAGTTCATATGACAGGGTTGATTTGCCGTATTTTTCTTGTCACTAAATTAAATCTGCCTGGATGAGAAAGAATCAGTGAAAACAGCTACAACTAATGAATAGCTAATGGTGTTTACCATGCAATTATCGTGCCTGAAATAACAGCATAATGCCCAGCAGTTGATAACATAATTTAAGGGATAGTATGTCTCTTTTTAAAGGTTTTCTATCAAATCATGCAAAATACATTTTGACAGTGTCTTTTTTCCTAATTAGCTTACAAAGAATTTTGAAGTATCATTTCACATATCCTACTTCTCCATATCTTCTTCTATTACTGTTAACTCATTTTTCACAAAAAAAAAGCATGACGGTAATTACCTTTCAGTATTTGGGAAAATTATTTACATGAGGAATCTCTGACTACACCTGCGACTAAGATACTCTGAAACAGATTTCACCTAGATTATTCAATACCTCAGTATTCAGACTGACTGAGAAATTACCTACATCCCAGTAATAAATTATATTTGTGGGTGATGTGTATCTAATCTTGACTGAGACCAAGCTCTGTGACATGGTCTTTACACTGATTAATCAGTTTCTCACCAATCACCTTGCAATGACTGAACTTGAAGCTTGATCTCAACAAATTAAATACTGTCATTAAGCCAACCAGACAAACTGATAATCTAGAAGAAAATTTTGATCCTTAAAAAAAAATGTATCATTTTAAAGAAAGATGCCTTCTGACAGCACCAATCTGAGGGTTTGTTGCAGGTAAATGTTTCCTTAGCTTCTGTGAATCTGTTTTCCATGTTAAGGCTTCAATGTTATTTTAGATAAGATCCTTGAAATAACAGTGCATGTTCTCAGTGGTTTTAATTAAATTATGCTAAATGTAATTTTTCTTTCCTCTATGGATTTTAGGCACTTCTTCTGTGTCCAAAACAGTTCGAATTCAAGACCAGCTTAGAGTGCAGTTATTCATTCCCAGTGACAGATGCAGACAGCTTACTGAGCAAACTGTTTCTCATTGTCTTTGTTCTCAGCAGTTAGGGCTTTTTTAATGCCTTAAAACTATTCAATTTTTTATCCCTGTTCTAACACAGTCAGATTACAAGAAAAAAAAAGGAGGCAGCATATCAGCAAAGCAGGGGCCAAAGATAGGAACACTTTTTCTGCTTCTTAAAATAGAGTAGGCTAGACTTATGAGGAGTAGGACTCAGAGACATGTTGAAATTCCCAACGTGCTGAACTCCCCAAGGAATCCAAATATTCCTTTCCCTACCAGAAACAGATGAATAATCATCAGAAAATAATTCCTTAGACGTAATAAATATTTGCTTTATATGGTCTCTAAAACTATAAAAAGCTGTTGTTCTGTGATGCGACATATATAACACAAATTACTTATTGAGCCTAAAAGTCTTAAGCCTAAAACTCTAGGTAATTACAAACTCCACTATCGATAGTACACATACTTGTCGTAAATTCTGTAAAATGTTTTCATTATCTTAAAGCAGCTTCGGGTTTGATATTTCCTAGGATTTCCAGTCATAATCGCCTCCCTTTTGGTTTACTGTGACTTCAATTTCCCATCACAGTTGATACTCATTCTTCTAAAGAAGAGAAATGATTTGGGAAATGGTGTGGAATAGGATTCCCCTGCTGCTTTCAATACAGAAGATACTTTGTGGTGAAAGTCGCCTGGGGGATCCTCACTGAGCTGTAAGGTCCCATCAGCATCACAAAATACTGCTCCTACCCAGCATTTTGTATCTATTTCTCCCCTATATAGAAAATATGATTACTGTCAGTAGGTGAGATTCTTGAAGAATAATGAGAGGGCTGTGTCCTATGACCTTCTAAAGTCGACGATTAAAGAATTTGTGCGTTCTGCCATTCTTTAACATTTTTATTCACACATAAGCACTATAGACTTTCATACTCTCTCATGAATGACGTGTTAAAATGTGACAGTATTTTGATTAAATTTTATGAGAATGTCCAGGTTTATAATATATTGAAAATGTGATTTTAGGTAATGTGATTACATAGCTTGCACTAAAATTAAGATGAAGATTATAGATAAATCGATAGATAAATAGATGTATAGGTATAAATATAGATATAACTATCCATATATGCAATGTCTACTAAAATCATCTGCTGTTTATCAAGGTGAAGAATTTCCCCACTATCTTTTTCTTTAGTTTTTAGTTCCCTTGAGCTCCTTTTGTCTCTCACTCTGCAGGATTGTCTGAAAAAATGTCAGATATGAATTCACATTTAATTAGTATGCTATTGTAGTTTACACCACAGAAGCTTGGAGTAAAGTCAGGCTCTTTAGAGGGCCAAACCAAAATAATGAATATATGAAATAATGAATATATGAATAATGAAAATAATAAATATTACCAAAGACATGAATCATATTAGTTTACAGAGTATGTACTGGGTAATCGAAAAATGGTTATTGGTACACTGAAGAGAATAAGATACCAGCAGTTGTTAAGACCACAAAAAAAAAAAAAATGGACGTCTCAGCTGTCCAAATTTGCCACTGACAACTTGTAGGATTCTTGGTAAGCCCTTGTTTTCAGATCACATTGAAGTCTGAGGAAGCTGGGTTGAAACACTGGCAAAGAATTACAGCAGTAACAGCAGCAGCAGCAGGAACAGAGCAGTAGATACACTAAGAAGCAATGAGGAAAGCCAACAGGAAAAAGCACATTCCTTTTTTCTTTCCCTTGAAATGTACTGACAACTCTAGGGAAGGTCCTCTAAATCTTGGTTAACATTTCTGAGGAATATTGATACAGACAGGCCCAAAGGTGTTTCTCTTAGTTGATTTTACAGTCAATCAAATTAATGAGCAAGATTAAACACCACCAAGTACTTTCATCTAGAAAAGACATTCTTAATAAATGTGAAGACACAAACATTTAATCTTATCATTCAGAAGAAAGAGCCAAGCAAAGCTCTTGTGACTTTAAGGCCAGTCTTGTCTACACAGCAAGTTCCAACGTAGCCAGTATACATAATGAGTGCCTGTTCATGAAGATAGATAGATAGATACATAGATAGATAGATAGATAGATAGATAGATAGATAGATAGATAGATAGATGGAATTCCTGATGGAAGAGTGTCAGATGCTGTAGTGCTTTTAAGAGACCATATTTCAGAGGGTATGTTACCTATTACCTACAAAGTAAACTACAAGAAACCATTGCTCACACCAACAGAAAGGCTAACTGAAAGACTAGTGTGAACATATCACACACACATTACTTCTATTGAAACCAGAGTCAGAGTCTATAGTATCTTCTTAAGATATTTATATACTGAGTAGTTTTAGTCTCCATTTTTACCTTCAGCCTCATGAAATTCATAGGCTTCTCTTTTTTGTACTGAGTTCTTATCAGTGTCTAGTGTCATGAGAGAAATTAAAATGTCCTAAAGAGATGGTCTATGGGTATTGCTAAGAGTCTTGCTCAAGTGATGAATTATAAATACAGACATACAAGTACCTTATATAGAAGTAAAGCTAAAATGTGCTAGTCACTACTACCTGAAAGGCTGAGGCAGGAGTATTACTGTGAATTCAAATACAGCCTGAGTTATATAATGAATCTCTAGCTATCTTGGGCTACAAGGTGAGATGCCCTAGAAAGAAGAGACAAAGAAAACCAGGATGAATCACTATGAGGAGGAAAAAGAGAATAAAAAGCGTAGAGTCTCCGTCCTAAAGAAAAAGAAACAATTATCAAAGCCATTTAGACCTCAGTCTTCTGTTTAATGAGGGAAGACAGCATAAGGCTGAAATGTATGTAAATGGAATAGCTCAATCTCTACCCTCATTCTCCCATGTAAACTTCTTATAGAATCTTCTACTTCCTTAGAGCATAACTTAAAACAAAAATTATGTTTCTTGTCATACACAAAACAATTTCCTTCCAAAGAGACTTCCAGAGTGATCGCCAAATGCGTAAAAGACCCTCTGGCAACTGTGTAGACACTAAATCTTAAAGGAAGTCCAAGACACAGTTCAAGACTACAGTTAGTATTTGAAATGAATTTATTTTTCTTTGATTTTTTTTTCTTTGAAAAACTGCAGAGCCTGGATTACGAGTGATGCGTCTGTCTCAGAAATGAAGCCAACTTGGAATTACAGTTTTCTCTGCTGGGTATGTTTGCAAATAAAATAAAAAAATAAGGAGGAAAACAGAGACATACATAATTATGGAAGACACTAGAATGTGGAAAAGAGATTAAACCTTATTAAAATATCATTCCTAGGCATTAGCAGCACTTGGATAATTAATAATATAACAGTTGACTGCACTAAGAACCATAACAGAAATTAAATTTTCATTTATGAACAGGAATAATGAGGTAATATAAAAAGATTAGGTTTGGATTTTCCTGCTACTGAAGATTAATAGTTGCCTAAGGTCTCCATGCAGAATTGAGACCCACATTTGGTTGCAGAGAAAGATAACTCATCTGACACACATTCTCTAACCCTGGACTGCAGTCCTGACATAAGACAGCTCACTGTTTGCATTTCTCCAGCACTACAGTAAGACTCACCAACAATACACATCATTATGAGCACCAGAGAGGAGTAAAAACATCTTGCTCTGAGAAAAGAATACAATATAAGTGGACGAAATATATCATAAATTGCTTTTCACAAATAATGCACTCGGCAACACAGATGCCCAAGAAATTGTTCTTGTGGCACTTCATGAAAGGCTCACAGTTATGAAAAGATGTAAGGTGATTTTTAAAAATGACAGAGAAATAACAAAGGCAGGGTTTTTTTTTGGGGGGGGGTCCCTGGCATCTAGGACTTTCTCGTGGCTACCCCCCAGTTCTCCCTCTCTCACTGCTACACACCTCCTTTCAAATTCCTGACCCTCTGTACTTTTCCCCCATCTCCTCCCATATCTGAGGGACCCCTTTTTCCCTCCCCACCGCTCTCCCTCCCAGATCCTGAGATTATTTTCTTCCACCTTCTGAGTAGGTGACTATTGAAAGACTCAGGAAATTCGCAGACAAATTAATGGATCTTGAAAATATCATCCTGAGTGAGGTAATCGGGTCACAAAAGAACACATGTAAAAGAACACATGTGGTATGTACTCTCTGATAAGTGGATATGAGCCAAAAAAAAAAAAAAGCAAGCAAGAAAGAAAGAAAGAAAGGAAAAGAAAAGAAAAGAAAAGAAAAGAAAAGAAAAGAAAAGAAAAGAAAAGAAAAGAAAAGCTCTGAATAACTACGACACAACTCAAAGAAGTTGAAACCCAAGAAGAAGGAAGACCACATCACAGTGTGGATGCTACAGTCCTACTCAGAAGGTGGAAGAAAATAATCTCAGGATCTGGGAAGGAGAGCGGTGGGGAGGGAGAAGGGGGTCCAGTTCAGATATGGGAGGAGATGAGGGAGAAGTACAGAGGGTCAGGAATTTGAAAGGAGGTGTGTAGAAGTGAGGGAGCGATAACTGGGGGTAGCCACGAGAAAGTCCTAGATGCCAGAGACCCAAGATGTTCCCAGGACTCAACAGAGAGGAAATTAGCTGAAATACCCAAAAAGGGGAGATAGAACCTATAGAGACCATGACATGGCCCTGGTTAAGAGATGGGGCCACCCATCCACCTCAAAAATATTAATTCAGAATTCCTTCTGTCAAAAAGAAATGAAGAGGCAAAGAGTAGAGCAGAGACTGAAGGAAAAGCCATCCAGAGACAGCCCTAAACTTCGGGTCCATCCCACTTGCAGACACCAAACCCAGACACTTGCTGATGCCAAGAAGCACTTGTTGACAGGAGCCTAGTATAGCTGTCCCCTGAGAGGCTCTGCCAGTGCCTGACCAATACAGATGCGGATGGATGCGTGCAGTCAAACATCAGACTGAGCGGGGAACCCCAATGGAGGAGTTACGGCAAGGACTGAAGGAGCTAAAGGGGTTTGCAACCTCATAGGAAGAACAACAATATCAACCAACCAGAACCCCCAAGCTCTCAGGGACTAAACCACCAATAAAAGAGTACTCAAGGAGGGACCCATGATTCCAGCTGCATATGTAGCAGAGGATGGCCTTATGTTGCATCGATGAGAGGTCCGTCTCTTAGTCCTGTGGAGGCTCAATGACCCAATGTAGGGGAATGCTGAGGCAGAGAGGTACTGAGGCAGAGAGGGTAGGTGGGTGGGTGGGGGAGCACCCTCATAGAAGCAGGGTGAGCGGGGAGGGGCTAGGAGGAGAAGAAACTGGGAAAGTGGATAACATTTGAGCTGTAAATAAATAAAATAACCAATAATAAAATAAAGATTACTATAGTGGTTTCTTTTTTTATTTTCCAGGGAGTTTCTAATTACTTTTATGATGCACCAATTGTACCTATAAGGTAGATATACTTACTTGCAAAGCCTAGCAGGCTACACACAATATTTTTTAAAGTTCTTGTCAAAAGGTAGGGAAGGAAAAAGAAGAGAAAAAAATGATATAGGTATATTATACTCTCAAGAAAGAAAAGAATACCGTTTTAACAGTGGGGACTCAGTCCCTGGAGCCACGTAGGTGGCAATGAGCAAGTAGTTGGAGCAAGTGCCCATAGCTCGCCCTCCTAAGGAAGTGGGGAAGATACTGGAGTATTGTGAATCCTGCAACTTTGAGACAACCTACCTGAAATAGTTGCTAAGGGTATTGCAGTAAGAGAATTCATGGTTATCTGAGGTTGTGTATTCGTTTTTTTTACTATGTCTTCATAATTTCATAGGCATGTGTGTTTGTGGTGTGTGTGTGTGTGTGAGAGAGAGAGAGAGAGAGAGAGAGAGAGAGAGAGAGAGAGAGAGAGATTGCACTCATGTACATGTGTTTGTGTGTGTGCCCTCATGTGCATGTGTATGTGTATGTGTACGTGTACGTGTACGTGTATGTGTGTTTGTGTGTGCCATCATGTGCATGTGTTTGTATGTGTGTGTGTGTGTGTGTGTGTGTGTGTATGTTTATGTGCCCCACTCTTGTGCTTGTGTTTGTGTGTGTATGTGTTTGTATGTGTGTTTGTGTATGTGTGTGTGTGTGTGTGTGTGTGTGTGTGTGTGTGTTTGTATTACACTTAATATTGAAGGTCTCTTCTGTTCTACTAGCTTTATGTTTTGGTAGGTTAAATAACACTGTTGGCAGGTTTAGGTTATAGGGTAATTTGGTGGCACATTTTCAAGCACTAGGACTCTGTAAAAGACCAAGAACCTTTGCATGCCAAAGAGAGTGTAGTTGTAGTCACAGGATATCTCAAAATACTAAGGGCCTCTGCTATGGTTCATTTATGGAGACCTGAGGAAGCATTAATGTCTACCACTGCCCCTTCAAATACCACCGGGTCTGCTGGGTCATGTAGCCCAAGCGGCAGAACAGCCTGCCCTGCAACTGGGACCTGTTGAAGAATATAACCCAGATTCAGGTCCTCTCAAAACTACAAGTTCTTGCGGTCTTCCTTTCTTGACAATAGAATAATTTCCCACCTAAGAGAAATATCTGTACATGACACTTATCACTGAACCACTCAAATTGTGCTGAAGTAGGAGATGTTGAACTTTTATTAAATTTATTTCCCATCTTCTGATACACTATAAAAAAATTCTACAAAAAAAAAGAAAGGTGTTTATTTTATCAGTGATCAATGTCATGGACCAATGAGATACCTTGCATTAAAAAAGTGATCAAAATTCCTGTAAATAGAAAGCTGGGGGATTAATATACCCTTGAGGGAGGACTGCAAAAACAAATTACTTCCATTGGGCCTTATGGGTAGCAAGGAAAAAGTATTTGCAAGATCTATAGCTGCAGACCAGATACCAAGAGATGTGTTAATCTGATCAAGCAAAGAAACCACATCTGCAACATCAGCTGCAAGTGGAGTCACCACTTAATTAAACTTGCAATAATCAACTGTCTTTCTGAAAGTTCCATCTGTCCTCTGCACGAGTTAACTGGAGATGTGGTGGAATCAACCAACAGCCTCTCCAAAGACATAATGTAGGTTTGGGTTCATTATTTATTTGGTTCATTATTATGCAGCTCTGGTCCCTTCCATGAAGCCTTTCCAAATGTAACAACTTTCAATCCACAGGTCAGGAAAACAATGTGCATATTGTTGCCCCTCCTTAGAATATCTTTTTGTTGTTGTTTTTTGTTTATTTGTTTTGTTTTAGTTTTTTTTTCATAAAAAAAAATATGCTGATCAGTTTCCCCTCCTTCTACTCTTCGTAAATTCATTCACCCTCCATTTCTTTTTCACAGCAGAACCCCTTCCAGGCTGAGGCCTAAACTTGCATTATAAATCAGCCAGTCTTAGAATGAAAGCTTGTGTTTGTTTTTTCAGAATTTCGGTCCTCTGACTGTAGGAAAGAAGATTCTCTCTCAGGGCACACTTATGAGGCTTAAATTGTTTATGCACATCTGGAGCTGGGAAATTGAATCTCTGATCTCATATTTTCTTTTTGTTAGTTTACCAAGAGACACTAGAAGCCCCCAGCCAACATCATCAATTCTTCCAGAAATGTTTAGAAATATTATACATACGTCTCTAAGTTCATTGCCACTCACAAGAGGTAACAAAGAATTATAAAGTGCCTTTATCCTGTGTAGTTTTTTAAACTTGTACCATGAAAAAAAAATGTAATATACTTTATTATAAAGTTTTTGTGAGCTAGTAATATGACTCAATGAGCAACACATTGACCATACAAAATGAGAACCTTATGTCAGTCTCCAGCAAGCACCCACATAATCTGAGGAAATATAAATAAGAAAGTTCTTCAGTCTTGCTAACTAATCATTCTAGCAAACACTAGGTTCAGAAGGCCATCCAGTCTCAAAATTAAGTAACAAGTTAGACCAACTCTCAGCATTCTCCAGTTCTTTTCTTAGTTTTTTGTCTAATGTTGAGGTCCCTGGAGCTTTTCCTTGTCATGTTAACACATCTATTGGTGTCATCATTTTTCAGATCTTCTTTTAGGCAGGCATCTTGTTGAAACTTAATGGATATTGCCTCTCTAATATGTCTAAGAACTATAAACTTACAGCAAATTTCCTGTTCCTTTGGTTCTTGCATCTCCTCTTTGGCAATGTTATCTAGACTTTAGGAATTGTTCTGTAGATGTATCCGTGGGGATAGAGCACCATATTACTTCTTGTTCTCTGCAGTTTGACCTGCTATGGTTTTCTGTAATGGTATCCATCTAAGGTAAAGAAATGTTTATTTGATAAGGACTAGAACTACACTTATCAATGGATATAAGAATAAGTATTGAAGATGCAGCCAAGAGTTATGCTGAATTCATGAAGCGCTGATTGTTGCTTCTCTTTCAAGACCTGTGACTTCTGTAGTGTCAAGTATCCAATATCAAATGATCAGCTCTGAAATTAGATAATAGGTGACTTTATATAGATTAGGTTGGTAGTACACTTATATAAGCACATGTATATTTAAAAAAAGAGAATATATTAGTAGTAAAAATGTGAATGTATAACTAGATAAGGAAGTTAATGAGTGATTGAGGAAGCCATCTGAAATCAGCCTCCATACACACACACACACACACACACACACACACACACATACACACACACACATATATATGAACACACACACATGCACACACACTACATACAACAAACTAAATTTTAAATTTTAATTTAATATCTTATTATAAAGATAATCTCACCTGTTTCTACATTTCTACATTTAAATTATACAAGCAGCTGACTCTGTGTTTCTTTTGCCTTTATTGGTCTAACCCATTACATTCCTAGCAACTCTTGGAACATATTTTGTTACTTTTGCATTGAATACACTATAAAAAATAATAAATCGTTCCTATAAATTATAATTGTAAAAATCTCCTAACTTGTCAGAAATCAGTGAAGGGAAAGAAAATGTAACACACCCTCTAAAACTATGTCTGAATTTTCAAACTTCATCAACACTGGAAATGACTCAATCCAAGTAGACAAGCACAAGGTTTTGAAAAAAAAAACTGAACAAATCTTTAAATAGTTATCTAACTGCCTAAAATACAAGCCTTTAGGAGCCTCTACTCACTAATTCTGATTTTCCTCAGATTAAACGATATTTATATTTCATTCTGTGTGGAAAGTTTTAAACAATAGAGATAGATGGACATATAGAGACATATACAGAGAGAATAAAATACTCTGCACTTTCTAGACAGACAACTATGATCTCTTTTGTCATGTTAAATGAATAATCACTATCTGAAATGGCTTCTTCCATTGTGAGGTATTTATTGAATCAAGCATCTTGAGTATGGAAAGTGAGTGATCTAACACTAAGTCTTAATTCTTTCTTGAATCACTTTTAAACTGACTCTGATGTCACTTGAGAACTAGTTGTGTTAATTCCTAATTTTATTCTTAACAATAGATTCTTTATATGTACATTTCCCCATGAGAGCCTAAATGGTAGTTTAAAATTTTTTGACTCTGTTCTATGATAGAGAAACAAGCAAACAGCCGGAATGGCATTCTGCCTTTTTTATAGCTAATTTAGTTCCTTTTTATCTGCAGTAGACCACATGGAAAATGACATAGAGCCATGGCAATCCCTAAATGATGACTACACAGATGACTCTTAATAACTCTCTCTGCGCTACAAATACAGTATAAAAATAATTACACTGTTGCTTCAATATATTCAGCTGTTGAATAAAAGCAGAATGACTCTAAGAGAAATACATTTTTTGACAATTAGGGTGTATATTATCAAACTCAAAATTAAGCAGCAATTTCCCCATAAACCAATCACATATATCAGAGGCCATTTCTGCTGTAAATTATGTAGCAGGGACAAGAGAAGTACTTCTGAGAAGTTCTAAATGCTTTGTTTAGATGAGAGATTAAAACCACATGAATTTTAAGAGGGTTGATATGTGCCCAGAAGAAAACAAAATAGTTTCAAAGTTCTGATCATATACAGCAATTGGTACCTGTATTCATTACTCTTCCGTGATTGTGATTAAACATGATGATCAAGGAAACTTATAGAAGAAAAGATTTGTTTGAGCTTACAAAGAATAAAACTCCATCATGACATGGAGGCATGACAGCAGGCAGGCATGGTAGTAGGATCACAATGTTGAGAGATCATATCCTCAACTCTAAGCATAAAGAAGAGAAAATGAACTGGAAGAAAAGTGAGGCTATCCTAGCTCCATGATGTACTTCCTCCATTAAAACCACCACCTAAGTTCCCCAAGCAGTTCCACCAGCTGGGAATCAATTATTCATAAACCCAAGTCTGTGAAGGATCATTTTTCCCCCATGCAAAGCACCATAGTACCTAATGTTTTGTTGAGAACAGGTCTAGCTCTACGTTGGAGAGACAAAATGTCACAGACCGCTCTGTCAATGTTGAAACCCTCACTGCCAAAAGCTTTGAAGACTAACTTCTTAGCCTGCACTGCCCCAAGCAGCTCCAGTCTGAGGGTCGGGGTTCAGCAAGAGAGAGAGTGAAGACAGACTCAAAGAATAGAGACCAGACAGAGTGTGATTCAATCCCATTTATTCTTCAGTCTCTCTTCCTAGTTCAAGTCCCTAGTTCCAACTCCCTAGTTCCTAGCACCTAATCCTAGTTCCAGTTGCTAGTCTCTTTCCCAGTTCCAAGCTCTTTCTCCAAGTGCTAAGTGCCTAACACCTAATGCTCTGTTGCCTAGTGTCTAATAATCTGTTGCTCTCTTCTGTCTGCCTCTGCCTTTTATATGTCTCACTTCTAAGCCACGGCCTTAAGTCATGTCCTTAGGTCTTATCTCTAAATCACACCTTTAAGTCTCACACACCCAAGGGAAGATCCTGGGTATCTAAAACAAGATGTTATCAGAGTGTGCTCAGCTGTTGTAGGTTGTTGTAATCAAGTCTCTTGTCAGGGTATATGGCTCAAGATGGCTGCAAGGATGATAGCCGGATAGCCGCCTTCTGTTGGCTCCCCACAATGTTTGACTTTGTAAATAGGAGAGGTCTGTTAATGTCTGTAAGTTCTTCTACCTAAATCTAGCATATTTTTCACAATATTCACTTTACCACAATCATTTGCACTGGTTTCTACTTTTAAACTCAGAGACTATTATTCTTTGTGAATATGTACTGTGTCTTCATTATCCACTCATCAGCAGTTTGCCAGCTCGGCTGCCTCTGTTTTCCAGCTATAATGAATGAATGAAGCAGCAGTGACCATGATGTGCCAGTACCCCGAATATAAGATATAAGTTCATTTGGGTAACTGCCTGGGATTGATGTAGATATGTCATTTAGTGGTTTTCTTTTCAATTGTTGAGTTTTTTTTTTTATTTTTGTAGTGTTTTAAGAAGCAACCAGATATATTTCTAAGGTGGTCACACTACTTTTCACCCCCCACCAACAGTGAGTAAAAGTTCTTTCTCTACACCTCTGAAAACAATAACTGATATTCTCAGTGATAGGAACTCTGACTGGCAGGAGGTAGAATCTTAAAGTAGTTTAAATCTGCATTACCCCAGTGGCTAAAGATATTGAACACTATAAAGTTGACTAGACATTGTTTTCTTTTTTGTTTGTTAGTTGTTTGGATTTGATTTTGTGTTTTGGTTTGTTCATTGGTTTGTTAGTTGGTTGGTTTGTTGGTTTTGAGATGTCTAAGCTAGCCTGTGATGGTGCTTTCTGGCCTGAAACTCACAGAAATCTTACTATCCCTTTCAAGTGCTGGGATTAACTTGTAACGCCACACCTGAGTTTGTTTTTTTATGTTTGAGAACGTTCTGATTGATTTATAATCCATTCTTTTTAATTGGGCTGTTTGGTTTCTTGTTTAGGTGTTGTTTTCTCTTTTGTTGTTTCTTGTCATTGGTTCATTGTTGGTTCTGTGTATACTGTAGACACTAATCCTGATATATATATATATATATATATATATATATATATGACATATATATATGACATATATATATATGACAATGATTTTCTTCAACTATATGAAATGTGTCTTCACTCAGTTAAAAGCTTCATTTCTATACAAAAGCTTTTCAGTTGTCTGAGACTTTATTTGTCCATTGATGGTCTTATTTCTTGTACTACTGGATTCTTATTCTGAAGAGCATCACCTATATTTATATGTTAAAGTTCATTTCTATCATTTTTTTGTCTCCTATGGCTTTGGAGTACTGGGTCTTATGTGGAGGTTTTCAGTACATTTGGAGTTGAGCTTTTTACAAGGTTAAAAAGAAAAATTCTGCTTCATTCTTTTGCATTTTGATATCCAGTTTGCTTGGCACTATTTGTTGAAGATGCTCTTTTCTAATGTATATTTTGTCATATTTGTCAAAAATCAAAAAGCTGTAGTTAAATAAAGTTATACCTGGATCCATTGTAGAATGTTAATCAGCTTCAAAAAAATAAATTGTTTAAAAAATTGGAAAAAAATGAATAAAATTGGAAATGTTATCATAATCCATACCCCAAGATACTTCAGGTTTTTTCTTATATGAAGAGGCCAGCTTCTACTCTTTAGTCTGTCGCATTCAACACTGAGTACCTGTGTTACAAGAAACAAGGAACAGAATGGAGGAAGGTCTAACCTTATGGAAAGAGCTACCGTAGAACACAGATCAAAAGAAAGTAAAAACATGGCTAGGGACAGTGGTACTTGCCTTTAATCCCAGTACGCAGGAAGGAGAGACAAGTGCATCTCTTTAAGTTTAAGAGCAGCCTGGTCAACATAGTGAATAGCCAAAGCTATGTAGAGAGACTTGAGTGCTGAGTGAGATCACATTTATTCAGGGGTAACTGGGAAGATTAGGGAGCATTAATCTGGTTAAAAAGATTATTAAATCTTTTAAATTTAATAAAATTTAAAATTAAATTTAATTTTAATTTATTAAATTTAATATTCTTAAAATATTAAAAAGTATTTGGAAAGCAAGATATGCCCACCTCTGTAATAAAGCTTTGACATTTTAGGAGATAACCAATGGCTTCTGAATGGATTCGGCATCCTCAACGTGAGCAATGAGAGGGACCAATGTCTTGTATGTAACCTGACTAACATTCCAGGAATGGTAAGGTAATACAATCATAACAGAACTGTTTTCTGATGGTTAACTAAACTGATACAGCAGCCAGCAAACACTTTCTAAATTTCTGTGTTAATTAAAATAAAAAATTCACAGACTGAGAAAAGCTTGATGTTGATGAGTTTCATCAGATTCAGCACTGGCTTATAGAAAATACTACTTTAGTAACAATAGCGTGTTACACATTACAACTTACCGGAAAACAGTATGTTCCATGTAGATCTAAAGATGACACATGGCTCTATAGAATAAGGAGTGAGGTAAGTAAGTAGTCTATGAAATTGAACATGATGCCAGGCTTCAATATAGTTCATAATTTAATGCTTTAGTTAAAAAATAACTTCTAAGAAGTTATGACTATTTTGGATTTTAGCTGAATTATAATGCAAAACTGGTACAAATAAATCTTTCACATAAATTTTTGAGACTTCAAGAAATTAAATTTTGTTAACCTATGAGTTCTAGCTTGACATTTTTGTCAAAGAGTTATAATTTCATTTGAATAGAATTGACTTTAGTCTCCAGTGTTTAAATTAGGAGATTGACTGTGGTTTACTGCTAGCATTAACTTTTGCTATTGTTCATTTTTACTTTCTCTTCTATCTCCTCGCTACATGATTAATTTCTGACCTTTCAAATGATCACACATTTGCAAGCTTCATGACCCAAATGGTCTTTGTGAAGTGCATATTTTCTCAGTCTTTTATAATTTCTCAGTTGTAACTGTAAAGCAGATTATAATTAACCATCTCCCAGCTCGTTCAACCATGTAAATGCTTGTTATTTTTGTTGATTATATAAAACAGACTTTTTATTGTTTTGGCAAACAAGATACAGAGGCTATAAACTAAAAACTAGAATGGTTCATAAAACATTTTTTTTTTGCTAAATCAAGCTCCATTGCTGGCCTGAGAATACATGTAAAATGTAGAGTAGATATGTTTTTGAAAAATATTATACCAATTTCAATGCACTTGCTTCCCTTTAATAAAAAATATAGGACAGATGCACTGAGTTCAGTCTAAAGCTAACAGACATTACCAATCAGGCTTCATTCAATCTGCCTCCGGGGTCAGCTTGTTTTTGCAGAGATAGATAAATCAATACCGTGTGACAAACTTCAATAAATAAAGCTTCATATTTTTGTTGGGTATTTTCCAAACTCTGCTCCAGCAGTTACTGGGATATGGAGAAAAATAGTAAAAGAAGCAGTCTGTAATCATGAATATGTGATCATGTGGACAGCAGTATTCAATAAAATATTCTGGTTTTTTAGATAGTTAATAGTATGACTTTTGTGACTTTTCAGGCATTTTATAGTTATTATATCAACATCCCTACTTCTTCTGTATTTTTTCCTCTCATCCTCCCTAAAGAGCCCTTTTCTCATTGCTTTAATAAGATGACATGTATGCTGCTATTTCCCCTTTCTATTTCCCCCTGGCAGTGGACCCCCCCAAAAAAGCTATAATATATGTAATTACATCATATACATATACATATACATATACATATACATATACATCATATACATACATATACACATACATATACACATACATATACACATACACATACACATACACATACACATACACATACACATACACATACACATACACATACACATACACATACACATACACATACACATACACATATACATGTATGGGCTGATGGTGCCTCCTCCAAGAATCAAAGACCACCTAATGAAAACTTCAAAACCAGCCTCCAGAAGCCTTCTTTTGAGTTGTTGTTCATGTATAACCCATTGTTATTGGCCTTGATTGTCCCCCAAGAGATGGATAAGTTCTATTGCTGAGGAGCCTGTGCTGAAACAGAGACCTGGAACTAATGGGAATGCCAAGACCCTGAGGACTAGCTTTCATGGTACCAGAAGGTACAATGCAAGCTTCCAAAGGATGGAGGCAGCTAATGACTTATATGAATATATCAGCAACCATCTAGTGGCTCTCACAACTCTTTAATTAGATTTAAGTCCCAATCCAACAAGAAAAAAATTATAACACTTACCGGAAATCTAGCTAACAATTCAGTGCTAGTGATGTCTTGATTATTGGAGGAAAATCTACAGATTCTAACTTACTAAATCAGCATCATCCCTAAAAATACTCTATAAGCATTTGCCCTTATACCCACAGACAAGCTTAATATTCACCCTCATCAAGGAAACTTCTCTTCACAGCAGAGAGAGACATTTATAGAAAACCACAATCAAAATGCAGAGTTCTGGAGCCTAGTTCCAATTCAGACATCTCCAGAACACTCTTGTGCCTAAGACTTGGGGAAAATGGGGAAGAGAAGGTAGAAGACTGTAAGAGACTGGGGACTGGGTCATTTTCTGTGTGATTGTGTCTCCTGTTCACATCAAAAGCTACACACAGAAAGTCTCACCAACATGACTGCCCAAATGTGAGCTTAGCAAGGATAGAACAAAATGAATATGGCAAACTGGATGAGAGAAAGCCCATGAGGCCTCAACCCTACACAAAGGAAGAGAAGTTAAGATACAGCTAGCAATGAAAGAAATGGTATTTCCCAGGGGAGAGCACATAAATTGGTTTTTAATGTCAATCAATCAGCCCCCAAAACATACATACGAGTTGCATTATACCAACTGAACAAGTTTTATTTATGGATATACAAACATGCAATATTTTTTTAAACGAGGCTATACATTTGAAGGAAATAGAGGTAGTATGTATGGAAGGGGAAACTTTTGTAATTGTATTATACCTTGTATTTAGGTCATTACTATTTGAAGTGTTTATTGATGACCCAAGTATCTGTATTTTTGCCAACTATTTCTTAACCACTAAAATGTTTAATCATTAGTATTGAGGCATCAGGTTTATTGTAATTGTCAATAAAATAATAGAAGAAACTAGATGCTGAATTTTCTAGTATAAAAATTAATTCTATTGGTTTTGGATAATTCCCACTCTTTTTGATTTGTGCTGATGAATACTTAATTACATGCTTTATGATTGTGAGTGGTTAAATTAAATATAAATGTTCGATGATGGTCGAGTCCATGTCTCAAATACCTAACAGAATATTGTGGGGTTTTTACTTAAAGAAACCTGTTGAGTTTCGGATTGTGTAAATAAAATCATAAAAATACTCATCTCATTTTCGATGGCTCACATAATTTGAATTTTAGAGAAAAGAGAAGAAAAGATATAACAATACAAGACATAATACACAATTCCTTAGGTGTCATAACTATTTTTGAGTGTGTGGTTCTTTCCACCCAAACAGATGTATTTCAGCTCCCTCCCCAAACATAGATATATTTCTATTTTATTCATTCTGAGTTAATCCCCTGACAATATTAGGGTGTAGAAATGCATTTAGTTAATGTGCAGAATATAAGGTACAAGGTTTTGCAAAGACCATCTTGTATATTCTAACCATGAAACCTACCTTGGAACTTGATTAAACTGATGAAATGAGAACCACAGTTTCTTGACACATAGTCACCCTGACACATTCCATTAACTCAACAATAATTTAATTGAAAATGAACACACGGAAGGAACTAGACCTACTCTAATCATGAACAGGAGTACCACGGCCTGCCAATCTCTCTCTCTCTCTCTCTCTCTCTCTCTCTCTCTCTCTCTCTCTCTCCCCCTCTGTCTCTCTCTCTGTCTCTCTCTGTCTCTCTGTCTCTCTCTGTCTCTCTCTCTGTCTCTCTCTCTCTCTCTCTCTCTCTGTGTGTGTGTGTGTGTGTGTGTGTGTGTGTGTGTGTGTTGAACAAGAATCTATCATTCCCCTTTAGTATATGAAGTGATCTGAGCAACAAGGCCCAGACATATATATATTTATGCAGAGATAAATCTCAGAATGGCAACAGAAGATGGTCCCATCTGGGGCTCCTACATGATTGGAGATTAAGATAATCATAGCAGTAACTGAAGGGCAAGACCAGGAGAGCTTGTAGAGGAGGCAATATTGTGGAATCTTCATGAATGAGAGGGGCACAGTCATTGATAATGAGAGTGAAATAGTCTCAGGGTTACAGGAAGTAGATTGTAGAGTTACATTTGAGAGAAATCAAGACGTTAAGGGACCCTTTGCCATTGTCATAGACAGAAAAGGCACAGGTAGTCAATTATGATGATCATTCATGAGGCAGTTAAAAGGGAAGTCCCTAAGTTTAGAAAGTTGTGCATCTTGGTTAGATACAGATTGTTCAGTGGCCTTAACTGTGGTATCAACACAGGTAGAGAATGGGTGTTTCTAGCAATCTAAACATTGCCATCCTTCTTTTATGCAAAATAGCTCCACATATGGACCTAATCTGTTCTTGTAATCCTTTGGCATATTTTTCACCCTGGAAGCTTCAAATGATAAAAATAGCCATACCTCAAGTAAATAGTGATGAAATTGTTGAGGCGGTATGTTTGATTAGAGTTAAGTGTAATGGTACTTACACCCTGTCTTAGTTTGGGCTTCATTGCTCTGAAGAGACACCATGACCACAGCAACACTTATAAAGAAAAATATTTAATTGTGGTTGGCTTACAGAGATTTACTCCATTATCATCATGGCAGGAAGCATAGTGGCATTCACACAGACATTGAGCTGGAGAATGACCTGCGAGTTCTACATCTTAATCCATAAGCAGCAGAAGAAGACTGTCTACCACACTGGGTATAGCTTAAGCATAGGACACCTCAAATCTTACCCCGCAGTGACATACTTTCTCCTCCAAGAAGGCCACACCTACATCAAGGTCATACCTCCTAATAGTGCCACTTCCTTTATTAGCCAAACATTCAAACACATGAATTTATAGAAGTCATACCTATTCAAACCATCATGCACCGCAATTAGCATACCCAAATCTAGAGGGGGTTAAGCAGACAGGCCACATCTGTTTGATCTTCTAAGATAAAAAAAGAAAGAAAGAAAGAAAGAAAGAAAGAGAGAGAGAGAGAGAGAGAGAAAGAAAGAGAAAAGAAAAGAAAACAACAACAACAAAAAAAACCAACAACAAAGAGGCCCATGAAAAAAATCCTGACTGAATAAAATGGGGGCTCCCTCAGAACTCCTGAAAGAAGACAATTAAGGTAAACTGAGATACTTTTGTGTCTACATTCTACCAGGTAAGGGCAAAGATGTAAGTTTAGGTATAGAAGAATTGTAAAAAAATAAAAAAATGTGTCCTTAGATCCAGAATGGTAAAGTGAGAAGTAGAACAAGGTGTTTAAGAAAGTAAAGTGTGTTAGGCACCGCTGGGTGGATTGGGACGACTACCAGTTGACATTCCTTAGGTCTTGGAAGAGTCCAGTTTTAAAACTGGCAGGATAGGTATGGTATAGGGTAAGTGAGTGGGTGAGCTTGATGATACTTTTGTTGAAAAGGCATTGGATGATAGGTTTAACATCTTGTTTATGTTTTAAGAATATATGGTATGGAAGTTGTGGTCATTTGGATAAGCATGACCACCACCCCCACCATAAACTCATAGATTTGATGTTTGGTCACTGGGGAGTAAGATTGTTTGAAAGGATTAGGAGATGTGACCTTGTTGGGGGAATCGTGTCAGTTGGCTTGAGCTTTAGGTTTTCAAAATCACAATACAGGCCCAGTAGGTCTCTTTTCCAACTACCTATGGATCCATATATAGAATTATCATGCAGAATTATTATGGTGATGCTGCAGCACCATATTCTATAGCACCATATCTGCCTCTGAGACATCACGCTCTCTAACATGGAAAAAGGGACTAAACCACTGAAATTGTAAGCAAACGCTCAATTAAATTCTTCCTTTCATGAGAATTGATGTGATCATGGTGTCTCTTCACATCAGTAATAAAATACTGACTAAGACAGAAGGTGGTATGAGGCTATGGGGCATTGCTGTGACAGGCCTGACCATGCTCCCTGTGGGTGGGATGTGGACTTTGAAACTTTGATTTAGGAAAACAATCGAATGCCTTAAGGGGGACTTAATGGGCAATACTAGTAGAGGTGTGGAAGACAGTGGTTCTAAGAGCAATATCGATTATGACAGCCTGCCTCAAGAAGTTTCAGAGGGGAATATTAGTAAATGACCTGAAGACTGTTTCTATGATATCTTAGTGAGGGATGCAGCCACTTTCTGCCCTGTTCAAAAAAAAAAAAAAAAATCTGCCTGTGCATCAATAGACATTGTCAAGATCACTGAGAATTTGGGAGGCCAATGTGCCATTTTCTAGCCATTGGGACTGGTTATCAAGTTTGTATTGAGGCCAAGCCATACTGCAGTTAAAAACAAAATAGACATGGAGACTTAATGGTATCTTGAGGCCCAAGGGAGGAAAAAGCCTTTAGGATACAGCCTAGAAGTGTGGGGTCATCTGACTCAGAATAGGAGGATCCAATGGTTAATGAGGCAAAGGAATCCTGAGGAGTAAGTTGTCAAAAACTGAAATTTCCAGGTTTGGGGCAATGCCTATGGATCCAGATGTATAATTCTCAGCTACTTCTCCTGCACCTTGTCTGCCTCCATCCCTCCCTGATTCTCACCATGACAATAATGAACTGAACCTCTGAAACAGTAAGCAAACTCTAATTGTTTTATCTTATAAGAGTTGCCAGCACAGTGTCTCTTCACAGCAATAAAAAACTGACTAAGGTAGAAGAAGGGAGGTATAGGAATGAGAGTCCCATAGTGAAATCCTAGTAGGTGAATAATATGAGGTCCCCAACGGAGAAGAGGTGGCCCACAATTTGGGATCAACAAGGGAAGTGGTGAGGTGAAGTTTTCGCTTTTAGGATAGGAAAAAAGAATCCACAGATTACGGAAGGAGATAAAGCCTTGAAGGAATAAAGTAAAAAGAAAGGAGAAATTTAGCTTAGCCATAAAGTCTCTGCCTCACCAAAGATTGGGCCAAATTAGGCATAATGAGGAAAGAGTGGGTAATAATGTCACCCAAGAGGGATCAGAGAAATAAGGCTTATTGGAGACCTGAGAAAAATAAGTTTTACAGGAGTAAGCAGTAACTATAGACCAAGTGGCCCCTGTATTGATCAAAAATGACAGATATTGCCCCCTATCTAAACAGTTACCTTAAGATCTTCTCCAGTTAATACGATGCTTTGGGTAAGTCAAAGCCTCAGGACTACATCAGTATTCATCATCCAGGCCAAGAAGACCAGAAATATTTCCTTGTGAGTGAGAAACATAGAGAACTGTCCTATCTTGGTGAGGTAAAGGACAGTTGATGGCCCAGTGTCCTGTCTTTCCACAGTTAGAACAGGATCTTGGCAACGAAGGAGTTAATGAGCAATTCCTTGCCAAGTGGCCAGTGTTGCCTCACTTGAAGCAAATCCTGGCTAGAATTTTCTGATATCCTGTTTCCTTTGTAGGTAGTATCAGGGCTTGTACCGGAAGCACATATTTCTTTCTATAACAGGAAGCCTTTTTGGCCTTTTCCTGCTCCTTTTTGTCCGCTAACGCCTTAAATTCCATATCCAGCAGATCTCTTTGAGGGGTTTAAGTGTCATCCAGCCTTTTAGTAGCTTTCTTCTGATATCATGGGCTTACTGAGAGTACAGTGAGTTTTGGGGACAAGCACATCTTTCTAAGACTTCGGGTCTTATTGCATAAAATGAAGAAGAGTCTCTGAACCAGGCAAGGACCTTGGGAAGGCATTCTTCTAGATTCTATGCAATCTTTCTTAACTTTGTCAAAGTTAACAATGCTAGAGAGTCTTTGGGAGCCCTGTCAGGAGGAAGATAATCACCTTGTCCTAGACTTCCCTGCAGGGGGACTGATTTTCTACATTGATTTGGTAGTTCCAGTAGGGATTAGTACTAGAGGAGTAATTGCTCACATGAGAAAGTTACCATCAGTGTGGTAGACATGATGTGCCTGATTGAGCAGCCACACAAACTCTTCCTTTCTGGGGAGAGGAGAGAGAAAAGAAGGATGTAAATATCCTTCCAGTTGAGGTTATATACATAGGTAAGGTATGTAAATTCCTTAATGAAATTGTGGGGATCATTTGAGAGAGAGTTAAGGCATTTTTTTTCCTTGAGAAAGTTCAAACAAAGAAAATGGGGAATGGAAATAGAGAAGCATGATCACCTGCCACCTCCCTGGGGGAGGGGGAAAATCATATGAATGCAAGGCACACAGTGAGCAACCAGTAGAGACATGTGGACAGCAGTGTTTGTGGAAGTTTGGGGGCAGTAGGTGATGGAGATAGTGACACTTGTGGAAGATGAGGTGGGTAGTCCAAGTGAAGAAAGGTGCAGAAGAGGTTCTTGAGGAGGGCTTGGTTGAACAATCTGAAAAAGATATTATCCATCCATCCATCTGTTATCCTATCTATCTATCTATCTATCTATCTATCTATCTATCTATCTATCTCAATGCCTAATGAGTAAATTAAAGCTGGAGGTTTTCTCTAAGAAATTAAGTTTTTGTGTCTTTATACAGTATCAAAAAAATTGTTTTTCTCATTGGCTAATGGGTTAGCAAATACTGCAATGATGAAACCTCAATATTCATTTATGATTCTCAGTGAAATGCCCTGGGTGAATTCAAGCAGCACCAAATAATTTGTGTTTAGAATGCTTATTGCCTAATCAGACTCATAACTGAATTTTTAATCAATTAGGTTTGTTTGATTCACGAACCATTTAAAAGTTTGTCTTGTAATATAAAGTGCAGAATAAATAATAATTTAAACATTAGTGGTTTGCCAAATAAAACTCATTGGGTAAATTGTTGCACAAAAAAGATGAACAAAGATATAATGAAGAACAATATAATAAGTCATTCTATTTCTGAGAACAACTTTTTCTAATATGATAAATTAAATGTTATTAAAAATACAGAAAACCTGCTCTACTCTCGGGGGGTGGAGAATTACATTTTGTCATTTCTTTACAATAGAAACTGCTGATTGTGATTGAATTTCCCAATTAAGGCACTGTACATACATTAGATTAAAATGCAATGAGTATTAGCGTTCTATGAAACATTTATATGTCTGATCTAATTGGCCACTTGCATACCAATTAAATGCAGCTTAATACTCATGGAATAATTACACCAAATAAAGATTTTGATGCACTTCTAGCTTTAATAAAAACTAGAACTTCTCATGGGGAGTCAACAGAAAACTCCTTTTCTGATTATACAAAAACAAAAAAAAAAATGAGAGACAACGAAAGGAATAAAGAAGAGACCAATAGAAGTAGAAAGGCATAACAAACCTCAAATCAAATAACTCTGTGGAGGCTAAGTCGCAGAGAACAAAACAACTGGGAGGAGCTAATCACATCTCAGGAAAATAGTAGGCATCTAGCTTTGGCACATACAAGCCCACGTGCTCCTCTGACAGAGGAATTTACAACTTTGTCAAAAATAATAAATTTAAGCTGAATTGTTTTTATAGTAAACCTTGCCGGGATACTAAAAGGATAAGTGGGTAACATGCTGGAGTGTTCTCTTAAACACAATTCTGTTTCAAGGTCAAATCCCTCTCAGCCTCTGAGCTCTCAAGGAGACCTTGAAAAGACCTAGCAGGCCATCCACTTTCCCTCTGGAGAAAAGATTCAAAGCTCAAGTGGGTAGAATCAGAAAGTAATGATTAGGACAAATCTAGGAAAAAAATGTATATTCTGAAAAAAAAAACTTTAAAGAATACTGTTACGAGAGTGTAAAGGCAATATAAAAAATGAGAGGAGGCATTTGCCCAACATACATCAGGAATACATAAAGATCTTCCAAGCCACGGATGCTGACTCATGCTTCTCATCCCAGCACCTGAGAAGCTGAAGCAGGAGGATTGCTACAGGATTAAGCCCATCCTCGGCTACATACTGAGTTTGATGTCATCCTGAGATACAGATTGAGACCCTATCTCATACAAAACAGACAAATGCAGCAGATATAATTCAATAAAACTCCCCCCAAATAAGCCAATTAAAACAACAACAACAACAACAACAACAACAACAGCAAATATTTTGAACAGGCATGTTTTCCCAGAGGATATATAGACAGCTAATAACCATTTGAAAAGATGCCCAACATCACTAATCATCAAGACTCTACCCCACACCCATTAGACTGGTTGCATCAAAACTCCAAAATTAATGTTGATGAAGATGTGAAAAAAAAATTGTTAGTCTGTGTGTGCTGGTGGAAACGATGGACCCAGCCTGGCTATCTTCTACCTTCGCTGCTTCAAATATTCAATTGTGAAACTCAGGTTCTACTGACTTTCCATAGTGTGTTTACTGAGTTGGGCTCAGTCCTTAACAATATGATTCTTGTGTAGAAATCCTGCCTCAGGTCAATGTGTCCTGAAGACAACAGGCTCAAGAGAGGTGTATTCTTACTCCTGAGGGTGGAAGTTAGGGCCCTTATGCAGAGAGAGTGCATGTCAGCAGGGAGAGTAAATGTCAACAGGACACAATCTCAGTAGAAGTGGCTCTGATGTCTCAGGGAGGAATACAGATGTTTTGATGTTAGGGAATACAGAGGCTCATTTGAGCACCACCTTCTCTCCTTAGGACAGTGGCAGACTCTGAGATCAGTCCTGGATGGATTTCTGTGTTACTACTCTGATAACATTCAAGATTAATAATGATTATTAAAAAAATAAATTTAAAAAACAGAAAATAAAATACACATCACGTAATGGAGGATAAAAATTATCATTGGAAGTTGATTTGAGGAAGTCATAGAATGTTTATGCAAAGAATGCTCGCACATAAAATGCTCACATAAAATAGTAAAATCTTTCAGAAACCTTATGAAGACTGGTGAGAAGCACACCTTCTTCGAAGGTCAGGCATGAGAAGAAACATAATTATCACTACACTTATTCAATACCAAAAAAAAAAAAAAAGAACATTCCCCAGGTTTGGGTGAGTGAAGAAACAGTATAAAATCAAAAGAAAAAAATAGTTGCAGATGGATAATTTTCATAATTTTCACAAGAAAATTCCAACCTACACAGATCTGCAGACAAATTAAAAGAATTATCATAAGGCTTAGCAAGATGAATTCACAAAAGACATTTACACAGTCAGTCTTATTTCCACACATCATAAATAAGCACTTACAAAACAGTGTAAAACTTATAGCATTTCTTTCAATATTTTTTATTATTCTTTAATCTTTTTTTTTACAGTCCAGTCATTATCCTCTTCCTGGTCTACCTTCTGACTGATCCATGTCCTGTATACTCTCCCCCACTTCCCCAAGAGGATGTCCCCACCCCCACCCCACCAGACTTCCTTATTCCCTGGGGCCCCAATTCTCTCAAGGGTTAGGCGCATTTTCTCTGACTGAGTGCAAACCAGGCAGTCCTCTGCTGTATATGTGTTGGGGGCCTCATATCCATTGGTGTATGCTGCCTGGTTAGTGGCTCAGTGTCAGAGATTTGGGAGTCCTGGTTAGTTGAAACTGCTGGTCTTCCTATGGGGATGCCCTGCTCCTCAGCTTCTTCCAGCTATTGCCTAATTCAACCACAGCTCCTCCCCCACCCCCGCTTCTGTCCATTGATTGAGTGTAAATATCTGAATTTGATTCTTTCAGGCACTTGTTGGACCTCTCAGAGGGCAGCCAAGCTAGACTCCTGTCTGTAATCTCACCACAGTATCAGTAATTTTCTCAAGACTTGGAGCCTCCCCTTAAACTGGATCCCAATTTGGGCCAGTCACTGGACCTGCTTTCCCTCAGGTTCTTTTTTTTTATTATTATTATATATTTTTTTTGATATTCTACTTATTTACATTTCAGATGTTATCCCCTTTCTCCATCCCCCCCCCAGAAACTCCCTATCCCTCCCCACTCCCGCTACTTCTACGAGGATGTGCCCCTACCCATCCACCCACTCCCCTCTCCCTGCCCTCGAATTTCCCCACACTGGGGCATCCCACCTTCACAGGACCAAGGACCTCACTCCCACCAATGACTGACAAGGTCATCCTCTGCTGCATTGACAACTAGAGCCATGGGTTCCTCCATTCGTATTCCCAGGCTGGTGGTTTTGACCTTGGGAACTATAGTTGGTTAGTATGGACGTTCTTCCCATGAGGCTGCAAGCCCTTTCAGCTCCTTCAGTCTTCTCTCTACCTCCTCCATTAAGGGCCTCATGATCAGTTCAGTGGTTAGCTGTGAGCATTCACCTCTGTATATGTCGATTCTGGCAGAACCTCTCAGGAGAAAGGTATATCAGACTCCTGACAGGAACAATTCTGGGTCAGAGATTTTGACTGTGGGATGGCAATCCCATGCCTCCACTTGATTGCCTGTCTTTCTACTGGAGGTGGACTCTACAAGTTTTCTCTCCCGACTATAGGGAAGCTCATCTAAGGTCCCTCCCTTTTGGGTCCTGAGATTCTCTTACATCCCAGGTCTCTGATACATTCTAGAGGGTCCTCCTACCTCCTACCTCCCAGGGTTTCCTGTTTTCATTCTTTCTGCTGGCCCTCAGGGTTTCACTCCTGTTTCTCTCTGTAATACCTGATCATGTTCCCCTGTCACCTCTCCTACCCAGGTCCCTCTTTTCCTCAAGATTGCTTTCTTCTTTCTCCCAAACAGGATTGAAGCATCCTCACTTGGGCCCTTCAGCTTGTTAAACTTCTTGAGTTCTATGGATTGTATCCTGGGTATTCGGCACATTTTTTGGCTAACATCTACTTATTAGTGAGAACATATCATGCATGTCCTTTTAGGTTTGAGTTACCTCACACAGGATATTTTCTAGTTCCATCCATTTGCCTGCAAAACTTATGATGTCCTCAGTTTTTTTATTAGATATTTTATTTATTTACAATTCAGATGCCATCCCCCTTTCCCTTTCCCCCCACCCATTAATTCCCTATCCCATCACTCCTCCTCCTCCTTTTTTGTCTTTATACAGTTTAAATTACATGCAAGTATTAAGGTCAGTTCTAGGTTGAGGAACTAGCAATACAATAGATACGAATAGTCCCGGAACAAGGAAGATAAGACCCAGATAATCAAAGAATATTCATGACAATAAACAGAGTCCTGTGATCTCTCCTGTGATCACTATTTCTAAGGGCTTATCAGGATGATCAAAATATCTGAGCCTACTTCCCTGTCCTAGCCCAAAGCCATATTCATGCCTGAAGCCTACTTCTTTGTTCTAGCTTAATAGGTAAGTAGTATTCCATTGTGTAAATGCATTACATGTACTGTATCCACTCTTCTGTTGTGGAACATCTGGGTTCTTTCCACCTTCTGGATATCACAAATAAGGCCAATATGAACATAGTAGATCATGTGCCCCTGTGGCATGGTGGGGCATCTTTTGAGTATATGCCCAAGAGTGGTATAGCTGTGTCTCCAGGTAGATCTATTTCCAGTTCTATGAGGAACCTCCAGATTGATATCCAGAGTTGTGCTAGTTTGCAATCCCACCAGCAATGGAGAAGTGATTCTCTTTCACCCCATCTTCACCTACATGTGTTGTGTCTCGAGCCCAGTACGTTATCTGTCATGAGCACGTTGTGATAAGGTTTTAGGGTCCCTGCGGGGAGAGGAGCAACAGGTCCTCTCCACTCAGGAATCGTATACAGGATTGACTGTGAGATGGTCAGTTCCACGAGAGGGGAGAAAGTACGCCAGAGACTGACGTTTGATATTTAATTCCTCTAATAATGCACAGCAAGCAATATATTATCACCAATGCTAAAGCTATTGTAACTACAAGGTATTGCCACATTTCCTTTGCATTGCCTCTATCAGTATCAGTACAATAAACACAGATAATAAGTTGCTAATTACCAAGGAAATAAGCATAGCAATAAGTACATATGACCTGAGTCCTTATGACTGCCGTTTCCAGCAGCGTAGGTCCAGAGAGTGCTTGACCATGAAGATAGGGGTATTAGTCTCTCATCTGCTGCTATGATCTGCTGCAAAGTGCTCAGTCACTTGGCTGCAGAGGAGGTCTGAACTGAGGATCACGCTAGCCAGTCATGGATACCAGTGTGATGAAGTGCTCTGGCCGGGGGCTCCTCTTTTATGCTTGAATTAGAGTTACTTCTGATGTATACGGCAGATAACCAGATGTGTCTGGTTATCTGTGGGCTATGACTTCATTGCAGATTGACTTTTGGTTATCATAATACTTTAAAACATGTCCAAACTTGTTTTTTAGACTTATCCAGACTTGTTTTCTTTTCTATTACAATATGGAGTCAGCTCTGTTAAGGACCGGCTCCTTGCATGTTGTCACCTGAGTTTTTAGTCTTAGTCATTCTGATTGATGTGGGATAGAATCTCAGGGTCATTTTTATTTGCATTTCCCTGATCACTAAAGATTTCGAAGATTTCTTTAAGTGCTCCTCTTTTCTCTGCCGTGAATTCTCTCTTTAGTTCTATATCCCATTTTTTGATTGAGTTGTTTGAGTTTTTTATGGTTAGCATATACTACAGAGCAACAGTGACAAAAACTGCACAGTATTGGTACAGAGGCAGACAGGTTGATCAATGGAATAGAATTGAAAACCCAGAAAATAAACCACACATTTACAGACACTTAATCTTTGACAAAGAAGCCAAAAATACACACACCCACACACACACACACACACACACAGCATCTTCAATAAATGGTGCTGGTCTAAGTGGCAGTCTGTTTATAGAAAAAATGAAAAAAATCCATATTGTCACCTTGCACAGAGCTCAAGGCCAGGTGGATCAAGGACCTCAACATAAAACCAAATACACTGAATCTAATAGAAGAGAAAGTGGAAAAGAAACTCACTGTCACGGACAGGGTCGGGTAGGAGGCAGTGAGGAGTTTCCTAACAGACCTCTAATGGTTCAGACTCTAAGACCAAGAATTGATAAATGAGACCTCATGAAACTGAAAAGCTTCTGTAAGGCAAAGGACATGGTCAATAAGACAAATCAGCAATGTAAAGATTGGGGAAAAATCTTCACTAACCCCATATCTGCTAGAGGCTTAATATCTAAAATATATAAATTACAGCATTGATAACAATTTAAAATCTTTACTCTTTGAAGATAAGCTGAAAGTCCATTAATGAACACTCATACAGGAAATACAAATCCATAAAGTATGTTCTACTCATTTTAAAGTAACTTTACTTTTTTAATGGTTGCATGGTCCATGATAGTATATATTAATTTAATAAAATGTAAATGAAATCCAAATTATGACATGTAATTTTTAAGAAAATCAGCATGCTGAATATTAAGCTAATATGCAAGAGAAAAATTTAAAGATAGCCAACAGTTAAGACATTCATTTGAAAGAATTCACCATATTATATACTGCCACAATATTTCATAAATGCTATCTTGGTAAGAGAATTTTTAAAATAT
>JANHMN010000011.1:63546208-63576349 GCA_030674055.1 Rhabdomys pumilio
ATAAAAGAAAGCTAATCTCAGACAATCAGGATAATGTACAAAGATCATAAATCGTCGTTCAGAGATGCAGCCCCTCCTCAGGTTCTAACAGGTGATTCAAGGAGTCTCAGCCTTGTTTTCGGAAGTAATTGCAATGATGCCCATTTCTATCCAAATGTGTAAGTACTCCTGAACTCCCATCATCCAGTGCTACACCACTGGTGAATTGACAGCAATTCTTCAGTCCATCATGTAGACCATGCCTCTCAGTCAAAAGTTAGTGTTTCATTTTTTGAGTTTCTTCTCCACATTCAACTAAATACGGGAATCTCAAAACCCAAATTTCTTCTTGGAAACATATCTTGGTGAGGAAACCCACAGCCCCACAAGTTTCACATAAAGGCCAAAACAGAGAAAAAAAAAAAAACAGCGCCAACAGCATTCACAAATTTGGCAAGTGAGTGCTAAGATGCCTTGTTAATTGCTTATTGAACTTGACATGTCTGCAAGCCTGGTATCTTTCCAGTGGATGATGTAGAGTAGAGACTCTAATGCTACTGCTGGATGAATGACAGCCTGAGCCGAGCGAGGCTCAGTGGGTATAAGAGGCATACACAAATAGTCTCTGGCCAGTGCAGAGTGGGAAAAGTATGATAATTAATCACTTGGCTCCCGTTATTACTTCAGTACTATTAGGTGGTGAATGACAGTGTGTGATTGCTGTACTAAACAAAAGCAACAGGAAACCATAAGTAGTTTCTATTTTGGCATAAACTTCATATTACTTTCTAGTTGGTTAGTCAAATGCCCTACATCTCTTTTCTTAACATCTTCTTGAACACATTGTATTTTTCACATTTAATAGTGTCAAGACTTTTCACAGTAGGGTTTACATTTTATTTGGGCACACAATAGACAACTCCTAAGGCAACCTATAATTCCAATCCATTAGGCTAATGGATCGCAGCTGCTGTGAGCAGTGGGCATATCATCTTTCCATATTAAAGTCTTGTAAGACATAAAATATAAAAATAAATAAACTGCAAAATGACTGTATTTAGCTAACATAGATGGTTATTTTCATTTTTTCCTTTTTGAAACCTAGTAAATTGACAGAGTCAATAGAACTTTTTGAAGTGTATACGAGTGCTTATGAATAATTGCCCTCTAAACATTGAAAAAGTTGTAAAAGTGATAGATTTTTGTTAGAAAAGTCTTTTTGAATCAATATTCTTTATTTCCTTTCTTTCAATTTCTATTTTTAAAACCCATTAATATTACATGTCTTTGCTTTTTATGACACTGTTTTTCATTATAGATTTTTTTTTCCAAGCAGATTCTATTAAACTGTATTCTTGACGATTTGTTAGTGTAAGAACTAACTCACAGGTGGAGCAGAAGTGCCAGCAAAGAAGATGAAGCATCACAGGGAGGGGATGCCGTTTTTATTTTTAATGTGTCTATGTTATTCTTCCTGAATTATATGAAGGCAAATGTCTGCAAGTCAAATTCAAAGGTTCAAAAGAAAAGAAATTTGTTTTGCTCTAAAGACACTGGGTTATATCTCTTAGTAAAAACAGGGGAGTAAAGGCAAATCCTCATTCCACATGGTCTAGCTAACTGAGACTCACCTCCTTCAGTAAATAAATAACTTTACACTCTATCCTCGGCACTAGGACCTGAACTTCTATGGAAAGTTGCTTTGTCCTGTTTCTGTGAAAAACAGTGCCAATAAAATGCATTAAACATCAGTACTTGCTAGAAAATCTCTTTGCTTTGAGTAAATGTAAAGAATGATAAAGTTCACTTTAAAAGGCACCCCTTGCCGGGCGGTGGTGGCACATGCCTTTAATCCCAGCACTTGGAAGGCAGAGGCAGGTGGATTTCTGAGTTTGAGGCCAGCCTGGTCTACAGAGTGAGTGACAGGACAGCCAGGGCTACACAGAGAAACCCTGCCTCGAAAAACCAAATAAAAAAAAAAGGCACCCCTTTAAGAATAATATTTGCTATGCTTGTATATAAACTTTGTTTTATTTACAAAAATTAGCTATTATAAAAGGTGAGAATAAAAGAAAACAAAGGAAAAAAGGTGAGGAGCAAATGAGAAAAAGGAAAATATAGTGATGGGAATGAAACCTCTGGGGAGTGGAGACCATGAATGAGGGGAAAGAACATAGAATAAGAAAATGGAAGGGAGGATGTGGAGATGGAAAGTTGGGGGAAGGAAAGGAGGTTGGAGAAGTGGAAGAAAAGAGGGTAAGAGATAGAGAGGAATAAAGAGGATAAGAAGAAAAGAGAATTGAAAGATTTTGCTAAAGACAAATCATTACAACGCATGATTTAGATAAAGACCATTTGCATATAACCCCATCTTGGGGTATAAGGAAAGATGTAAAAAGATTCAGGGATAAATCCTCAGAGGCAGTCGACTTCATTTAAAGGATGGAGAGCCAGACATGACTTCAAAGTTGATGTGGGTACATGTATTTCTGTCATGAAAGTAGATGTTAATACTGAATCTGAAGGCCCTTCCTCTCTCTAGCCTAGGAGTGTATATTTAGGTAAGAAGTTTGATTGAAGCTACTCACATCTCGGACTTATGAGGGTGTTGTAGGACTTTTCCTGTCCATTGTATTTGCAGTGGAGCTCTGTCATTGGATAGAGAAGAGGAAGATGGAGCTAGGAGTTGGGAGGAGGGAGGAATGAGGAAGAAGGGAAAGGAGGAGAAAGGAGAGAAGATGTCTGTGTGTCTCTGGTAGTCTAAGGTAGTTATTCATATCAAGTTAAGTAATTAGGTTAACAATTCTAATTGTGTGGGCGTCTAATTGAATTGAGTATTTGCTGATATATAAATCCATTGGATAATAGATTAAGACTCTTTAAGCATTAAAAGTCTTATTTCTACCTGGTACTGTGAATTGTTATGTCTACCACAGGGGGGGTGATAGAATTGGCCCAGGAGCCATGCTTAGAGCTGTGAACTCCATGGAGCTGACCTGAGGAGGCAGCAGCCATGCCAATGTCTTGTGGGTTCCAGGCTAACATTCTTGGCCAGCAAGTGCCTCCTGTTAGTGCAGGAACTTAGAGCAGGATCATGGTGGCCAGGCCCGGAGCTAGCCAGACAAGCCATTTATTAGTCTAATACTTGCCGCCACATGAGGCAAAGACAATTTCAGAAAAACCTGATCACCATAGAAGATGAACTATGCTGATGGGATTATAAGAACCTTGGGATGGCTTTTTTTTTAACCTAACTTTATTTTATAGATTTTTTAAAAAATATTAATAAATATTTTCATGATTATTCTCAGTAAATTAATTCAGCCTCTTAATTACTTATGCATTTTACAAAAAAATAATATTATGCAAGGAAGTCATCCATAAATGGTAAAGATAAAGTGTTATTGTAGTTCACAATGATAAAAGAGGGTCAGAAATCACATTACTATACGGACTGATGATGAAAACTTTTCAAAGTTCTTAATTATGCCTTAACAACATTTTAAATAAGAATGGTACATGCATATTTTCAACAATGGATAACTGATACCTAAAATAAATTTCTGGCAAATATCATGCTTAAATAAAAATTTTCCTCGTAATCTCTTGAATGGCTGATCACACTAGAATTGCTGAAAATATTGTCATTATTTTTTTTTATCATTATCTCAAATTCCAGAAGAGGGTATCAGATCAGTTGAGTCAGAAGTGACATATAGTTGTGAGCTGGTTAATATTGGTATTGAGACTAGAAGTAAGGTATTCTCTTAGAGCAGTGACTGTGCTTAACTACTGAACCGACTTTCCAACACTAATACTAAAATATCCACTTACATATAAAATCACCCTTCCATTGTAATATTATAAACACACACACACACACACACACACACACACACACACAAGCATGGTCACAGAGCTGTTGTAATTACAACATACCTATAAAGGGAAATTAGTTTGAAAGGCATACACTAAATATTTATATATATATATATATATATATATATATATATATATATATATATAAATATATATATTATGAGCACCATGGGATGACTTTTATACTCACAGATTCTGCTAGGCACTGCGGCAGACCTGCCCTGGTCAGCTACTAAGAGGCCAGCACCCTACCAGGGCCTGTATTCATTCCAGGGAAAGAGAACAAACAACTTAGCGAGACAAGTATAGCTGGAGCTAACTGCTCCAGGTGTTTTTGGAGGTGAATTCCATAAAGAACTGTGCCTCCAGGCACTCCTGTTGTGAGGGGGACTCTCTAGGCAAATGTTGAAAATATAGTCATCTTTGGATTATAATTTCCCGACAAGAAAGCCAGTGTGAAAAGCATTATTTATTTTTCCCTTCAGGCTTTCCTGGCAGGAAATAATAGAAGAAAGCTTCTAAGACTAAGACTAGAGAATACTATACTATATGTTCACACACACACACACACACACACACACACACACACACACACACACACGAGACTATAAGAATGCTTCTTCTCCCAAGAACAAATGGTCTGAAGAAAGAGATGGATACTTGAATATAAAATATTAAGGCTAGAATTTGGTTTCTCCTCTGCATAGCACCTCCTGCAGTATGTCCACTCACAAGAAAACCTGTCCACAAAGCCCTACAGAGGTCACATAGATCCAAATGAGAAGGAGAGGTTCATAATCCTGATTCAGCTGCATGCATCACTTGTCTTTTCTGAAGAATACAGTCTACTAGAAGTATAGTATGTCTCTTGGTGCACCTTGGAGAATTTACATTTCTACACATTAAAAAATGGGAATTTTGTTCAGTGATACAGGCATATTATGACACAGAAAAGCCTTAGAATTGGACTGAGATTTTTTTTAATTCTGTCAAAATGCTTTGACAACGTAGAAAAATTGCCCATTAAAAATCCTTCAAATTATTCTCAATATGACTAAATGAAGAATATGTTTAATTCATTCAGACTCTGAGATAAGCCACGTCCCATAGTAAAACTTGTGAACTGATAACTATCTATATACCAAGCTGTCCCTAAAGACTTTGTATTTCCACACAGCTAATATCAGTAACTTTTCACCTAACCCCTAAAAATTCCTTAAGCATGCCTATGAAAGTTGGATACTTTAACACCCCATTTGATCCAATTACTTTTATATGAATCAGCGTGTAGGGCACAAATAAAATTACAATTGCAGTTAACACTTTACCTGTTAAACTTACAGATTTGTGAAAACTGGTTTTCAGGATGTCAGTAAATTCAATGGTAAGTTAAATAAAATTATAAATAAATTCTTGCAATAAAATAAGTTTTTATTTAGTGCTGCTCAAAAATGGAATTATTTAAAATATTGTTGCATTCAAATTAAAGTGATTAGGTACTGATGTCACTCTCAGGGGTAGGAGCTTTGTCAACTTCATTAACTTGTGTAGTAATTCAATCATTTTTGTGATTATATTATACTAGGAATCAAGGTATATTTTACTTTTTAATTTATTAAACTTTGTTCTGAATATTTTTTGAGTTTTTCTTTAATTTTTAGATATTTTATGTGTGTAGCTGCTTGTTTATTAACAGCCAGAATGCATGTTTATAAATCACATGTATGTCCGTTGCCTACTGACTTTGGAGGTAGGCATCAGATCCCCTGGAACTGGAGTTACAGATGGTTGTTAGCCTCCCTATGGGTGCCCGGAACTAAACCTGGGACTTCTGGAAGTTCCAGTGTTCTTACCTGCTAAGCCATGATATGAACCTCCACTCCCCTATTTTGCTTTTATTATTGGTATATATTGATTAAATATCATAATGGGCTTCATAAAATCTTTTTATTAAAGTCTGTGATGAATTTTGACCATACTCAAACTCATTCTTTTCTCTCCACCATTTATATTTCACTATTCTTCTATTGCCAAGATAGTCTACATATACGTTTATGTCTTATATATGTGAGATCCTGTCATAGCTCATATAAATATTTGAGTTACACACATAAAAGGGACAATCTGCATCTGGGTAATTTTACTTAATGTAATCATCTGAAGTTACATTAACTTTTCTGCAAATGACACAATTTCAATATTCATTAAGACTAAATAAAATAAAATGCAAAGTATACATTCTTACATACATACACATAAGCACACACACAAAGAGAGAGAGAGAGAGAGAGAGAGAGAGAGAGAGAGAGAGAGAGAGAATACATTTTCTTTTTACATTCACGTTTTGATGATTCACTAAACTGGTTATTGTGAACCCCACTGTGTTTAACATGGGCATGAAGATTATCTTTGTAGAATGTTGACTTAGATTTTTCATATTCCTAAGAGTCCATCAAATGTCTCTTCTCTTTGAGTGTTTTGTTTCATATAATTCCATAGTGATTCCTATAGTTGCTGCACTCAGGAAAGTTCCCATGAGGACTTATCAATATTTGCTGTCTAGTTTTCCTAATGACTGGTTTGATAAGGAAATATCAATGTAGCTTTGATTCTCAAATACTCAGTGGCTAATGATTTGAGCAGTATGTTTATACTTATTAGCCGTTTGTATTTGACCTGTCTGTTTTTTTCACGTGATTGTTATTGATTGGTTAGTTTGGTCTGAATATTTAGTCTTAGAGTTTTTATATATTTAAGATATTAATCTGCTACCAGATGTATCTCTTGCAAATATTTTCTCCTGTTCTTCAGGCTGTTTCTTTACTGAGTTGATTATTTCTTTTGCTGAGTTGTTCTATTTGACAGTTCTTTATGTCATTTTCTATAATATCAGTATACTTTTGATAAAGACTATGCTGACACCTGTATTTTAAAGTACATTCCCAAAATTTGCTTCTAATTAAGAGTTTCAATTCTTTTTTGTATGCATATTTTTATTGGATATTATATTTATATTTTGGATTTTATCCCCTTACCCCATTCCCCCCACCACCAAGGAACCCCTTATCCCATCCCCCCTCTTCCTGCTTCTATGAAAGTGTGCCCCCACCTACCCCCAACTCCCACCTCTCCACCCTCAAATTCCTCCCGGCTCAGTGTTTAGCCTTCATGGGATCAAGGATCTCCTCTTCCACCTATGCCCGACAAGGTCATCCTCCCCTACATATACAGCTAGAGACATGGGTCCCTCCCAACCACAGCTCCCAGGCTGGTGGTTTAGGTCCTGGGGAGCTCTGGTTAGTTGGTATTGTTGCTCAAGAGTTTCAATTCTTATATAAGGTCTTTTTCCATTTTGAGTTTGCATTTTTGAAGAGTCATGAGTGTGGATCTGTTTTCACAATACTACATGTGGACAAACAACATTCCCAGAAAAGAAAAACCAAAAGAACAAAAAACAAAAAATGTTGAAACTGGTTTCCCCTACTATACATTTGTGTTGTTTTATCAAAACTGAATAGGCTGTGGTTGCTATGTGATCTTTCACTGGCCTCTATGTCTCTTCTTTTCCAGGACTAGACTGTACATTGGTATGGTTCTATTCGAAACTTTCAGGTCAGGTATCTTTTTAGTTCCATCATTTTGTTGTGTTGTATGTCTGGCATTTTTTGAATTTTCATGTAACTTGAGAGAGAGATTTTTTCCATTTCTATGAAGAATAACACTAGATTTTAATGGCAATTGTGTTTAATCTACAGATTGCTTTTGATAAGATTGACTATTTTCATATCTACTGATGAAGGATTATGAGCTACAGTTCTTTTGATGTTGAGGTATCTTTTACTATCGTTGGTGTTTAAAAACTTTTGGATTTTTAGAAATGAATTCCTTGGTTAGATTTACTTGTGGGTATCCAGGTATTTTTAAGCTATTATGAAAGATATATTCCTAATTTCTTTCTGAGTGTTTGTTATTGGTATATAGAAAAGCTACTGGTTTTGTATGTTGACTTATATCCCACTGCTGTGCTGAAAATGCTGAAGAGTTGTGCAGGTTATACAGTGAAATCTTTATGATATGATACGAAAAACAAAGTATAATTTGACTTCCTCTTTTCCTGTTTTCTGCCCTTCTGTTTCTTTTTCTTTTCTCATTGTCTTAACCAAGACTCTGAGCACAATATTGATTATTAATGGAGTGAAAAGATTTCTTTGTCTCATTCTTAATTTTAGAGAAAATATTTGAGGTCTACCACTTTTAGAAAATGTTGATTATAATATTTTATATCTATCCTTTATGTTCAGATTTACTCCTTGTATCTCTAGTTCCTCAGAGTTTTGATAAGGATGAAATGTTGAGACTTTGCATAATATTTTTCTACATCTACAGAGGGGACTCATACAACTTCTGACTTTGATTCAATTGATACACTGTGTTATGCCTATTGATTGATATATTAAACACTATTTTCATTCCTGAAATTAATCCAACTAGAGAGTTCTGAACAAGATTTTAAATTAAGTGTTTAGTTCAATCTGCAAGTATCTTACTCAGAAATTTACTCTCTAGTTGATTTTAGGTATCATCTTAAAGATTTTATTTTTCATTATGGTTTCATTTGGCTTTAACATCAGAGAATATTGTCTTTTTAAGATGAGTTTGATATCATTCATTCCTCTGTCTATTGTTTACAATATAAAATAGTTTGACAATCATTGATGTCAGTTCTTCTTCAATGTTCGGCTAAAATTCATAGAGAATCTATGAAAGCCTGGAATAGGTTTTGTTGTTGCTGCTGTTCATTTACTTTATTTTTGAGATGTTTAGGTGCGACAAACTCATTGCTTATTTTAGATTCATTTAAGTTATTACAGATTTGTGGCTTAGTTTTGGTAAGTCTAATGTGTCTAGAAATTTAAACATTCCTTCCAAATATTCACAACTCTTGTAATATAATTTTTTAATTATTTTATTTATTTACATTTCAAAAGTCCTCCTTTCACTTCCATGCCTACAATAGAGATTTTTTTTTCATTTATGTCCTATGGATCCTATGAGGTTCATTGGTATCTGTTGCAATCTCCCTTCACAAATTTTACCCCGCCCTCATTTTGGTTAGTTTGACTACAGACATGTCCATCTTATTTATCTTTTTAAAGAATGAACTCTTTGCTTTGTGTTATCCTTTTTGCACTCATTTCGTTAATTTTATCAATGTTGATTAAAAGAACCAACAAATATTTTAAAACATTTTTTATATCTGTATCCTCCATAGAAATGCAAGATACAACCACTTTGAGATTTCATTTTATACAAGTCAGAATGGATACCATAGACAAACAGAATATAATAAATTTGAACAAAGATATAGGGAAGTAACCCTCATCCACTGCTGATGGGGTATAAAGTAGTCCAACCACTATGAAAATCAAAAGTTTCACCAAAAAATCAGAAGTAGAACTATCATATGTCCCAGGCATATGACTCTGAGCACACACTCAAAAGGCTCTATACATCAAGTAGATACATGCACATGAGTATTGATAGAGTATTCATTAACAGAAGAACTGATAATGAATATGTGGTATACACATAATCACCTAAGAAAAATAAAGTTATAAGTTTTAAAGAAGAGTGAATGAAAGTTGAAGGAATTATATCAAGGTGACCAAGAATTCAAAGAGACAAGACATGTTGATTCCACAAATTACCTAAATATTGAATAAACACCATGACCAATATTCCACCTGCCTTCAAGTGAATCTCATTGCTTTCTTTTGCTTTCCCCATTTTTGCCAGCTATCTCTTCACTTATTTTTTTTCCTTTAAGAAATTTTCTATAGCCTACATATTTGCACATGCACTGTATGAAAACAACCAATACCCTCCCGGTCTGGGGCCAGAAACTGAGCAGATCCTGGACTGAAGCTCTGCCCCCAATCACACAGAACCCAGAGGAAGTGAGGCTCCCAGGAACTCTGACCCAGGCAGTATCTTAGGTAAGGAGACAGCAACGTCCTCCCCAAATATGGAGTAACTGGGAACCACTAGGACCCAGGAAGTCACTCCCCGCCCTGGAGCAATGTTTCCTTCCAGTCTGGGCCAGAGCACTGAGCAGATCTTGGATGGCAGCTCTGCCCCCAACCTCTAAGAACCCAAAGGAAGCAGGACTCCCAGAGCTCTAACCTGGGCAATATCCTGTCTGTGCCTGAGCACTGAGCAGATTTTGGGCCCGAGCTCTTGCCCCAGTAGTTACACCCACCCCACACAGTTCTGATACAACCAAGATAATAGGAAAGACAGGCTCCAGTCACAGACAGCGCAGGTACCACTAAAGAGATACAGATGGCAAAAGGCAAGTGCAACAACATAAGCATCAGCAACCCAGGGTACTTGGCATCTTTAGAACCTAGTTCTCCCACACAAGGAAGTCCTGAATTCCCCGTATTACTAGGAAAGCAAGATTCAGATTTAAAATCTCTTCTAATGATGATGATAGAGGACTTTAAGAAGGACATAAATAACATTCTCAAAGAATTTGAGGAGAACACAGGTAAACAGGTAGAAGCCCTTAAAGTGGAAACACAAAAATCCCTTAAAGAATTACAAGAGAACACAACAAAACAGGTAAAGGAATTGAACAAAACCATCCAGGACATAAAAATAGAAGTAGAAACAATCAAGAAATCACAAAGGGAGATTACCTTGGAGATAGAAAACCTAGGAAAGAAATCAGGAGTCATAGACACAAGTATCACCAACAGAATACAAGACATAGAAGAGAGAATCTCAGGTGCAGAAGATACCATCGAAAATATTGACACAACTGTCAAAGAAAACGCAAAATGCAAAAAGTTATTAACACAAAATATCCAGGAAATCCAGAACACAATGAGGAGAACAAACCTAAGGATAATAGGCATAGATGAGAGTGAAGATTCCTAACTTAAAGGGCCAATAAATATCTTCAACAAAATTATAGAAGAAAACTTCCCTAATCTAAAGAATGAGATGCCCATAAACATACAAGAAGCCTATAGAATGCCAAATAGACTAGACCAGAAAAGAAATATTTCCCATCACATAATAATCAAATCACCAAGTGCACAAAACAAAGAAAGATTATTAAATGCAGTAAGGGAAAAAGGCCAAGTAACTTTAAAGGCAGACCTATCAGAATTACACCAGACTTCTCACCAGATACTATAAAAGCTAGAAGATGCTGGACAGATGTCATACAGACCCTAAGAGAACACAAATGCCAGTCCAGGCTACTCAAGCCAGCAAACCTCTCAATTACCATAGATGGAGAAAACAAGATACTCCACGGCAAAACCAAATTTACACAATATCTTTACACAAACCCAGTATTATAAAGGATAATAGAAGGAAAACTCCAATACAGGGAGGGAAATTATACCCTAGAAAGAGCAAGAAAGTAACCCTTTTCCAACAAATCCAAAAGAAGATAGCCATACAAAGATAACTTCACCTCTGATAACAAAAATAACAGGAAGCAACAATCACTTTTCCTTAATATCTCTTAACATCAATGGAATCAATTCCCCAATTAAAAGACATAGGCTAATGGACTGGATACATAAACAGGACCTAGCATTTTGCTGTATACAGGAAACCTCAGTGAAAAAGAAAGACTCTACCTTAGAGTAAAAGGCTGGTCAACAAATCTTCAAGCAAATGGTCCTAAGAAACAAGCTGGAGTAACCATTCTAAAATCTCCAGCTCGAGAACACAAAGGGAGGGACTCATGGCTCCACCTGTATAGGTAGTTGAGGGTGACCTTGCCAGGCATCAGTGGAAGTAGACAGCCTTGGTACCTGAAAGTTTGGATTCCCTAGTGTTAGGGAATTGCAAGAGCAGGAAGGCAAAAATGGGAGGATGACAGGAGCACATCTTCATAGAAACTCTCAGAATTATATGTATTAGACATGACAGGGGCAGGCTGCCAGAAGACTAGATTCCAGAATTCAAACAAACAATTATCTTGATACTAAAATTTGTTTTGAGAATTGTATATTGCAGAATACACAGCCTTGCTGTATGTACTCATCAAGCAAGCTGAGCAGACCTGCTTGAACCTCTGATGTCCTAGAATTCCAGCTGGATGCAGTGAAGACACAGCATCAGAGGCTTATCAATTTACTCTCCCCCCCCCCATCCCTCTTCTAATATCTCAATGCCCATAATCATCTTGAAGAAGTTAATGAAGAATTGGCGCCCCTATTACCTGGGCTTGGAAACTGAGGTGGTTAATATTGGGCTGTCTTTCTAGGGAAAAGTAGTGGTTTTGGTGCAACAGGGAGGATTAGCTAAGATTTATTGCATAGCCATAACCTACTGGTAGAAATATGTATAAATATTATTAAGATGAAGTTATAATTTCTTAAGTGGTACAAAATTTACTTTGATTTCAAATTTAAGGTTTTCATTGGTGCGAGCCTTTTATTAATATAAAAGTGAGATTAATATTGTTACTCTCATAGGCATTGTGCCTATATAACACATTAAGGAATACAAGGCTTAGACCCAGTCCTTCTTTAAGTTTTTTAACTTATTTGAGATGGTTAGACTGTAATTTAAGGGCCTATAGCTAATTCATGACTTTGAATTTATTGTTAGGGTGTTTTCTACATTTTCTTTAGAAATAGCTGAGAGGAGTTAACAGACAACAGTCCAGATTACCTTCCATGGATAGGTGGTTTTCAAAACATCAGAAATCCACAGAATTGATGTTACAAACATTTCTGTATTAATGTTCCCTTTGATTAGAGACCTGTCTGCTCCTGACAGCTTCCTGTCTTGGATTCTAAGAAGAAATTGAGCATCTTTGGAGTTATTCCAATTGTTGTGAGACAGCCACTAGGCAAGAATTGCTGCTTTCCATCTACAGACAAATTACTGTCCAGAAAAGGACACACTTGAAGAATAGTCGGCTGATTATATCTGCCAAGACAGAGTAATCAGCCCTTAATAATTCTGCATCACTAGGTCTGTCAGATGATCCTAGGCCAGAAGGCTGAAGATCAGATGCTCCAATGTTCTATAGTATAGGAACTGTCCAGGTGTTCAGCAGTCTCTATAAATTGGCTAAGTTTTAGAAGCTATGTTTTGTGCTTCCCATAATTTCAGTTAACTCAGTCATTCTGAATTTCCAACAGGGTTGAAAACTTAGAGTCTCATAGCCAGTCCTTGCTATTTACTTTGAGAGAAAAGATTTGAAAGAATGATTTTCAGCTGACATTCATTCTAAAGCCAAGAAAAAAAGCCAGGTTCAGAACTAAGTCTTTTATTTAGGAGAGATGACAGAGGTTCTGCTTAGTCCACAAAATGATGGACTGTGTATTAGGTCTATCTTGCACCTTACTGACATAAAAAGGTATAGTTATGCTCTAAATGTATTTTAAGAAAAGTTTTATTTTAACAGGAAGGGTGATATATAGGAAAAACTAAGGTGGGAAGAGTACAAAGAGGTAGAGGAGGAGTAAGGAGAGGAGGAGGAGAAGGAGAGGAGGAGCTAGGTGATGAGAGAGAAAAAGAGAGAGGGGGGCCAGACATGGAAGGAGATGTTCACATGTCTCCGCCATTCATAGATAGTTGATATATCTAGGTTGGGTATTAGGTTACACTTCTGATTGATATTGAGCATTGTCAAACTTATAAAGCCTTTGGTTAACATTAAAAAATATATATAAAAACAAAAAGGAGAAGGTGGCATAGGATAGGGGTTTTCTAGGGAGGGGAAATGGGGAAAGGGGATGGCATCTGAAATGTAAGTAAAATATCTAATAAAAAATAAATTAAAATAAAAACAAAAACAAAAAATAAATAAATAATCCTTTTCTTTTTACAAACTCAAAAAAGAGAAAGAAAACAACTAATAAAATTTAAATATGCATTTGTTTTTAAAATATCTTTTTAAATTATTCTTTAATGTTTTTTATAGTTAAGTCATTATCTCCCTCTGGGTCCACCCTCTGAAGTTTCCACATCTCATACCTCCTTCTTCCCATCTCCAAGAGGGTGTCTACAGCCCACCACCACCACCCCACTCCCTGGGGCCTCCAGTCTCTTGAGGGTTAGGTGCATTTTCTCTCATTGAGTCAAGACCTGGCAGTCCTCTACTATATATGTGTTGGGGGCCTCATATCAGCTGGTATATGCTGCCTGATTGGTAGCTCAGTGTCTGTGAGATCTTGGGGTCCAGGTTAGTTGAGACTGCTGGTCTTCCTATATTGTTGCCCTCCTCCTCAGCCTCTTCCAGCTTTTCTCTAATCCAACCACAGGGTCGCCAGCTTCTGTCCATTGGTTAAGTGTAAATATCTGCATCTGACTCTTTCAGCTGCTTGTTAGGCCTTTCAGAAGGCAGTCATGCTAGGCTCCTGTTTGTGAGTACACCATAGTATCAGTAATAGTGCCAGGCTTTGGGGCCTCCCTGTGAGCTGAATCCCAATTTGGGCCTGTCTCTGTGTCTCCTTTTCCTCAGGCTCTTCTCCATTTTTGACTCTGCAGTTCTTTCAGGCAGGACAATTCTGGGTCAGATATTTTGACTGTGGGATGGCAACCCCCTTCCTCACTTGATGCTCTGTCTTTCTCCTGGAGGTGGACTCTACAAGCTCCCTCTCCCCACTATAGGGCATTTCATCTAAGATCCCTCCCTTTGAGTCCTGAGAGTTTCTCACCTCCCAGATCTCTGGTACATTCTAGAGAATACCTCCACCTCCTGCTTCCCAAGGTTGCCTGTTATTCTTTTTTCTGGCCTTCAGGTTTTCAGTCCTGTTCTCTTCCCAATATCTGATCATGTTCTGCTCTTTCCCTCCCTGTCCCCTTTTCTACCAGGTTCCTCCCTCCCTCACCCCTCCCACCCCATGGTTACTTTCTACTCCTTTCCAAGTATCACTGAGGCATCTTCATTTGGGCCCTACAGCTTATTAACCTTCTAGAGTTTTCTGGATTGTATCCTGGGTATTCTGTACTTTTTTGGCTAATATCAACTTATTAGTGAGTACATACCATGCATGTTCTTTTGGATCTGAGTTACCTCACTCAGGATATTTTCTAGTTCCACCCATTTGCCTGCAAAACTCAGGATGTCCTTGTTCTTAATAGCTGAGTAGTATTCTGTTGTGTAAATGAACCACATTTTCTGTTTTCATTCTTTTGTCATGAAACATCTGGGTTGTTTCCCACTTCTGGCTATCACAAATAAAGCTTCTATGAACATAATAATGGAAGATATATCCCTGTAATGTGGTGGGGCATCTTTTGGGTATATGCCCAAGAGTGGTATGGCTCAGTCTTTAGTGAGATCTATTTCAAATTTTCTGAGAAACCTATCTTTCTTTAATATATATATAAAAAAAGTCTACCCAAATTATTATAGACTATCTTAAAAACAAACAAAAAAAAAAAAACTAAACAAAAAAAAAGAAAAAAAACACTTTTCTAGAAAGATGGTTTAGCAGGTAAAAGAACTTACTAAATAGATGCCATAATGCAAGTAAAAGGCTGGATATGACCAGGTATGTCTATATCCCCATCACTGTGGGAAGCTGAAGGAGTGTCAGTGGGACTTGTTGGTCATTGACCTAGCTCTGGGTGCATTGAGACACACTGTATGGAAGGGATAAGGCTGACAGTGGTTGGACAGAACACCCAACATTCTCTTCCTTAACTCTAAACATGCACTGTCACACATATGTGCACCCACAGCAGGTGCACGCATGCATTCTCATATACTATGCAATTTACTATATACTAAAATAATCATCATGTACACAGATGTTCCTAACCTCTCCCATTCTGATAATGGTATAAGAATTGTAGGTACATAGTATGTTTATAAATGAATACCCATTGTCACTGAAAATGGGGTGCCTGAGAAAATAACCATGAGTATGCCTCTTAGAACCTTTATCTTACTGGTTACTGACAAATGCCCCCCAAAATGGGCTGTTACAATAATTAGAAGACAAGAAATTATATATCATTTCAATGCAAAATATTTCATGTGTGTATGCAAAAATGTTTCTCTTGGAATTACATATTCCAACAGAAATTGTTTATAGTTTAAAATATCTCTGATTTAGAAATAAACTTTTTTAAAGTGCAAATATTTTTTTCCTTTGCAGATGCTAGCAGTAATAATTTATGTAGAGCTATTAAAGCAACCCAGTCTTCTTCAAACATTTCCATAGACTATGCTGAGGGAGTACAGCACCTTCTAGTGGAGTCTATAAATAAATTTATAAATGTATAAATAAATAAATAAATAAATAAATAAATAAATAATAAATGCATTTCTGTTGCTTGTGGCTAAGTTAATGTAACATTTTGATAAGCCTTTGTCCCTAGATAGCAGACCAATAGGATGTTTTCAGCTGTTAAATGTTATCATACATCCCACCTCCTTTCATTCGGTATCAGGCAGACTTGGCATGAAGGTGACAACTTAAGCTAAAAATCTGTCAAAACAAAGAATAGCTAACAGGCATCTGTAAGGCTGATGTGAAAATGGAGCGTGTGCCGACTAGAATGAAATATGCACAATATAGATGCTTGCTCAGAAAATAACTACCTTTGTGCTTACTGGAACATGTATTCCTGTGCAACCATTATTTTTTTTAAGGGTCAATATAAAATTCTTTGAATCTATAGGTAAAGAAACGTCCCTGTGTTCAAGGACGTAAGGATAGGAATAACTAAATTTATGCTCTGTGTCCTAGATTTTATCCAAATGTTTTCATATTCTAGTCTCTGTTTACCCTCGAGGGTAAGTTCCAAGACTGTAAGTATATGCCTGAAACTACAGACAGTTCCAAACCCCAAGCATACTATGAGCTTTTTCACATGTGTGTACCCACAAGATAAAGCTGAACTTGAAGTTAGGACAATAAGAGACTAATGATAATAATGACCAAAAAAAAAGGCAATTTCACAATACACTAACATACAAGTCACATAAATGAGGTCTTTCTCTCTAAATGATTTTTACTTGAGTGTAAGTAATGCCATACCATGATACCTCAACAAACATTTTAATAATCAATGTGGCTACTGTGGGACTAGGGAGTGGATAGCATACACAGCCTAGATTGTAGCCAAAGAGAATATGTTGGCCAACATGGATATTGCACCATACGACTTAGTGTCATAAGTACTCTAAACATTAATGGTCTGTTTCTGGAATTCTTTTCATATTTTTAAATAGGTAACTAAAACCATAGAAACGAAGATGAGAGACAAAGATGGACCACTGTATTAACTTTGATGCCATGTGACAGAATAGCAGTTGTACAACATTCATAAATAAGAAAACTGAGCTGTGTCAAAAAGCAGGGAATTTGTGCCTTCATCTAGGTAGATGGTGAGCACCAGCATCATACAACTCCAAGTCAATAGAATCATATTGTCCACTGACCCATTTGTAAGTGTACCATCCAATGTGGTGACATAACCAACAGTAATAAAAATGAGAATTTGTACGTGGGTTCTCACAGGGAGAATGAATCATGGAAAGACCCTCGTGTATGGTGATGTTTTAGCCAAACCCTGAGTAATAAGCTGAATGGTCATCCACCTGATAAAACAGAAAGTCACACAGAACAGAATCTGCAGTAGTAACTACCATAAATCCTGTCCTAAATTAAATTAAATTGAGATTTTATACAATGTAGAAAATGACATAAATAGGATATTTTAAATGTTACCTGTAATTTTTCCAAAATTGAGCTGAAATAGTCATTATTTGCTGCACTAAAACATCCTGCTTACATTCATGAATCCTTCCAAAAAGAAGAAAAAGCTAGTTTAGTAATGAGCTGAATTACAATTATTAAGCTATATTCATTGACTCTGTGCAGTCTTCTTAAGAATAGAATTGTGGTTCACTATTAAACCATTGCATATGTGCCCAATTCCTTAGTCAGTATCACAGATAGATAGATAGATAGATAGATAGATAGATAGATAGATAGATAGATAGATAGAGATAGATGTAGAGACCGTGATAGAAAAAGAGAAAGTGAGACAGAGAGATAGAGAGATAGAGATAGGGATAGAGAAAGAGATGAGATAGAGGTAGAGGGGAGAGAGAGAGAGAGAGAGAGAGAGAGAGAGAGAGAGAGAGAGAGAAGAGATAAGAACAGGAATGCTTCCTGAACACTGAATGGGGTCATTTGATATAAACTTGGTTGCTCCTGTGAATATCTAATGCACAATTTAATTTTGATTTTCTGCTATATGCAGCATAGCATGAGGAATTTTTTTGCTTGAAATAACCAAAAAACTCCTTAATTAGATATTTTAATGCTTGAATTCATATCTTGTAACCATCAAACTAAAGAAATGAATTTCTATTAAAATAGTGCCACTTCTGTTCCGGAAATAATTTTATCTGCTTGTCTGTGCTGTGTTTTAGCTTCCCTACCCCATCACCCCCCAAAAAGTTCTTCCTAATAATGTCTTTAACACAGCTCCTGTTGACACTAGAATGGACTTTTAGTAGTGAATTTAGACTTTCTTTGAAAAAAGACGTATATAAATGTGAACAAATATATTTTACAGAAAATTTCATTAAATATTTATATATATGTATGTATGTGTATATATATATATACATATATATATATATATATATATATGTATATATATATATACACACAGTTACAATTTATTTGAGGGAGGTTGTAAATATTCTCTAGGAGTTCTATTATAAAGAAAAATGCTTTTAGAAGAAAATAATGTAATAAAAATGAAAACCTTTTAAATTTAAAAAGAATAAGTAGCCAAAGGAAAGTTTAAAATAAAAATTGGGAGCGAACAGAGATCTCAAATGTAAGCCAGGTGGTAGCTTCTTTCTGCCATTCTGACAGATGAAATGCCTCCAGTGGGGTTATTTTTTGTCCTGCTAAAACACTAGATAAAGTGCTTCAAATACTTTGCCCCTGCCCGATTTGTGCTCTATGAACAATTAAGTATTAAAAAACTATTTTTCTGTTGGGTAAAATTCAACACCACGTACATTGATTTTTTTTTTAAATCACTGCAATTGTCTAAGCCATTTTAAGGTTTTATAGCACTATAATGTCCATTTTAAGTGACCAAAAGAGAGCGAGTATCCTAAGCAAATATAATTATAAGGGTTTATACTGGTAAAACCATAAACTTTTCCTTCAGGAACCTGTAAAATTGCTATACATATAAATATATACTACAGGCAACATAAATGTTGTAACAATATTAATTTCCCTAGGAAATTCAGCTTATTTGCCTAGAATTTTATGGTTGGCCATATTGCTAAAAATTCAGTAGTAGGAGTCTTTGCATGTATCTCTCAACTTCACTCTAAAAGTGGTTCATTACCACCTATTTTGTTAGCTTATGCCTGTGTACCCTGCAGTGATAGCATGAGGGAAGACAGATAAATGAAAGCAATAGAGGTTCATGGTTCATATACTTTAATTACTTGAATTGTAAGTTACAGCTGCCCGTATCAATTTATAGAAATAAACAACCTCAGTACTTTAAAGGAGCTCCAGATAAGTGTCAAAAGAAATTCAAAACGTTGTGCTCTCACTCATTTCAATATGAGCATGTCTCTGTTGACTTCTCACATTCTGAGGCTAAGCAATCACCATGACTGCACCCTGGACAAAGATCATTGCTGTAACTTTTCTTGCTGAAGAACCACATGGTCAGGATACATACCCTGTGTGGTCCCAATGTGTTTTCAGCTCATGAGGCAGGAAAGGATAACACAAAATGCACAGGGAATCTTTAAAGTAGCCATTGTCATTTTGGAGTAGATTGCACATTTCTTACCTGAACAAGAATAAATTTTATTCCAGGATATGTCAAAAAACACTCTCATCTATATTTCATAATAATTATCTCTCAAATTGTCCTCTGAGATCCTAATATCTAACTAGAGTGTTTTGCTTAGGATATTTAGAATTTCTGCCTCTTAAAAGTCCTAGGAAATGGAAAAGTGACATATTTTTATAAGTAATGATTATTTGGATCTTTTTTTACTGAAGAAGCAGACATATAATTCACATCAAAGATCTTCAATGTCTCCATTTCTATCTGCTTAGCCACTTAAAAGCAACTATGACCCCCTTCTGTGCAATGCTACTCTAAAATCATTAAAATCTCAACTTGAGATTCACTAATGGATGCGTAGTCATAATGCAAATATTCAAAATTACAATGTATAATTTTATTCTTCATGAAATGAACATAGGACTCTCCCTTCATTGAAGTTTGCCCTACCTATCCACATTTTGAAGGTAAAAGAATGAAAAGTTGTCTTAAGCATTGTATTTTTCCTACTGCATTTCATCATGGAATTTACCTTGCTTTATCCACCAAGTCAGATGGTTGCATAGTTACCTTTCAAAGGGATTCATAAAAACAGAAATAAAGGAAGAGAGAGAGAGAGAGAGAGAGAGAGAGAGAGAGAGAGAGAGAGAAAGGAAGGAAGATCAAGAGCAGTATCTAGATTAATAATGAGACTAAGACTCAAAAGTAATATAACCTTGGAAGATGTTTCTGTCTTTCTTTTTAAATGACCATTATCTGACCAGAGAAAAGAGCCTTCTTGAAATAAAAAATCCTCATCAAAGCTCTTCTGGCAAAACCTTTTTCCCTGCTGTGACTTTATTGATCCTTGAAAGCTTCACATCTTTGTTGGATATATTTGTCAGTATTAATGAGAAAGAACATGCAGCCCCAAAGAATTACACATTTTAAAAAGTCTCAAGCTAATCAATTAAGCAACTAGCGGAGTGCTGCATTTCCCAAATGGCTTTCCATGAACTGACATTTTTGAGGTAATATTAAGATATGCATGCACACACACAGTTTAAAATATATTTTTGAAATACAGCAACAGATGAAATAAGCTTTTATTAATTAAAATTTTAATTACATAACCAGTCCCATCTAAAACAGATGAGATGGACTTTAAGAGAGACTGGTGAGAAAATATATAATCCTCAGTGGAGATAATACATTCTACTTGACTAAATTGTAATAAATTCTATGCAAACAGTATGCTAGTTAGATTATTTTTGTCAATTTGACACAAGCTAGAGCCATCAGGGACAAGGGAATCTCAATTAAGTAAATGCCTCCATCACACAGGCCTGTAGGCAAATCTGTGGGATATTTTCTTGATTCGTGATTGATGTGGTGGGGCTCTGCCTACTGAAGTCGATGCCACCCCTGGGCAGGTGGTCCTGAGTTGTATAAGAAAATACGCTGAGAAAACTAGTAAGCAGAGTTCCTCCATGGTTCCTGCTTCAGTTCATTCCTCCAGGCTCATGCCTTGAATTTCTGTGCTAACTTCCCTTCATTTTGCACTATAAACTATAATCAAAAAAAAAAAGAAGAACAGTACAGAAACAATGCAAAAAACTTTCTTTTCCAAGTTGTATTTGGTCAATGTTTTATCACACCAACAGAAATTTAAAAAATATATGCAATTTTTCATATTATTGAACAAAACAAAATTAACATTTTGTTCTCTCTTTTCACATGGAATTTCATTGAAAATTATGTGGGCTCTATGTACATAAATATGATACAGGGAGTATAAACATGACTGGTATCAACAAAGAACCTTTTAAAAAGAGATAATATGTAAAATTATTAGTAAATATTTTTCAAACACAGTATCATCTATCAATTTTTTCTATTATTTTAATAAAACACACTGACACACGCAAGGCGAGACGTGGAGGGCTCATTCTGGACCATGATCTGGAGTTCATTATGTCATAGAGCAGATTGCAGTAAGTCATAGTGACAGGAATGTGAAGAAGATGATCACAGGTGTGGTTGGAGGCTTGTGTCATTAGATATGTCGTTGATCACTCTAGATCATTTCAAAGCTTGGAAATGTCACCTGACCCCAGTGAGAATGGCTAAGATGAAAGACATATGATGACAAAAGCTAGTATGGAAATAAAGGAAAAAGAAAGTTTACTCACAATTGGTGGGAGTGTGAACTGGTACAGCCACTATGGAAATCCATGTCATGATTCCTCAGAAACCTAGAATTAAATCTATTATATAATCTGTCTACACAACTCCTGGGTATATATATCCAGTGGATTCTCTATCTTACTAAAGAGATACTTGCCCATCCATTCCCATCCTTTTTCTGTTCACTGCAAGCATCCAGGAAGATGGAAAATGCCTAGGTGCCCATCAACTGACAAATAAATAATGGAAATGGGATGCATAAATACAGTGGGATGTATTCAGCTTTTAAAATGATATAAAATTTTCAAGTAGAGTAGGAATTATCATTCTAAATATCCATACAGAAAATGTAGACGTAGCATATGCTCTCTCATATGTGGATGCTAGCTTGAGTCTTTAGTTGTTTATTTAAATTGGAGTAAACATAAGTCAGGAAACCAGTAAAAAGGCATGGACAGGTACAGGGCTTTTAATGTCAGGAGGAAAAGAATGAACTTGGCATGAAGCGGGGGAGAGAATAAAGGTACAAGAGAGGCTGAGTAGGCTAGGGGTATGGGAAATCAAGATACAAGAGACAGAACAGGTGGAGATAACTAACACTAAGGACATCTGAAAATGACATAAAAAGCTACAGATGTAAAAGTATCCTAAAATACATATTGATACACATATAAAGAGTTTAAGTAGATTTTCACTGTAACAGGAGATATTTGACTTTACCTCTCACAGATAAAACAGGCTATCAAATAAAAACCCAATATTAAATATGGATTACCTCTTTTTTTTAGTGGAGTCCAAGACCCATCCCCAGCAAGCATTACAGGCAATTGCCATTTCTTTTGGTCACCCTCAAGAACATAATAGTAAGAAACCATATCGCTGAGTTTTGGGCATGGATAATTCAGGCTTGTATCAACCTGAAGCATGTTTGCGAGTTAGATTTCATAATTCTGTAAGATGATATGCATACTACTGGGGAATTACATAGTCAACACTCCTACCCAGCTGTGAACTCCATAAACTATAAAAATGAGCTGCCAGATGAAATGTGCATGCACTCTTGCAACAGTGGCCTAAATAGTATGTGTGTAACTAATCATTTTCTAATTGGCTTAGGACTCATTACCCAAGATAGAACTCATGTCTGCCACCTTCAACAGGATCAATAGCTTGTGACTGGGTAGCATTGGCCCTAGGGAATAAACACTATGATAATTCTGCTAAATTGACCTAGTATTAAACCTCTTAAGTACTTATTTTTAGATCCATAGATTAGTGTATCTCTTAACCCTCATCAGAGAAGCTCCATTTTGCAGCAGAGGAGTTAACCTAAGAGACCCACAACTGATCAACGCACAGAGAGTAACTGACTGTGACCTGCTCAGCATTAAATGGAACAGTTACATCACATGCTCAACTCTCGTTTCATGGATCAGCATGGAGGAAGACATAGAAATTTTGCAAAAGACAGTAGATGACCACAGAGAAACAGTGTTTTCTGGATATGACAGAGCAGTGAAGATAAAGCCAAACAAAATACCAGCATGGTAAAGCTGGGACCTATGAAGTGTTATCCAGATGAGTTATTGACAACTGATGGCTGCCATTGGATGACATAAGACTATAAGAAACAGAAAATTTTTATAAGAAAATGTTATCTTAAGTCAAAAACTGCATCAAAAATTTCATGATTTTTAGGTTTCTACGATGTTTTAATGAGGTCACAGAGACTCGACCTGAGTCATTTGAACTACAGGGAAACTTGTGCTATGATTTTAAGTTAGGACATTTCCAAAGCATTGCTTGTAAATACATTTTGAATGTGGTTCTTTTATTCACACAAATATACTTCTTCAACATGATTAGCTGACATTACCGTGAAGACTTCATCATTATTAGATATTTGAGGTTTTTTAGATTTTTATGAGTTAATTAATGGCATAAAAATGGCTCCCAGCAGCTAAAGCTGTCAGATATGATTAAGTGATGATCAGCAAACTTAGAATACACAGCTCTCATCACATGACTTTAAATTTACTCCAAACAAGCCTGGATTAAGGTTTATTAAACAATTACTAGATAATTCTGTTTATAATGACAAACTAAATTTCAATTCACCCATAAACTGTAGTGTTTGGGGTTTAAGTTATACTTAAGATTTTATGAAAACCAATAAATGTTTATCTATTTTGGAGTAAATACATATTTATGTATGTGGATGATATATATGAAAGATATATATAAACTTTACTAACGTATGTAAATATATAACATATATGTGTAAATATGTATAATATATGTAAATATATTTGTAAATATATCTGAAACATATATGCAAATATATATTTGAAATTTATTTTTATATATGGGGTAAATATATTTTATAGATATCTAAATATATATGTATAATTAAATATATACATGTAAATATATATTTATATATATATGGGGTGAAATTTAAGTTCAATGAGATAAGACCCTTGCTTCACTTGAACATGTGAAAAATAGTACTTACTAATTTTTTAAAATATGGAGTTGTAAAATATTTTATGGGTCTTATAAAACTTTGATATTTAGTGTATATATAATCTAATATACATATATATATTATATAATATGTATATATATATCTAATATAATAATAATAATGTATATATATAATCTTTCAAATACAATATGAGAGACTTAGGCAAGGGCAAATAATGGAAATTATTTCTGAGATAAACTCATTCAGAAGAAGCAATAAATAACTTCTACTAGCAATATAGACATGAATATAGAATATAGACATGAAATAAAGAATGGATTAATCACAGGCTGTGACATTGGCAAAACTGTTTGACAAAAGTCATCTCAAAATGAGTAGTAATTACAGCAATTAATACTGGTGAGTGGTAGAAAGAAGAGATTACCTAAAATTTGTGGAAGCAGCTGTAAATGAGAGATTCTAAGAAATCAGTTTCCAATATCATTAAGACTACAAAGAGGGCTGCAGAGATGGCTCAGTGGTTAAGAGCACTGGCTGCTCTTCCAGAGGTCCTGAGTTCAATTTCCAGCAACCACATGGTGGCTCACAACCATCTAATAATGCAATCTGATGCCTTCCTCTGTCATGCAGGCATACATGAAAATAGACTGCTCATATAAATAAATAAATAAATAAATAAATAAATAAATAAATAAGTCTTTTTTTAAAAAGACTATGGAGAGATACATTATAGGTTTCTGTTTTTTAAGAATACATTTTTAATAGATATCCATTGTACAAAATAGTAAGTTTTATTATTGCATTCTACTATGTGTATACCATTATTCACTTACTCACCCTGAATTAGTCTCTCCTTTCTGTACCTGCCATTCCTAATAGTCTCCTTTCTTTTCTCAAATAATACCCCTGTGTGTCCAAGTCCTCTCCACACACACCTGGAGTCTTGTATTCCACTAAAACTGCAATATGTGTCTTTCTGGGCCACCATTTTTTCTTAACACAATGATCTTAATTGCCTTCTATTTGTGGTGTCGATTTCTACAATCCCCACTTGGCTCTAACAATTTTTATAGGAATTAACTTTCAAAGGGAACCTAGACTGACATGAACATGACACTGGCTAGCTTTTAAAACAGTTTTCATTAATATTAATATGTAGTATCTAAAAACACATAACCTAATCATTTAATGCTTTAGATGGTTATAGATACATATAGCAATCCTATTAAGTGAAAGTATTGATGTAAAATAATTACAAGTCATATGATATTTACATTCATTTTTAATTTGATAAAATAAATGTACTTAAATTTAATTTTATACTGAAAATGGTGAACTTCAGAAAATACCACAATAATTATACTTAAAATGTATTGATGATAACTAGAAAACATCAGTTTTCACAATGCATACTATATATTTTGTGATATATATGTATATAAATATAAAATGCTGACACATGAAATTTTTACCTCAGTGTCATGATACACATGGTTAAAATTAATGACAGAAAATGAGACATTCATTCAATAAACTATGGAATAGAAAACGTGATTTCAAATCAAGAATAAAAAACGTGCCTCCATACCCAGCATTTGCATTTGCATTTGCTCTCTAGATCCAAACTCAGGCTCTCACACTTGTGGGGCAATTACTTTACTGACTGAATAAAGAAACTAACCCCAAATTGTCCTTTAAGACAATGGAGAAAAAACGACTCTACAAATTCGTGGTTGCTCAGCATGAGAACCTGAGCCCATCCTCCATAACTCATCCAAACAGCTCAACATCTTCAGTTTGTCTCACTTTCCTCTTTCTTTTTGTTTTTCATTTTCCTTTACAGAATTGCTCCCATCATTCTGAATGTCTAAGGTTGTCGATTTCCCTGGTGAAGCCTCACATTCTGCAAACGTTCCAGATGATGTGCAATCAAGAGAGGGACAGCAGAGTCAGTCCTACTTTCATTCTCCATGGTGACTCATACAGTCAGTATCGAACATTTCTTGTGAATTACTGTGATTCATATCAACAATGTCACATGCTGTGTACTTGTCAGGAATTCTTCAGCAGATCTTTAAAGCTGAAAAAGGAGAGGGTATTATTTATTTTGCCTTAATAATTTACAGTTTAAAAATTACTTTTACAGAAAGTTACATTGAATTTTTTCACAACTAACCTATATCATCTCTACACTCTTCCTTTGTTTGCCAGCTCTCATTCAGTCATATAGACATACAGAGGAAAAGACTACAGCATACCAAAAGTGCAATGCTAGCACCTACCACAGGGGGGGGCACCTGCCCCTCAAATAGTCCCTGAGGTACATGGCTGGCTCCTTTCTTGGTTGTCTGCTTCATAGATTTAATACATCAAACTCAGCATCCTCAAACATGACAAAGACATCAGAGTGTTCTGTTTATAATTAGATTAAACACAATTTTATGTGCTAGATAATTGTAGAAAAGTATACTTATTTCGTACTGTGGCGTCACTCCTCAAAGTTGTTTGAATATCAGAAAATGTGTTTGTTTTTTAACTATCAATCAAATTAAAAAGAGAGACAGCGAGAATGAAATTACAGATTCTGGTAAGCAGAGGAAAACATGAGCTAAGAAGATGCCCAGTGATCATCTCACCACAGAAATATCATTATGAGTTGTTATCCATGCCGCAAACTGCCTTCACAAAATTTTGGGGAACCAAATAAGAAAAGATAGAAAAGAGTTTTTCATCATCTCTAGCCAAACATTAAGCTATGAGAGAGAGGCGGGGGTGGAGGGAAGAGGGAGAGGGAGGGGGAGGGAGGGAGGGAGGGAGGGAGAGAGAGAGAGAGAGAGAGAGAGAGAGAGAGAGAGAGAGAGAGAAGAAAATGAGAGATTGGCAAATGGAGTTTTCAACTTCAGAACTTAGATCAAAATCCTCAGGGACCTACCAAAGGAAAAACTACTATTGGGAGGAGGCCCCAGACCCTTGATACCTATTTCTAGGGACAAGTAACTGTGGAGTGTTCTTTTAGAGTTACATTACTTGGATGAACACTCTTCATCAGCCCTCCCCAATTAAAGACACACAAAAAGGAACTAAGAAAGGGAAATAAGAATCCATTTGCTCTGCCACCTTGCCCATCACCACCTGAGCCAGTCTGGAAAGCTGGCCCCAGGGTAATAAGATACAGCTGGTGAGCCTGTGAGCAGAGCAGAAGAGCTGACTGCCTCTTGCAGATGGGGACCTCCTGTGGCCTAGCAAGAGCAGTGCTGGAGAGCTCAACCTGGTGGGGCAGATGCTGGAGGGCAAGCCAGCTGACCAGTTCAGCTACCACACTGCCCCAGATACAGGGACTTGAGTTGGTCCACCCCAAAATGAATGTCATCTGTGAACTGTTGGAGTGAGTGAAAGTGCGGGTCCTGCTGATCCAAAGCTTCATGATTTCCAAGACACACGGCAACAGGATAACTGGGAAGAGCCTCCATGAGGATCCAGTATTGATGACAGAAACCGATCGCAAAGCAATGATTCATTGCAATGAACACTTACAGTAAAGACGCGTGGATAGAAGAGCATACAGTGGGACACACTGTGACACACTACAGCTTCCACAATGAGATATTTTGGTTTTGGTTTGTTTGTTTGTTTGTTTGTTATTTTCTTTTAACTCTTTTAAACGGGGCAGTTGCAAGGACAGAGGGCAGGGAGGTACAGGGAGATGAGTGAGACTGAGGTACATGATGTGAAATTCACAATCAACAAAAAGGTTTTTTTAAAAAAAAAAAAAAAGATTCCATATTCTGGATGTTGGGGCACAATGGCTAATATGAGACTTACCTTCGATCTCAAATCTAGACCCACCATAATGAAATCTATTTCTTGGGTCAAACTGAGTTGTAACTAACTTGTAAACTTCTAGAATCTGCTAGGTTCCTGCAATTATTTGTGTTTGAGCCAGCGTCACTGTCAAACTTTGAGGAACTATGAGATGGTGTACATTCCCACAAACATATTATGTAAGACTCTCTGTCTGTGAGAACTGGTTAAGATACAGCTTAACATTACACTTGGTAGAGAAAGGTCTGTCTTCAACACATATTTCTCCATTCCTATGCAGGACAAGACAGAGCTCACGAAAAATGAATAGATATTTCAGCCTGTAAAGCCACCAACTATAGCATGGTCCTCCATGCACCACAGCATACTTAGAAATTCATTAGTTGAAGGTAGGTTTGGTTTTTAAGACAGAATTTGATATTGGAATTTGAAGCAGGCAATACTTGTGATTCGAGCCTTTTCAACAGTCCAGCATCAGGGAAAGCAAGACACATGGTGCCAGTCTGTTGGATTTTTATTTTTATTTTTATTTTATTCAGCACCTCCTGTGGCTGGTTTTAGAGGTCTAGCAATAGGGGACCACTTCACTAGGAGGCTTTAGACCTACCCAAGTCTTGTCTTGATAGCCTTCGAGCACTTGGTAAGATACAGAATGTTAACATGAAGAGTTGTAGGCACGGTATAGAGCTAGTCCTTCTGCAGTGAGCTGGGCAGAATTTCAGTGACCTAACACAGGCCAGCACCTGCAGATGACACATCTGGGATTACCCTGCTCTAGAGAGAAACCAATGACATGAACTTCTCAACATCTGTGCTGAACTTTATACTGGTTTCAAATTTAGAGCTAATTGAAATTTGGATCAACTCCTAGTACCGAAACAATGACAACATACCACCAACAACAAAAATGTCTGTAAGCCTGGACCACTGAGTGCTGAAAGAGTGGAGTGACTTAAGACTCGAAAGAGGAGAAATATTCTGTTTATGGTTTATAGACAAATAGCTACAAATGAAAAGCCATATTACAAAAATAGGAGTGAACTTCTAATCCATCAATAGACAGATAACATTATACAACAAGCACTCGAGGGCATTCAAGAATGGCATTGTTTATCAGACAATTTTTTTTTAAAAGTCCCCAAAGTAACTAGCAAGGAGGATCTCTTCAGTAGAATTTAAAACAGATGTTGTAAGGAAACTTAATGAGCTTCAGGAAACCACAGAGCAGTGATTCCGTACTCAGACAGATCATCTTGACAGAGAGATTACAACCAACTTAAAAGATTAAGTAGACATTCTTAAGGGGAAAATATATCAAGCAAAACTTAAACTAAGATTTAAGACATCTAGGAAGTATACTTTGGACCAAGAAATATTAATGATCTCAAAGACAAATTGAACAGAGAGGGAAATGGAAAAATTTAACGGAAATGTAAAACAAAGCAGAACATTGAGGTTTCTTGGGTTTGGTTATGCCCAAAAGGGGAAGGGTAAAAAAGTTTAGTATGAGTGAAAATATCAGAGACCTCTCAAGCCTTGTGATGGAGGAAATTACCCAAACACACAAAATCAAAGACAAATAGTTGTAGCGGGAGAATTAAAAAAAAAAAAAAAAAAAAACTGTACCCCGCTCAGCTAGTTTCCAAGCCTTCACCATGTTGGTGCTCTATGTCCCCCACTCAGACACAGCACTGGCTAGCCAGGAGCGCTGGCTTGGGACCCACGAAAAGCTGTCATGGCCGTTGCCCTGCCAGTCAGCTCAGTGGAGACCATGGGTCTAAACATGGCCCCTGGTTCAACTCCGCTACCCTCATAATGCTCGGCTAAGCCCCAGACAATATCCGCCATGTTCAAGGTACTCGGTAGAATGAATCTCGGTAGAATGAATATTCTTAAAGTTTAAAGATTATCCAGTGGATATGGAATATATATATATATATATATATATATATATATATATATATATATAT
>JANHMN010000011.1:63583958-63617533 GCA_030674055.1 Rhabdomys pumilio
GGAGGGGAGGGGAGGGGAGGGGAGGGGAGGAGAGGAGAGGAGATGAAAAGGGAGGAGATAGAAAGAGAGGAAAAGAAAGAAAAGGAAAGATGGGGAGTTTTTTAAAAAGACTCCAGAATGGCTCCTGTCTAAAAAATAAATAAATAAATAAATAAATAAATAAATAAATAAATAAATAATAAATACAGGGTCAAAGAGAAGAACAAAGGCTGAAATAAAGGGCATCCAGAGACTGCCCCACCTAAAGATTTATCACATCTGCAGACACCAAATCCTGACACTATTGCTGATGCAAAGATGCGCTTTCTGACAGGAGCCTTATATGGCTGTCTCCTGAGAGGCTCTGCCAGAGCCTGACCAATACAGATGCAGATACAGCCAACCATCAGTCTGAGCACTGGGACTACAATGGAGGAGTTAGGGCAAGGACTGAAGGAGCTGAAGGGGTTTGCAACCCCATAGGAAGAACAGCAATATCAGCTAACCAAACCTCCAAAGCTCCAAGGGATTAAACCACATGGAGAGACCCATGGCTCCAGCTGCATATGTAGCAGGGTATGGCCTTAACTGGCATCAATGGGAGTGAAAGCCCTTTGTCCTGTGGAGGTTTGATGTCCCAGAGAAAGGAGATGCTAGAGCAGTGAGGCAGGAGTGGATGGGTGGGTGGGGGAACACTATTATAGAGGCAAGGGGGAGGGTGGATGGGTTAGAGAGTTTGTGGAGGGGAACCTAAGAAGAGGGACAACATTTGAAATGTAAATAAATAAAATAACCAAAAATTTAAAGAAAAAAATCTAATGTTTAAAACTCTGTATTGTGTTTTCATTTACATTTTTAATATTTGAGTTTTGTTTGTTTTGATTGTTTTGTTTTGTTTTGTTTTGTTTTGTTTTGTTTTGTTTTGTTTTGTTTCATCCGGCACGAAGTGTGGAGCCTGTATCTCAGAATAGTTCTTTGGCTGTAATTTTTCCACATCTTCATGACATCTTCATATTCTGCTTCCCAATCTTTCCAGTCACCTTTCCTGGAAACTCTACAAAACAGAAATATTTATGGGAATAACCTATCTATTCCCATAAATTTTATAAACCTCCATAAAGCTTTATGGAGAACCTCCAACCTGTGCAGTTGATCCATACAGATGTCCTACCAAAACTCAATAACTGTATCCCACAATTTATTTTTTTATTTATCTCCCAAGTGATATTTCATTTTTATATCAACAAAATCATTATTATTATTTATAAAGTCTGTAGTGAGTGAATTTATGAAAATTTTAAGATAACAGTGTAGACTCTGGAATCCTCCTTATAGGATAGAACTGTCCAAATGCTAGTGCTTAGATAATGTTAACACATGTAACCCCATAACACATATAATTTTGAAGGGACATCTTTTTCTCTCCCTCATTTGCATATTATCACCTCAAGGTGATATTCTGAAGCAAATGTTGATCCTTTGTAAACAAATAAAACACCTAAGAACCATTTTATTCCATATGGAGTTTCTTAAAAGTTGTTCTCACAATAGTGCATTTCTCTCTCTAATATTATCCATATTTTCTTTGTGATTAGACAGAAGAGTTTTGACCCTGAACATCTTCCCAGTAGCCATAAAATCTGTCTAGCTGTGACTTTTCCATTTTTCTAAATGTACTTGCACTTAGTATTATTTTCCTGTCAACAAAAACTTTATCTTTTTCAAGGTCTTTGTGAGTTATTCCCTTTTTTTCTCATTACTGCACCAACTACAATTTAATAAACCTGTGTACTGATTTCTCAGTTACCAAATCCAAATAATAATCACATTTCAATTTCCCAATGTTTGATTGTATCATTTTAGCACTATTTTCAAATGCATCTCTCTTGATTATGCTGTAAAACTATACTTCATAAAATGAAATAATAAAGTTCTGACTATTTCATTATACATGCTAAAACATACACATAATGTCCTGATTTTACTCATGTTTGTTCTATGTATTTTAAATTGTCATAAGTATACCTGTGGTGATATAAATTTATTTGAACAATATAAGTGCATACACATACTATTATAAATTTATTTTTATATTATAAATTTATTTGTAAGTCACCATAGTCTGTTCCTCTCTTCATTTAAGTCAGGATATGTTTTTCTCCATAAACATAAATAAGGAATCGATGGATTGTAGACTGAAACCTCTAGAAGCAAGAGTTAAAAATAAATATTTATTTTAAGTTTATTACCTTAGGCATGGGAACTCATCCTGTGTCATGACCTCTTTGGAAGTCAAAGGACCCTTTCACAAGGGTTACATATGAGATATACTCTGCATCAGATATTTTCTTTATAATTCATAACAGTAGAAAGTTATAATTATGAGGTAGCAATGAAAATACTTTTATGGTTTGGATCATCACAACTTGAGAAACTTTATTTAAGGATAGCAGCATTAGTAAGTTTGAAAACCATTATTCTAAGATATGATTTGTAATAATGAAAAACTGCCTTACACAGACAAGAAAATTCTTTATCTCTATAGGGGTAAATTACAGGCATTTGTCATATAGAATGGCTATACTGGAAACTAGATGTTAGAGACCATTTTAGTAATAATTCTTCTAAAACTAATCTAAATCCATATATTCATGTATCATTATATATTCCATCTTAAAACTCTGATAGCATCTTCACATTGATTCAAATATCTAATTGCATGAAAACACAAATTGGACTTTGAGTCTCATCTGAATTTCATGTCCTGAAGCACAATAATTTATTTAACCAGTCAGTTGTTATGCACCATGATCCTGGAGATGAAGAGAGACATTTAAATCAAGAAAAACTATGAGAAAACTAATTTGTGGTCCAGGTTTTATAAAATAGCTCAAAATATATGAATAAATGAAGAACTGAGTTAACACAATTGGTTTTATTTTTTGAATGTAGTATTTTAAAAAGTGATATTTAATAAATGAAAAAACAGTGATTAATGATCAATGTGTGTTTGGATTTCATGTCTAGAGCAGGTCTTGCTTTCACATGTGAGACTGCACATAAAAATACAAACTAAGGCACATACAATATTTCTATGCTTTATATTTACAAATAAAACTAATAAATTGTTAAGTAAAATGCACTTGGTCTTGTACTATTAACTACTATTTAAGAAATAGAAATTAGTTAAATACAACGCAGGAATAGATGGTATAAAAGAAATATTTCCAACTCATTTATGTTCCAACCCTTTATGTCCCATCCTGACTTCATCCTACTCAGAACATCTAATCCATATACTTGTTAATCTTGAATTTCATGTGCCCACATTTGAGTATTTGTTTAACATCAGATGTCTTTTGGATAGACAATGGAGATTTTAAAATATATATTATTTTCATTTCTGAAATTAAGGTACAATTACATCATTTTCTCTCTAACTTTTTCTCCCTTCAGCCTTTCCTATTTATGCAGTCCCTATCAGATTCATGGCCTCTATTTCTTTAATTTTTTGTGATATAATGGACTGAGCAGGTTGGATTCATATATTGTGTATTTATATATTCTATGTTCATATATGTGGTGGTTTAAATGTGCTTGACCCATGAGAAGTGCTACTATTGGGAGGTGTGGCCTTGCTGAAATAGGTATTGTCTTGTTGGAGAAAGTGCATCACTGTTGGGGTGAGCTTTGAGGGCTCCTAGTGCTCAAGTCTACTTCTCCTGCCTTTGGATGAAGATACAGAACTTTCAGTTCCTTCACTAGCCCTGTGTCTACCTGGACACTGCCATGTTTCCCACTTTGATGATAATGGACTGAACCTCTGAAATGTTAAGCCAGCCCAAGTTAAATGCTGTTCTTTATAAGAGGTTATAGTTATTGTGTCTCTTCACAGCAATTGAAACCCTTAACAAAGACAATATATATTCATATATTTATTTATGTATTTATATAAATACAATCTGCTCAGTCTACAAAGTACTATTATATATTAGATTTCTGAGCTTAGCCCTTGGTCTTGGATAACCAGTTTGGCAGTTCTTCACTGCAGTAGACTTCAAGTCTTCTTTAGGCAACCAGGTCTTCCTTAGGCATAGCTTCTCTCATATTTCTAGGAGGTAAAAGTCTTATAACAACCTTTCTGTTTTTTCTGTCTATTGCAATATTTCTGTTCCCTCTAGATTATGGTGCAAGAGTTATGTTATAGGTATATCAGTTGGGGCTGAACACCACACTGTCATCTATTCTCTGCATTTTGATTAGATGCAGCTTGAGGAGGGCTTTAACTAGAGATGAGGAAAGAAGAATCAGAGACGCATGTAAGATAACAGTAAGGATACCTGAAAATTTTATAAGGGATTCTGCCTACCTATCTGCATAAAATTATATATAATTCATATGTGTGTATACATATATAGTTTCAATGTAATTTTCCTGTTCGAGGTGGTAATGCTCCCCAAGAGTGATAGACTATGTAACAAAATTTCTAACACCAGGCATGAGAAGCAGTCTGTAGAATTGTTGGTCAAGGTTGTCCAAAAGCCTTCCCAAACATGATCTATTGCTATTTCTATTGCTCTTAGTTTCCTTTCAGAGGTTGAATGTAAGTCCCTATCAATGAAGAGACCATATACATTGGACATCAGACCCAGAGGATCTAATCTGGTTTTGACCTGAATTGAGGACTAGCATTCATGGTAACAGAAGATGCCATGCAAGGTTCCAATAGAGGAAAGTCACCAAAATGGTCCTACAGAGTTGTGATGCCTATGAACTAAAACAATAATCAGAATGGCATGATATAGCTATGGAAACAGTAATAGTTTGCATCCCTGGGCAATAATCAGAAGCTCCATATTTTTACTTAAAGCCCACTCAGTAAAAGGGAAATCATGCGTGGCACTGAAAACTTAGCCAACTATCTAGTCAGAATGTGGATCTCAGAAAAGAACCTATTACCACCTATAGAGAAAGTACCTTGTCTGTATGTATGTGGCAGCTGACAATAATAATTTTGATGACTTGGGCAGGAAATATAATGTGGAACATCTGGGAGGTAGAAAGAATTCTGGGAGACTGCCACGTGGAAGATTTTCCCTGTAAGATCTGACAATATGAACACATGGTACCTGAGCACAGGTAACCTGCCATGTGTCCAAATGTAGATTAGAATAAAAGGGTTATTTTAAATAATGATCTAGTCAGAGAAGAGCCTAGTCATATGATCAATGTATTTGTAAATGTAATTTGAGTCTGAATCTTACTTCTAGTAGCATAATGGTGGGAGGAAGAATAACCTAACTTCTATAATCTCCTCTCTAATAATCCAGCATAATTCCTAACTGCATCCAAATGTCTATTATTATACCAATAGATAAGTATAAGTCACAACCCTCATTTCCTTGCCACCAATAGAGATGTTGCACTTTAAATGGCTAACTAGAGAAGTAGCCTGTGTGATGTTCATCCTGAGGTGCTGTAAACTTGAACAGGAACTTCAGCATCCTGTGACTCAACATAAGGCTACAATGGACTCCTTACCTCTTTAGAACCAAAGAAGGCAGAGCAGGGTACTATAAGAGAAACTTTCATCTTGCACTAACTTGGTGGTGGTATAATAATAATGATTTAAAGGATAGATGTGTATTAGTCGATTACTGTAAGAAGAATCTCAGCTGAATCAACTTACATAAAAGGCTTGTCTTTACTCACATGTGGACAGTCAGTAACTGGTTGAACACATTGCTTTTAGAACTGCAGTGGACAGCATAAAACATTTCTAGAGAAAGCCATTCATCTGGTATCAATAATGTGAAAGGGAGGGATAAATGAGCTGGGGTTCCTAATCTGTTATGAAGGCATGCTCTCCACAATCACTAAGTTCTATTACAAGACTTTGCCTCCTAAAGTTTCTGCCAGTCTCTCATGCATCATTGTCAAAAGATGAATACTTTACAGTATAGGCCCATAGATAGCATCTCAGTCTAAATGTATCAAGAAACTGTCAGAGGTCATCAGTTGCTGGAATGAGAACCTACAATTAAGATGAGTCAAGGCTGTGTGAGATCAGCTTAAAGACAAAGTAACATTGGACAAATGAAGTGCCCAGGAGAAGATCCAGAGATAGTGTGAAAAAGAACTTACACAATCCAATCGGGTGCCAAAACATTGACAAAGTTAATAGTAACATTCAGTAAAAAGTAGAGTTAATAAAAAAGAGAGTAACATATACCTAATGACAGATGTATTTGAAACATTTAAAAGTACATCAGAGATTCTTCAAGAATATTGTGATAAGCCTAAAGCACAATGCTGAAGCCAGGCTTGGTGGCATATGCCTTAATCCCAGAACTTCAGAGGCAGAGTCATGAAGATCTTTTGAGTTTGAGGCTAGCCTGGACTACATCAAGCGTTCCAGGAAACCTAGAGCTACAAAAACAAAACTGTTGTTACAAAAATAAAAATAACAAAAAAAATGTTGGTGCTAACTCCTAGTCTCACAAATACTAGAACCTGGAAAGAAGAAAGAGGACACAGACATATGGAATAACAGGAATGTTTAGTCACCTAAGTTTTGTAGAAGCAGAACCAGGACTACTAAACACACAGGCCATTCATGAGAATCAAGTACAATGCACATACTATGAAATGGGTGCTCCATAAAACTGAGTTTATGGAGATGTTTCATAGCTGCAAAGGTTTTCTCATAGTGCTTTATGAAAATTGACTAGACATCTTTAGGGAATTTATAGTTGGTTGGGAAGGGGTAGCGCACTAAGCACTAGACACATTTTTAATTCTGTCCCTAAATCATAACCTTATAGCCCTGTTTAGATTAATCGAGCTTCAATGTTTCAATATCAATGACCTAAATATAAATTGTGCAAGAAGTAAAGCCATATGCCTAATGCATAAATTATTCATCTTATAATTTAAAGCTGAAAAATAACAGCTCTCTTAGGATATAAAATATCACAGTTTTTAGAAAGATTTTAACATTTTAGGGAAAATTTTTCAAAAAGATGTGACTGTCTCTTAATTAATGTAATTACTAAACATTTCATTAACTAGGAACAATTTTTACATCAACAGAGTAGTCATAACAGTGTTTTAGACACTACATGTTACATCTCATTAGTTGTTCATGACTCGAATATTTTAATTAATTAAAATTTAAAAAAAAACTCAAATTTTACATGTAACTATTGCTTGATTAAACATATACTGGTTTTATATAGATCAAAATAGGCATTTAACTACATATTCACTTGTTATTTGTTCATATACTGCCTGAATACTTATTGAATAATTGTGGTAACAACTGGGATTAGAACTGGTGTTAAAAGTCAAGGAAATTTTCTTTATAAAGTTTATGGTCTCATCACAAAGGTAGATAGTAACAATGAAATCATTAAAGCATTAAAATTTGAAAAATAATCCATGTTTCTAAAACAGATCATAAATAATTAAAGAAATATGGTGGAATTTTAAAATGAAGATGATACCCAAAGAACAGAGATAGTACTAGATGCTGAATCTGAAATATACTCCAACAGTCCCATGTGAATGTTTTGAGCCCATCCCCAGATGCTATTAAGAGGAGTTAGTTCTTGCTGGAAAGAGTTAGCTGTTGGTGACATGGCTTTTGTTTTGTCTGACTGTTTTGCTCCCAGGCTACCATGAAGAAGTGAACAAACCTCTGCAATGTGCTCTGACATTATGTAGTATAATTCATCAGCATAGACACAAATAAACAAGGTCCAGTGAACATGGACTGAAATCTCTAAAATAGTAAGCCAAAGTAAACATTTTTGCCTTCTAAGATGAAAGTCTCAGGTACTGCATTATATACATGTCTTGTTGCTAAAACAATATACATGCCAAAAGCAACTCAAGGAGGGAACAGTCTATTTTGGCTCACAGTTGTATGGCACAAGTCATGATGAAGATAGAAAGGCAGGTGATCAGATGTATCTATAATCAGGAAGAACAAAAGTGTGAGGAAAGCTTATGTTCAGCTGCAATTCTCCTTTTTATTACCAATAGGGTCCAGTATTGCAGACCCTATTAATGACTCCCAAAGTTAAGGTAGGCTTTCCTTTCTTAACTAACTTAATCTAGCCAATCCTTCACAAGCATGTCTAGAGGCTAACCTAAATTATAAAATTTTTCATACTGTCCCATAAATAAGAGATAAAGAAGTTTATTTATCTCTTAGGTGATTCGAGACCTTATGAAGGTAAAATCTGTCTGTTCACAACAGTAAAACCCTAACTAAGATAGACTGATGTCTACATTTCTCTTTTGGTACCCTGCAGAGTAACTTCTCATATAAAAGAGAATAGAACATAGGGGAGAAGATTCTATATAGATACTAACTCTACCTCTCCATGTTCAGTGAATTGTTTGGCTGTTGTCTATAACAATGGAGTCTTGGCTATCAGTTTGTGGAGAGCAATCTCTTGTCTTAGCAATTTCCTGGGTTGTTTGGGTATTTCTATAGGGTTCCTTTGGCCAGTAACTCAGTTGGATATAGACCAGTCCCAGTACAGAAAGCTTTGTTTGGTGACAAGAGATGGGACTTGGTCTCCCATTATTGGAGACTTCTTTGGGATCACCTTCATATATTTTAGGAAATTTCAACTGCACTAGGCTTTCATACCACCCCTAAAATGCCCCTCAGTTCCAGCTGTCTCTCCCTACATTCACTCTCTCAGACCCCTCTTCCTTATTTCTTCCCACCTGATCCTCCCTGCTCCACCCCTGCAACCCCCAATCCCACCATAAAGTCTATTTTTTTTCCCTACTAATCCCATCTAATTCTCCAATCCGATTTTCTATACTTAAACTCTCTTGGTCTATGGACTGTTTCTCATTTACTAAATAGCTAATATCTACATATAAGCATACATGTGCCATAATTGGGACAGGAATAACTCCAAGGAAAGATTTGTTTTTTATGTTAATGTGAGCTTTTCTTTATTGGCTGTTTTGTTAAATTCCTTAAATCAGAGAGTCTTAACCATGTATAAAAATCTAAGTGAAGGAAGATGACCGTGCGGATAGAATTAAAGTATATAATTAACTCAATTTTTAATCAGAAATATGGCAAGGAAAAAGAAAATTGTTAGTTGGACTGTATTAGGAATGAACTAAAGCCCAAGCAGCTGTACACATATGTGAGGGATTTTATTGACTGAATTATTTGAGGTGGGAGGAATTCTGAAACTGGATTATATGAGGTCAGAAGAACCACCCTAAATCTGGAACAACTTTCTGAGGTCAGCCTGGAGAAGAGGAGATGGAAAAGGGAAGCTTTGTTGTTTGCCCACTTGTCTTCACTCTCACTGAAAGTTCATCTATCTTGATATTGAAATATTTCATCATGGTTATTAGAAACTATTCCTTTGGAATTACAATGTAGACTGAAGATCTCTCTCAGAAATTCCTGTGGTGTTAGCACCAGGTTGAGACTTCTGAGATATCCAGTCTCATAGACTGAACAACCATTGGATTCTTGGCCTTTCAGTCAGGAAAGAGTCCTAATTGGACTACTTGGACCACATCCTATAAGCTGCTGTAATCATTACTGTTGTTTGTTATATGCTATCTTACATATATTACATAATTATATAATATTGTATGTATAGGTTTTAATGTACATATTAAAGTGCATATGAATATATATATATATATATATATATATATATATATATATATATATATGGAAGTAGACATTAAAAACAATCACATAGAGTAGAAGATGAAAAATACAAAAAAAAGGAGAATTCAGAAGTCATTGCTGTGTGTGATATAAAGGTTTTGAATAGTTTCTTGTTTTTAACTGGAAACACTTTAAATATGAATAGCTGTCTAAAATTATTTTCAGTGAACATTATAGGACTCTTCTGAAATAGTTGAATGTAGAAGATAAAAGTTCAGTAAAAATATGGTTCCAGTGAAGGAGCATAAAAGAACATTCCCTGAGTACATTGAGCTTAAATTCAGAAATTGGTAGTAGATACTCAAGAGGGCTGTATCCTCCATGTATAGCTTGTAAAAGATGAATCTTGTTTCAAAAAAAGGAATTATCATGTGCCTCATACCTGTCTAACATCCACCCATCCAGATAACAACTCACTGACAACATTGAACTTTGTTCTCAATTTGTGCCTATCACTGTACGTTATTCTTAACATCCTCAAAAGGGAAAAAGTCAAACCACTTTTTAAAAACCCAACTTTGGGGCTGAAGAGACAACTGTAGAGAGAGTGTAAATAAGAAAGAAGAACAAGCCCAAACTGGATGTTAAAGTGATGAGCACTTAGCTCATGTCAGCTGTGTGTAGCAGATAAGAACAAAGTACTTTGTAATGACATAATGCTAGAGTTTGATTGGCTAGAGTGCGACTGCCCCTTGTAACTAATAAAAGCAGAGACTGGCAGCAGGCAGAGGTATTGATGCTGAAAGAGTGAAAACTGTTGTGCTATCTTGCTCCTGGACCACTGAATGAGCCTCCTTGGCTAAATAAAGATAAAGGTCCAGAGGGAGGAGCTGACACCTGAGACATGCCATGGACAGATTGTGAGCATTGCCTTCAAGCTTCTCTGCTCCTCGCTTCCGAATCAGGTACTGCATGTGTGTGTTGTAGACTGATGCTTGTCATGTGAATAAACCATGAGATCAAATGGTATCTGGACTCTATCTCTCCTCCCGACCCCTAAAACAGACTCCACTAGTGATGATGTATTCAGCAGTATTCTACCTTCAAGGTGGGATCCTGAGAAGGAAACTGGGTCCTCTAAGAACAATAGCTGTCCTGACCATTCACTAAAATAGCAATAAGCCTCTGGTCATAAAAAATTAATTGGAGCCTAGGTGTAGAACCAGCCAGAGCTCTAAGGGAAATAATGAGAGAAGGGACCACCACTCCAAAGCCAGGGGTGAGGGACCTCAATACAGGCTGATTATGAACACCTTGAAGTCAGCTGTTACCTACACCATAGGAAGAGCAGACAGTTCAGGGAAACTCACGAGAAACTGGCCAAATGCCTGGTAAGAAGAGCAGATAAGTAATTGGAAAAAGTAATAAGAAACCCACACCAAACTAACTTTGGGTGGTACATAAAAAAGAAAATTATTAAAGCTCTATACTCCCTAGCACATATATATATATATATATATATATATATACAGAATGAAGAAATGAATGAATTAGTGGCTTTAAAGCCATGATGGTGTGTCCAGGTGCCACAGATCCAACAAAGAGAAGATGGCTTGGAACAAAGAATAAGGTCAAAAGGAAAGCTGGGTTTAAAGATGTGAGATTGAGGTACCTCTAACAAATCCACAAGAAGTAGAACCATTGCTAGAGCATGCAGCTAGTAAAGAAGTTCCAGCATTACTGATGAAAACCATAGTAGACATAGATAAAGACAAACTAATGGGCAAAAAAAAGCCACTAATATAAGCAAGAGGTGGAGAACAAACAATCCCTTTAAAGATGCTGTGCTAACCCACGACCCAGGCAAGACAGCCATATCCCCCCAGAGACATCTTACAAGGTATAGCAGCTCAAGCAACAAATAGAAATTAGACCACAGACTCCTCGATAAGTCAGTTGAGACAAGAATATTCCCACAATGGAATGAAGAATGCAGCCTACATGTAAAGCTCTGGTCAAAGGAGCAGACACAGTAATGCTATCAGAATTAGAAATGAAGAAAATAGTAGAAAACTCAACAGTATATGAAGCTACCCAACATTATATGAAGCTTTAGAGAAAATCCTAGACACTGCTCCAGGTGATGTATTTCCTCTCCTTGACTGGATAACTATAGCCTGGAGATATGCATTTTCAGCTTTAGACTTTACACAATCTGAAGTGGCAGCAAAATGGAATACTTTGCAAGAGGCCATTCAGCTAGTGAGAAAACTAGAACTACTGTGGTTTATATATAATGAAATAGCTACACCACAGGCTGCTCCATTTACACCACAATTCAAAAGAATTTCAATTAAGAGGACACCACCACACATGAGAATTAGTTTGAGAGGACAACTTCAAAATTGCAGAACAATTTCTGAGGTAATTGATCTCTTTAAAGGATACATGGAATTAGACAAAGAAAAAGTAACATTAAATATTCTAAGAAAGCCATTTAAATTGAGAACACCCAGATTTTTCAGACCATTCACAAATATTAGACCCTTTGGCAGAAATCCTGGAATTTTATTTATAAACAGAACCCCACCAAGTAGAATTTTTTTGAAGGAAAGAACCTAAGCCATTTTTAGGGAACAGAAGGCCACCAGTACAAAGAAACAATCAGCACCCAACTATTAGAAGGCAAATAAATATCTCTAAATAAGAATCAAGTCATCTTCCAATAAGTCCTTATATGGTGTTACCCCTAAAAATTAAGAATAAGAAGATAAATGTTAGATGGCTAATTGACACAGCCAGTGATGTGAATATATACACAGGACTACCAGACATTATACGAAGAAAGAAAAAAAATTATACAAGAAGGGCCAGAAGAATTCATAGTACTAGCATGTAAATTAAAATGAATGGTATATAATCAAATAATCCTCTTGGATTATGTATGTTGCAGTGCAGCAGGAAATATTTTAGGCTTCCCAATGATCTTAAATTTTTCCCCAATTTCCTAAATTTTAAAAAGATTGCCAAAGTAAAATATAATCTAGCAGGAGTAAAAATAGAACTAATAATGGCTACCAACAATTAAACTCTCATTTATGCCATAATACCCAATTAAAGGAGAAAATGAGGAAATATTCGAAACTATTAAACCCCTACTAAAAGAAGGAGTAATTGAACCAACTCAAAGTTTCTATTTCAACAGTTTAGTTTGGCCAGTTTTAAAACCAAATGGTAAATGGGGAATGACAGTAGATTGTAGGAGAATTAATGAATTGTTCCCTAAACTGCCAGGACAATTACCAGATGTAAGAGATATTTTCATGAGGATTTAAGAAAGCAGTGCCAAAATGGCTGACAACTATAGATTTGTCACACATGTTCTTTGACATACCACTGCATCCACAAAATAGAAAATGTACCACATTTACTTGAAAGACAGTACCAATTTTTAAGACACCCACAAGGATACATAAACAGCCCTATAATAGCCCATGACATTCTAAGATGGTCACTGGATAAGGTCATGCCAGCACCTAATTGTGTTATATATTTATATGTTGATGACCTTTTGATAATAGGACAAAAAAAGGAAAATATACAAAAAACAGTAGACCAAACAATACCAGTATTGAAAGATGATGGTTGGAACATCAATAAGGATAAGGTATCAGAACCAGATACAAAGGTCAAGTTCTTGGGTGTAATGTGGTCCACTACAGGACCAGAAATACCTACAGAAGTCATAAGTTAGAATAGCTTAAAACACCAGTTAATAAAACAGAGGTACAACATCATACAGGATTATGTCGATATTGGAGACAATACATACCATATTTACAAGTCATTTTGCAACCCTTGTATAATATTACAAGGAAAGCAAATGATTTTGTTTGGGATGAACCCCAAGAACACGTTGTGAAAACAGTGCTAGAGTATGTAAAGTAATATTCTAAACTACGATACATTCAACGAGATATAGTATATTCAGCCATACTGTACCTAAAACAGTATGGAAACTGCAATATCTTTGCCAAAAGAAATGGTAGAGAATGGCCAGTAGGCTTCTATTGTAAACACTTCCTAGTTGGAAAAAAAAATTCTCTCTATTGGAGAAAACAATTTGGACAGCATATGAGGCCTTAAATACTTACCACAGCATGCTGCAGAACAATGAAGTAACTACCATCCCAATCATAGATTTGATCAAGACACCAGAGGAAACATGGGCCAGTCTACCAAAGGAAGAGAATGTACTACAATGTACATTCTTAGCAGAGCTCCTCCACTCCAGTACACTGTCTGTAAAGGGGTCCATGCCGAAGCCAATGAAGTCAACAATTCAGACTGACTGCCCTATGATTCCACTGGAAGTATCAATCATCCCAAATGCCACTCCTACTCAGAAACAAGTACCACTAGGGTATTGGGGGACAGGAAAGTAGCAGCCTTCCCTAATTAATGCCTGGTTGATGGATGGCTCTGCAACCAGTAAACAGAGTATGGTTTTGTGGAAGGAGGCTACCTACAGACCAGGGGATGCAATGATCACAGAACAAGAAACAGTTAAATCTGCACATCATCCAGTAGTAGCAGCCATGCTAGCAGCAAGACAAAACCTCAAAGAAAATCAAAAAGTACTACATTTTTTTACTGACACATGGTATGAAGCCAATGGTCTAGCCATACAGTGAGGAAAATGGGAAGTAAATGATTGGAAAATTAATGGCCAGAATATACGGTCCAAGGAATTTCTGGCAGAATTTTATAATACAACCAAAGAAGTTAGGCATATGTATATCATGTGCATGCCCATACTAACCAAAACGTGACCAATATAAAACATAATGATACAATGGATAAATTAGCCAGCCTAGCAATTAGATTAAATGGAAATTCAAAGGCAGAACAGATAGGCAGCAACAAGTTAAGGATTAAAGCAAAATGGAAGCCAGTATCAACTAGACACTTAAAGACAGAGATTACCACCGAAGAAATATTAAAAATAGATGAGATCCTAAGACATGCAGGAACATGTGCCATAATTTCAGTGGTTTTTCAGGTAGAAATTTAAAGGTGATTTAGAATAGGATTAAGGATGCAATAAACCAATGCAAACATTGCCCAAGATGTAAAGCTAGATTGACACACAATTGTAAGGGAAGCAAAGGACAGAGGCTGAGTTTCAATCTTAACTTATCAAGAGACTTTATAGGACGAATAAGATAATGGTAAGAAGTATATGCATGCACCTTGGTAGACATAAGCAAGTGGACCACCCCTAACCCAATCTTTAAACTATACTCACATTATGGGGTTGGATTTCCTATTATGGGAAAATATTATACAATCTGAACAAGGAAAGCATTTCACAGGGTTTGTAAGGTTAAAAAATTTTGTAAGATTGTGAATATATAATGGAAATATCACATGGCTTATCAGTCAACAGCAGCAGGAACCATCAAAAGATTTAATGTACTGCTCAAAACTAAGCTAGCAAGTAGGAATAAGAGTAGCTTCCTGGCACAAGAACTAATGGAGTGCATACATGAACTAAACATTAGACCAAGACTGAATAGGGAATTCCAAGAGGCAATAAAATATAACATAGGTATAGATTACCCAATGGAACAGGATAAATTACTAGTTCTGGATTATTAATGCATTCATAGGAATAAAAAGGATGAGATGCTTGAAGCCACAGATGTGGTGACCCAAGGACAGGGAAACACTGTCGGAGTTACACAAGGTAAAGCCAACATAAAACTGTTCAGACCGGAAGATATTACATAACACAATTGTGTCTTAATAGAACTTTATGTAAAATTCTCTATTATACATGCCTAGAAATAATTACAGTTATTTATATTGTAGTGCCAGTAGTAAATTGTGCAATACACTGGTGCAACCATATAACAAGGCAAGGAACAAACCATAACCAATAAAAAGTTGGCAGGAATAAAAGTTGCCAATTGGACTATATGCTGGGCCAGGTTCCTACATTACCATACAAGTTAAAGTACCCTGGCAATCCTTTTGGTATTAGTACTGACTTCATAAGCATAACACTGTATAGGAACAATACTCATTATAACCTAAATGTGGAAATATCTCCACATGCCTGTCCTGTATATGCTCCTGGAAGCAATAGAAGGAATAGCCATAATTACTATGGCCTCCCCACAGGTGATTATGGCTGCAAACATATTAGCACCATTATTCTTATGACTCTTATTGTTTTGGGATTATGTCAGGAAACATCAGGTAACAATACAACTGGGAGCACTGCAGCCAGTGCATCAATGAATACAAGAGCCACTAGCACAATACCTAGCACCACAGGTTCAGGCACAGTTGTCAGCCCAGGAGCCACAGAAACCAGTTAAATGCTAATACTCCTCAACAAAATGAACCACCACAGTACCAAATATTGGGATCTCCAGAAATTTTAATGCTACCAGCTACCCCACTATTTCAGGACAAGATAGAAAACTACCAGTTTAGTGGACAAATTGTTCAACTTTTAAAAGCAAAACTCTATCATACACAAAACTTAATTCAGACACAGCCAAAGCGTTACATGCAGTATCACAATGAATTGATGCATTACATACAATAGTTAATACCATGGAAACAGAGACACAAGGATTCCAGAAAACATACAGGCAGGAATAAAAAGTGACATTAATTCTCATTACCATGAATCATAATCTGATTATGTGCCTAATTTATAAATAGGATGTATTAAGTGTAACTAGAGAATTAGACATATTGTTTACTACAGGAATGGGCAGAGGAATCCCAGAATTTCAAACTATTCTGGACACTGAAAGAATGTCTTACTGTGATGAAGACACATGTGAACTAAACTTAGTACAAATATTGGATACATGGGTAAAAATACACAACCATATAAATTGTATAAGACACCACATACACAGGAGGAAGCTTGGGTAACACCAATTGAGCATATGGATAAATGTTAATAACATGCCAGCATACATCCCCATGGGACAAACTTACAGACTAGGACCCAACACATATTTATACTCACATGTAGCCTTAAGAAATATGGAAGAAACAATGTTGGCATATTCTACTATGCTACAGACTGTACAAACCCTGGGTAACTATAAATTCTTGGTATGGATCAATAATGAAACTATAGCTAAATGCAATTATTTAAATAAAACAACTATGGATGAAAATCATGTAGAATGGAATAAAACGAGAAGATGCCATCATGTACATAATTGTTCTCATTTGGTAGTACAGTCATAAGAGATGAGATTAACAACAGTCAACTACCAAGAAAAACATTTCTTCTCATCTGACCCACAATTTGATTTTGAAATGGAGAAAGACCACATAGATAAATTGGTTAAAAACCATTAGAGAAATCGATGAGATAACAGAACACATTGAGAAACAACTACAGAACATATATCAAACACTCCTGAACCAAGAAAAGTTACTGGTACATAAGACAGCAGAATTACACAATGTTGTAGACCTACTCAGAGCAGACACCTACATTCGTAGGGACTGGAATAAGGAATTGAAAAAATGTGGTATATGGGACCAATTAGCTAGAATTGCTTACTCTGATTTTGTGTGTTACTATGTATAAGTGCAACTGGTCTCATTGGTTGAAAGAAGTATTTTGATTCCTGATATTTTGCATTCTTCTTGTACTAACCATAAGAATAAATTTGTTTCTTTTTAGACTTGTTTGCAATAAGAAAACCAAAAGCTCCAGATAGGAAGAACTGGTGAATGCACTCAGGATGTCAATGCAACCTGGGAAACTCTCAGCCAGTTACTTTTTCTTAATCCATAAAACTGTAGTGCCATTGAAACAGTTGTTTAGCAGATTGCATGTGTTCACATTTGGAACTCCCAGAAATTGTACTTACTGTATGTCCCCATTAACCATGAAGCACCTCTGGGCCCACCAGAGAAAGGCTTACTTTGTAAATCATGTTTGTTTACTTGCCAGTGACCACATACCACTATATAAAGAACCAGTTAGACAGGCAATTCATTGCATAACTTCCATGTTTGCAGCCTATTTAAACAAAGGCAGCCATTATCAATATGATCTCTGCAAAGCTCTCTCTGATCATACATGATGGCAAACCTGCAAAAGCCTTGCTCTATGGAGACTGGTATGGAGCTAAATCTCCCATGCCACCCCATGATCCAAAACATGAGAAGCATATTGTACTAGTCAATTGGTAAAACTACTTTTAGAGCAAAGCCCGTTCCAACCTAATGCTTTATGTGGAAACCTCTGCAGTCATGATTTCACAAGTACAAAAGGTGTAACCTACAACCAGGACTGGAGAGGCTAACCAAGATTAGCACACTATGACTATGATGACTTCCAGCCTTCTGGAATCAGTTCATCCATTCTGTCCCAAGTGGAGATGAAAGTTTTCTAGGGATAGCAAATTGTAACAAGTGTTTGGACATTCATTCAGGGTTGTGTAGACAACACAGGTTGTATAGGAAGATTGTTTATACGTAGCTCATAGAAAAAGAAGCCGGGCAGTGGTGGCACACGCCTTTAATCCCAGCACTTGGGAGGCAGAGGCAGGCAGATTTCTGAGTTCAAGAACAGCCTGGTCTACAGAGTGAGTTCCAGCTAGGGCTATACAGAGAAACCCTGTCTCAAACAAACAAACAAAAAAAAAAGAAAGAAAGAAAGAAAGAAAGAAAGAAAGGAAGGAAGAATGAAAGCAAAAAAGAAAGAGAAAAGAAAAAAGAAAAAGAGGATGATGGAAGTAATCAGGGATTCAAGTCACATCTAAAATTTAATTCTTGTGTCACTTTCCATCAGTGGGACTTATGATGCCTCTGAGCTTCAGTTCCTTTTTCCTCTTTTTAAAGTTGGGAAGTTGTGATCCTCATGTCATGATGCCTACTTCTCATGAAGGAAGAACAAAACAGTCATGAAGCTCAGAAGTATTGAAAGGATACATCTAGAATAAATCATGGTAATCTAGGAGAAAAATAAATTATCTGTCCTCAGGCCAAATACAAAATTTAATGTCATTTCAAAAAAAAACAGTTTATAACTGACAAGTTGTCAGCATGAACAAGTTGAAAATCTCCTCCCCACTTTAAAAAGGTCATTTCCTAAAAAGCTTTCCATTTGGGGAGCCACACATATTGTGTTTTTCTATCACAAATTCTCTACCTCCAAACATCTAAATTACATCAGCTATAATCTGATTACTCTGAATTGAATGTGACAGCACCAAATATCATGCTCCATCTTTGGGGCTTATATCACTACCGTGAAAAATACATAGACTATAATAATTGTTTCTCTGGACTCAGTAACTCTCCTCTAACAGTTCTTTGGGGATTAGTGACCCAATATAGAAGTATTTCATTTTATTTTGAATGCCTATTCCAACTCTGTAGAAGTTCATTGACTTGGACAGACTTTGGGTCTCGTTGATTTCAGTATGTGATATTTTCTATTTATTTGCAAGCAGTTTTAGTAATAAAGTTTAGAGAATTTTAAAAAAGAAAGTCAGACTCAGATTTTAAAAAGTCCAACACGAAGTAAATTCAATTGCAATTTTTGGAGGTTCTTTGTCTCACAATGCTCTGTCGAGGCTTTGTTTTGCTTTATAAAATATATATTGATTTTTTGTTTGCTTGTTTTGTTTAAAGGTTTATTTCTTTTATTTATATGAGTGTGCTGTCTTCAGACATACCAGAAGAGGGCATCAGATCACATGACAGATTGTTGCGAGCCTTTATATGGTTGCAGAAATTAAACTCAGGACCTCTAGAATAGCATTCAGTTCTTTTAACTACTGAGCTATCTCTCCAGCCCTAATATATATTGTTGTTATGTTTTGTGTTTATAATGGGATTTCTGTGTGAGAGCGTTAACCACTGCTCTAGCCCATGCTTGGGGGCCAAAATGTTGGGGACCACTCTATCAATGTTGGACCCACACTTACAAAAGCCTTGGGGGCTAAGTTGTTAGAACCCGTACTGCCCCAAGCTGCTCCGGTCCACGGGTTGGGGTTCAGCAAGAGAGAGAGAACGAACTTGAGGAATGGAGACCAGACAGAGTGTGATTCAATCCTGTTTATTCTTCAGTCTCTCTTCTTCTCTCCAAATCCCTAGTTCCTAGTCCCTAGTGCCTCCAAGTTCTTTCTCCAAGTGCCAAGTGCCTAATGTCTAATGCCAAGTTCTTCTTCCAAGTGCCAAGTGCCTAATACCTAATTCTCTGTTCCAAGGTGTACTATGTCAAGTAATCTGTTGTCTGGTTCTCTGTTCAAAGTTGTACTACCTAATTCCTAGTTCCAAGTTGTACTCTGTCAAGTAATCTGTTGTCTGGTTCTCTTATCTAATTGCTAACTCCAAGTTGTACTCTTGTCAAGTAATCTGTTGTCTGGTTCTCTGATCTCTCTTCTGTCTGCTTTTTGCCTTTTATATGTCTCACTTCTAAGCCACACCTCTAAGTCAAGCCCTTAAGTCATGCCCTTAGGCCTTGTCTCTAAATCTAATCTCTAAGTCAGGCCCTTAAGTCTCAGCTCTAAATCACATCTTTAAGTCTCACACACACAAAGGAAAATCCCAGGTATCTAATACAAGATGTTATCTGAGTGTGCTCAGCTGTTGTAGGCTAATGTAATCAAGTCTCTTGTCAGGGTATATGGCTCAAGATGGCTACAAGGATGATAGCCGCCTTCTGTCGGCTCCCCACATGAAAGAACATATAAGTCTCAGCATCTATGTATGTTTCTTGAGCTTTTCTTTTGCTCTTTTTCTTCTGTTTATTTTATCCTAATCTGGTGGGTTTGGTTTTGTTTTATATAATCTTATTTTGTTGTTATTTTTAGATGCATTTCCATGTACTCAGGAATGATAAGAAAGAGTGTGGATTTGGGTGATGAGGAAGCAGTAAGGATCTATGAGAGTCTGGAATGGGAAACCATAATCAGAATATATTGCACTAAAACATCTATTTTCAATTTTAGAAATAGGAACAAGGTAAGTATTTTATTTTAAAAGCAGCCACAAAAATAGATCTCAACTCAAACACTGAGCCTTAAATCCTATGGCTGATTATTTACAGAGAACACACGCATAATAGGAAGGGGTAACTGAAGTGATGCTCTAAATGTCAGAATAGAAGCTAGCTTTGGGAAGACTAAGTATTAGAACAATATTTGACAAGGTCGTGTGAGTTAGTTTGAGAAATGTATTTTACTTTTACAGATTCATGTTGGTAAAGACTGAGTTCATGGTTTCAATATTAGGCAAGTAACTCTATTATTGAGCTAGATTCCCAGCTCACCAATGTGTGTGTGTGTGCACACATGTGTGAGTGTGTGTTTGTGTGTGTGTGTATGCATAAGTAGCAGTTGTCTGACCCATAATTTCATAGTATCCTTTTCATTTTCAAGCACTTCCTTTATATAATTTGGAAGTAAGATTTTCTCTCTTATACATGGGAGATACTCCAAGATTTCAACCAGATACCTAAAAATTAAAATACCAGATCTTCCATCTATAATGTTTTAGAAACACACTCAAGTCTTTCTACCTGAATATAAAGAGCATTTATCATACAGTGGAGCTGCTAACTTATACAGTACTTTAAAGGTACATTTTATTTTCATGTGTATGTCTTTCTGTGTGTGCGCATGTGCGTGAGGATGCCCAAGCAAGCCAAAAGAGGAAGTCAGATCCCCTGGAACTTGTGTTACCGGCAGTTGTGAACCACCTGACAAGGGAACTGAACCAGGGTGTCCCCGAAAGCCTTAAGCTATCTTAACTGCTGCAACATTTTTCCAGTACTAACTTATGTGGTTTAAATGAGTTAGGACAGCAAAATATAACATCATTTTTTCCTTTATTTTGAATTTATTTTTTAGCTTTTTTATTATTATTCTTTTCTTTTTTTAACTTCAGATTTTATTCCCCTCCTGGTCCACCCTCCAATTATTCCACATCCCATACCTCCTCCCCACATACCTGTCTCCATGAGGATGTTCCCCAACCCCCACTCTACCACACCAGATAAAACATTTGTTGTATCATAGACCTCAGTAATCATAAAAGACAGGGTTTTTTTTGTCTCCTTACTACATTTAAAACTTTCATCTTTTTAATTTAAACTATTTTGTTTCTTCTCTTCAGAGAATCTCCATTACCGATTTTGCACGTTGGGGTCTGCTTTGGTCAATGTTACTATTGCTATGATAAAACAACATGACCAAAAGCAACTTGCAAATGAAACAGTTTATTTGATTCACCATTCCACGAAATAATTTATCATCAAAAGCAGTGAGGGCAGGAACCTGGAAGCAGGAACTGATCCTAAGGTCATGGAGTGTGTGTATGGGGACGGGGGGAAGTGCTTACTGATTTCCTCCTTGTGACTTATTCAGCTGGCCTTCATATAGTACCCAGGACTACCAGTCCAGGGATGGCTCCACCCATAAGGGGCTGACTCCTTCCACAATGCCATTACTGAAGAAAACAAGAGTTATTTGAACCAAACATTGCAATCCCATGACAGTCAGCCTGGTAACCAAGATAGCTAATATATAACTAACAGGAGTATAAGAAACACAGCTGAGATATACTAGACAAAGGCTTTTCTAATTTATTTCTCTGTTGCTATGATAAAACACTGGTGGAGGACAAATTGGGGAGGAAAGTGTTTCTTTGGCCTATAGATTACATAACAGTCCATTACTGAGAGAAACCAAGGCAGCAAATAAGAGATAGGGAATGAAGTAGAGACCATGAAGGAATGCTAATTACCAGCTTGTTCCATGAGTATGTTCAACTACATTTTTTATACAGCTCAAACGTAACTGCTAAGGAATGCTACCACCCACAGGTGTTTGGGCCTTCTGACATTAATTATCAATTAAGAAAATACCTCACAGATATCTCCACAGGACAATCTGATTTGTAAAATTCTTCAATTGAATTTTTTTTTCTTCTCAAGTGTGTCACATTGATAAACGAGATTGGCAGTCACAGAGGTAACACACACCCACAGTGAGGCGTGCACTTAGGAATCTTCATTTCTTAAATTTTCCATTGAATATTTTCATACTACATTTGACCCTTAGTAACTAATGCTGTGGAAAATTAAATTACAGACATGGAGAACTATTTGATTTCACAATAAATTTCCTTTTAAAGGAGTTAAGACCAGTGACTAATGGAGCCAAGAAAATTATATTTCCTGACATGACTTTGATCACTCTGTGTTATTGTTGATAACTCTGACTTTTACTTTCAAAAATATCCAAGTTTGCATAAAATATTATGAGGTGTCATATGCATAACCCATTGCACTATCATGTTTTAAAACTAGAATGAGCATAGAAGTCAGTAAATGGCTTCCACAATGACATCCAAAGAGTATTTTGAAATATCTACTAAAGTTTCTGGGGTTCTGTATAATAAGGAAGATTGCCAGTTACCATAGTAAACAAGGATGCTTATCAGCTTATAAGATTAGAGACAGAACATCATCAGGAAGGCAAAGTTTCAACAATTAAAATCTACGATCCATGTTGTTAACTGAATTAACTGAGAGTGCCTTCTTGATAAGAGGTAGATCCCATTACTAACACCGAGAGTTCTTAGCTTACATACCAGTCTCCCTCTGAATCATGCAAAACAGTAAATAAAGCAAAACAAAGTGAGTGAGAGCACTTCAAAAAGCCTGACAGCTCTTTTGATCCCCAGAACGCACAGATTATGTGTTCATTACTGTCCTATTGCTGTATCCAAGGCAACTTATAGAAGAAAGGATTTATTTTAAGCCTATGGTTCCAGTAGGACAGGAGTCCATCCCCACCACCGAGTACTGAAGAAATGTGGCAACAGGCAGGGAGACACTGCAGCAGAAACTACTGAGAGCCCACAAATGAAACAGCCAGCAGGAAGCAGAGAGAGCAAATTCAAAATGGCACGAGTATATAAGCTCTCAAAAGGTGCCCCCTAGGTATAAAGAAATGGCTCAGCAGTTAAGAAGACTGGCTGCTCTTCCAGACGACAAGAATTCAATTTCCAACATCCACATGGTGGCTCAAAACTATCTTTAAATCCATTTCTAGAAAATCTGATTCCCTTTTCTGGCTTCTGGTGGGCACTAGAGACATACATGTTGCACAAATCCACATGCAGATAAAATAACCCTACCTATAAAATAAAATAATACTGTCCAAACTGGGCCACTAAGTGGGAACACACTGGGTCACTAAGTGAGAACCATGTGTTCAAATGCCTGGGAATACAGGACATCTAACTCAAACCAACTCCTATGAGTTTTCTTCTACTTATATATGTCTACCTCATACCTACCGTGGTATTATTTCTCCACACCTCTCTTATCATCTTCCTATCAACCAACCTTGACACTAACACTACCAATTATTTTCTCAGAATCATGACTTTTATTTTTTGTCTTGTGACTCATTTAGTTTAACAATGAAATATTGCTATTCATTGACACCCGATGCCAGTAAATCATTAAATCCTCTTCCATCTGGATCTATCAGTAGTAAAGGATAGGGCCACCTGGGCCACTCTTCTGTTCATATCTAACTATCGATGGACCCATTCTTTTTATTACAATTTCCTTTAAATTTTTTTTTGAGATCATGATGTAATTGCATTATTTTTCTTCCTTTTTCTACCTCAAATCCTTACTAGTTTTCTTTCAAATTCATGGCTTTTTTTCATTAATTGTTGTCTTATGTACACACACACACACACACACACACACACACACACACACAACCTTCAGCCTATATAATGTTTCCTCTGTGTATGTATGTTTTCAGGGATGACAGCAGTTTTAGTGTGGGATAACCAATTTGTGCACTCTTCCTTGAGGAAAACTATTTCTCCTGCTCTCAGTATTCCTTAGATGAATGAACCCATTCTCATCCAAATCCAGTACAGCTATCCAGTTTCTGTACATCTATTATTGCAAGGTACAAGGGCTATGCTTGCTGGGATGACATTCCATGGCATTCCTCCCCATCTTCTGCCTCTAGTATTCATTCCTTCAGTACCCTTTTTGACAATGTTCCCCGAGCTTTAGAGGAAATTTTACAAATGCACTGTTTAGAGCTGAGCACTCATTTGTCACTTATTCTTAGCTTCTTATACAGCCATAAATCGCCACAGTCACCACCAGTCATTGGGAATAAAGGCTTCTTTGAATAAAACTGAAGGCAGTCTATGGTATAAACACAAATATTTAGAAAGCAGCTTAACATCATATTGATTTAGCTAAGCAATTATATTCAGTCCCCCACTTGGGCCTGTGATGTTAACCACCAAAGGATTTTTTTGACAAAGTTTATGATGCCAGGTATAAATTTTCTCTCGTGGAACATTTCACGAATCCTATCAAAGAACAACTGGTTGCCTCTGTAACAGTAGTGACAATATTTCACAAGTGAGACACAAATGAGCATGTTAATATCGTAAATCACAGGATTTACAGCTGGGTATAAAAGCATTTTTACAGCCCAGTAGTTAACCTTAGAACCTTCTAGAACTTTCTAACACTTAGAAAGCTAGCCAACATGGAAGAAATTTTTAGCGCAGATCCATCAAGGCTTTTTAAACATAATGAATACATAGTTTGTGGTGTCTTCAGGAAATGGCTCTTCTAGTTCTTGAGAGAAACTAAGAGGAATGGTTAGGTTGGGGTTTGACTAGTTTTGTAAGACATTGTGGCCTTTTTGACCAGCAACTCATCTCATGCCAGGTAGCAAGGTTTTTGCTTAATGAATTCATGGCTTCTGAGAAGATACATTCTAGACATACACGGTATCTCCTTTCACATTCTTCTTTTAATGAACTAGATTTTTTTCATTCTTTTATTTCTTTTCTTCCTGTTTCACTTAACTTTCAAACTAAAAATGTGTTTTCTTTACCCACTGCACATTTCCAGGGCACTCAGCTTTTATTAATAGGTCATAGAGAATCCAATTTGGCATCTGAAAGCAGGGAATTGTCTCTTAGCCCAGTGCAATAAGTAATCTTAGGACAAAACATTTTCAAATTCAGATTAAAGGCATAAAGTCTCACCTCTCTCAACCTTTCTGTGTTCCCTCCAGGTTCTGTCCCCTACTATACTGCCAAGTTCAGTTATGTTTCCCAGAATACATGACACAACATCTGTGGTGCCTTCCACTGAGATTTATTTTCCAGATTTTCATTAAAATAATAACTGAATTGACTCAGTAAAATGCTGCTTACCATGATACAGCCCTTTGGAGGTTTGCAAATTTGCATTTAATACTCTTTAATGTCATTACAGCATTAATAATCTATGCCTAAAGAGCAATAAAATATTTCACACTTTCTATTTATAGAGATAGCTTCATAACCCTCCATTTTAATGAGACTCAGTCATAATGAAATTTTTGACTCAGTCTGAGTGAATGGAAGGCTGTTTATAAACAGCTGTCCATCTCTGCATTCTCTGTATTCTCCTTCTCTGAAAAATAATGCAGATACATTGTTCCAGCAGAATAGATGGCATGACCCTTCTGAAGTTCCTTAATGATCTTTGAGTTGCTCAGATTTCTAACTGCAATTGGCACTGAGACTGAAGATGGTCAAAAGCAATAGTGTGGAGGATAGTTTACCACGAATTTTTAAATCCATAGGAAATCAAGACCCATTATGTAGATTCAGGCCCTGTAGTCATATGCCTGGATGAATAGCTGGGTGAAGGAAAAATGTGTTAGGAAGGTTGCTACTCCTCCCCTTCTTCCTTCTTCCTTTTTCCTTTTTCCTTCTCCCCTTCTTTTCCTCCTCCTCTTTCTCCTCTTCTTCTATTTCTCTCCTTCTATCTTTTCCTCCTTTTTTTATATATTTAGATGAGAACAAATAAAAATAAGAGACAATTTGAATTATTTTTTAAAGATATGGTTTTCATATGCCTAGTAAAAGTAAACAACTTTTAACACTGAAAAATTAGCTGGAAAATTAGAGAATAAGATGATGAATATGAGACAAATAAGTAGGAAAGGAGGATCCTGAGATTCACAAAAGTGGGTTAGTTTCTCATTTTTTGCTGTTTTGTTCTATTTTCTTTTGTTTACTTTCTTTTTTCATTCATTTGGTTGACATCCATAATTCACTTTAAGTAAAAGCATTTGTCTTTTCTGTCAGTTTCTGTGAGACATAGAGTAAGTTAGACTTCACCTACTGATCCTCCTGCCTGCATCAACCAAACACTGGAGTTACAAAGTTGATCTACACTAAATAGCTAATAAGGGGTTGTTGTTGTTGCTGTTGTTGTTATTGTTGTTGTTGTTGTTGTTGTTTACTGTTCTGACTTATTTACCTTTTGTTGAGCTTTACTTTGTTCTGGATGTTGTGAATAGAGGGAAATTATTTCTTTCTCTTTATTTTTTTTAACACTCCAGATTTTATCCCCCAGTCCATCCTCCGACTCTGCCACATCCCATACTTCAAACCCACCCCATTTTTGGTTGGTGGTTTAGTTCCTGAGAGCTCTGGGCAGTGGGGTGGGGGGTCTGGTTGGTTGTTATTGTTGTTCTTCCAATGAAGTTACAAACCCCTCCAGCTCTTTCAATCTTTTCTCTAGCTCCTCCACTGGAGACTCCCTGCTCAGTCCAATAGTTAGCTGTGAGCATGTGCCTCGGTATTTGTCAGACTCTAGCAGAGCCTCACAGGAGACAGACATATCAGGTTCCTGTCAGCAAGCACTTCTTTGAGTCCTGAGAATCTTTCACCTCCCAGGTTCTGATTCATTCTGGAGGGTTCTCCAGCCTTTTACCTCCCTAGGTGGCCTGTTTCCATTCTTTCTGCTGGCCTTCAGGGCTTGAGTCATTTTTCCCTCATGCAATACCAAATCAGGTTCCCTTCTTCCCTTCAACCCCCATCCACTTTCTTTCTCAGGTCCCTCCCTTCCCACTTGTGATTGCTTTGGAAGTCATTTCTTTTGGAAGCAGAACATCCTTTTCCTGAAAGCAGAGCAAGGTTCTATACTGTTGAGCCTGCCACTGGCTTCAGTGACTTTCATTCCATCAAGTTGCTACACAGAGACTTGAAACAGGAGAATATTCTTTAAGATACAACAGGGAAGTAACCTTCACAGAGTTGAGCTTTATAAAGATTCATTTTTCTGTATCTGCTAATGCTAAAAACATTTTTGTGAGACACGGGAGTGTCATGTACCTAACGAGATCAGAAACCAATGCTATGGCAACATGCAGCACAGGTGGTGCTTCAGTGCTGGTCGGTGTGACACGCTGCTACAAAAGCCGCTTCCTTCTAAGCTGAGATGTTATTGAGGTCCATGATAATGCTCTTCATATACCTATAAATGTGAAGCCTTAAACGAGGTTCAAAACTTCTTGCATTATGGGAGAACTGTTAGTAAAAGATAGGCCAAGGGGGTTATCCAAGGGGAGAACACTTTCTGGAAATTCTGAATCATCCTTTTTTATTAAAAAAAAAAAAAAAAAAAAAAAGAATATTCTGCCACCATGAATCCTAATAGGCTGCACCAGATGATGTGGAGAACTTTGACACAGTGTTCACAGAGGAAACGATTGTTCACTGCATGTGTCTTCTATTCTGTGGTGCTCACCTGGGTCCTGAAAGCAGATGATGTGTTTCATGGTTTTTATTATGCTCCTTGTTCAGAAGACTTGCATTTGAGAACAGATTACTGTCCAGAAACCATAGAGGAAATCCAAGACAATGGACGAAACCAAAGCTTCAATCTGTGAAAATATATTCAAATGTCTTGTGTCAGTGGCTAATTTCCTATTATAATGTTGAAAACTAAAAATATTTTTCTGATAAATGTGAAAAATAGAGTATTTCAAGCTTTGAATTGAAATTTGTAGTCTTGTATATTAAAAGTTGTTGTTCTTAGCATTAGCCTAGGTTAAAGAAAATGTTTTACTGTTTACTACTTTTTCCATAAAGTAACACTAACTAATGTAACCTAAGAAGACAGGCTGCTTTTAATAAGCTACCATTACATTACTACCTTTATCAATCCACTGTGACCTTTATCAACTATGCAACTGGTGCATAGGTATTTAGGAAGAGGCCATGGTTTTCCATAATAAACTACTGTTTACAATAATTAGACCTTGGTAAGATTAAAATGTAAAAGTATAGTCAACACACTGTTTGAAGCTCTGTGAAATACTCTGTTTCACATATAGCAGAAAATACATTTTAATACAGTTTCTATTATACATTTATAATACATTTTCAATATCATATGTGAAAATAAGCCACTGATCAAATCATATTAAAATATTTTCACAGATAGGAGCTTTGGTTTCATCCATATAGTCAGTACCAAATTCTGCAGATAGAGTAAAAAATAACAAACATAAACCACTTGTCTTTGAAATAGCTTTTGAAATATATGCATTGTTTTCCCTCTGGAGGAGAAGAAACACTTAAACCATTAAAACTATTCCTAGGCAAAGGAATGGTGCTAGAAAATATCATCCTGAGTGAGGTAACCCAGTCACAAAAGAACACACATGGTAAGCACTCACTGATAAGTGGATATTAACCCAAAAGTTTGAAATACTTAAGATACAATTTGCAGACTATATGAAGCTCAAGAAGAAGGAAGACCAAAGTATGAATGCTTCGGTTCTTCTTAGAGGGGTGAACAAAATACTCACAGGAGGAAATACAGAGAAAAATGTGAATCAGAGACTGAAGGAAAGGTCATCCAGAGACTGCCCCACCTGAGGCTCCATCCCATATACAGACATCAAACTCAAATACATTTGTGGATGCCAAGAGGTGCTTACTGACAGGAACTTGATACGGCTGTCTCCTGAGAGGCTCTGCCAGAGCCTGATAGAGGCAGATAAAGTAGTAATGTAATGGTAGCTTATTAAATACAGAGGCAGGTGCTCACAGCTAACTATTGGACTGAGCAGGGAGTCCCCAATGGAGGAGCTAGAGAAAGGATTGAAAGAGCTGGAGGGGTTTGCAACCTCATTGGAAGAACAACAATAACAACCAACCAGACCCCGACCCCATTGCCCAGAGCTCTCAGGAACTAAACCACCAACCAAGGAGTACACATGGAGAGACCCATGGCTTCAGCCACATATATAGCAGAGGACAGCCTTGCCGGGCATCAATGGGAGGAGAGACCCTTGGTCCTGTGAAGGCTCAATGCCCCAGTGTAAGGGAATGCCATGTCAACGAGGTGGGAGTGGGTGGGTAGGGGAGCACCCTAAGAAGTAGAGTGGAGGATGGGATAGGAGGTTTACAGAGGGGAAACTGGGAAAAGGGATAACATTTGAAATGTAAATAAAGAAAATATCTAATAAAAATAAATGTAAATAAATAAAATATCCAATAAGGAAGAAAAAGAAAATTTTAAAACATATTAAAAATTCTCATATATCAGAAAGGCAATAAAGAATTTACAGAAATTTTCAAGGTTTTACCAACCTAAATGCTTTTGTAGAATACATTTAGATTACAAATAAATTGTTTGTACTACTTTTTGCAATACTTGATGCCCTATTAATTTAGTATAAATCTGTATTGGTGAGTAACAAGGTAGTTATTTCAGAATTATCTTCCTAAGATATATTCAAGTGAAATAAAGCAGAGGAGAAAAAAAGGAGCCTTCTCAAATGCTAACCTAATTATGAATAACAGCAAGACAGAAAAGTATGAGATATAATTGAGCACAAACAACCAAGAAGCTTCAAGTGATCTCTCACACAGTTAAAAGATTCTTGGCCTTCAGAGAAAGATTGAAACTGGTGGCATCAGAAAAAAAATGTGCAAAAGGGGCCGGGGGAAATGATTTAGACAGCACCCAGCAGGGTTGATAATGAAAGTGTAAGAAACAAGAATATTAGATATTAGCAGACTTAGAAGTCATGGAATCAGCCTTTTATAACACCAACACCCAAGCCTGCAGGACTCAGGAGGAAATAGGACCTAAATTTTATCTGTCCTTGGAAACACAGCATTATGAACTATCTGAAAACTCTGTAATAGATAAGTATCTAAATCCAATGAGATTACTCTCTATATGGGGATGCTCTAATAAAGAACAAGGGGGGATATGTCATTGTCTCCTCTAGTAAGAGTCAAACCCAATGGGCTATGACATTCACCTGCACAGAAAAACATCCTCCAGGAAAACCTCTCTGTCTTAGAGACTTTGGAAGTCAAATAAAGCCCACCTAAAATGTAAATCTGAATAATAAACTCTTTGGCCATTGCCAAAAATAACACAGAGGCAGGTTTGCGGAGAAACATTAAAAAAAAAAAAAAACTGGTGACAAAATAAATTATTCCACAGGCCGAGCCAAGTTAAAGTCTCCTCATCAAGTTATCAATTCTTATTTCTAGCAAATACCTCCCATGATTAAACTACATCTGATCTTTGTAGCAAAGTCATTCTGACTAACACAGTCACTAAAACACAAGATGGGATCTAATTTTGGTCAAAATATGAGTGTAGCTGGCTAAACAAAACGTAAAAGTGATAATCACTCCTGCTTTGTTTTCTAAGGTAGGACCCTGATATTTCAACAAAGATTTGCAAAAGTCAGCAGCAGATTATGCAATCCTCCTATTTGGAGAGACTCTCAGGAATATATGTGTGTGAGTGTGTATGTGTGTGTGTGTGTGTGCGTGTGTGTGTGTATAAGTGTATGTGTATGTGTATGTGTATGTGTATGTGTATGTGTATGTGTATGTGTATGTGTATGTGTATGTGTATGTGTATGTGTATATTGAATTCAGTTTCAATACATACATGTGAGTGCCAAGGAGCTCTCACACAGGCTTGAATGCCACGGAGCTCTTTACATCTCCAAAGAAATTTGTTAACAGCACTTATTCCTACATAATAATCTTAAGAGTCCTTGGTAATCAAAATATGTTGGCTCTCCAAAACAATTACATTAAATTTTATCAGCTTTGCCACTGACATTATACTGTAGAAGATAATCAAGTTCTACTCATCCACATCTTTAGATTTTTCAAGGTTATTTTTATTTCAAATTTAATAGCCTATATACTGCATTCATTAGTGAGCCATTACTCTGGTAGATGGCCATTTTTTATGACCTGCTTGAGTTTTGTTAAAAAAAAAAAAAGAAAAGAAAAAAAGAAAGAAAGAAAGGAAAAAAGTCAGTAAAAAAGGAAACCCCATATGAAATGTCAACCAGGTTAGGTTGAATTATCAAAATGTTCCTCTGTAGCAGATAGAGTCCTACATATTTTAACAAGATTTAGTATCAGGACAAATTGTTCCTTTCTCAGAGACATATCATGACTGATTTTAGTAATCAATATTATATATTATACACAGTATTTTTTCCTCATCTCAGTTATGAAAACACTGAGTAGACCTCACACAACTGTTTCCACTATACACTTGTGGCTCTGCCCTTATTCCATCATGGGTATATGAGGTTCAATTACCAGATCCATATGGCAGTTCACAACTGTCTGAGCTATAATTCTAGAATACCCAACACTCTCTTCTGGTTTTCAGATGCACCAGACACATATGTGGCCCATAGACGTACATGAATGCAAAACACATTTGTAAAATAAGTAACTCTTAAGACAATCATAGAATGACTCTTTGAAAAGGACGAAACACTTATTCAAAAGATACTATGAAATTAAAGTGATCAAAATATAAATAATAGAGCAGAATATGGTGATCAAGTGTGAGAAAAGCCAAACCATAATGTATCCTGAATCAAAGATTAACAGGCTTGCAGCATGCCTGGTATTTATAGATTATAGAAGAAAACTCTTTTAAAAGGAATTCCAAGCAATGAGTAGAAAAATGTGTACTATACAAATCATATATTCTCATCTGCAACTTTGTATCAATCATGTTAGAACTAGGGAAGTGTCTGGAAACTTTAACGGCTTTATTTCAAGCTCTGGTATCAGCTCGGTGCTCAGAGTTATGTGTTTCATAACTATTATAGTAATACCCATTCAAACAAGATTTAGCTCAAAAGAGCATCAAGGTAAGCAGTGATAAAATGAACCATGCCAAAGCTTTCAAACTCAAAAGCTACAGACATATAGAAATCTTTCCTGTCCATGCAATTATTGCAGAACTACATGACTTTCCAATCAGCTGCACCTGCTAAGTGTTTTTATTTTCCTGTCAAAGTCTTTACTTGGGATTTGTTACTTTAATGACCATAAAAGAGGTTTCAACTTTTAGTCATAAGTTTATCATTAGCCAATAGCTGCAAGGGGGTAGAAAGGTAATCAATAAGTTCATCCCATTTTCCATGATACGACTTAAAGCAGACACAGAGCCTCCTATTCCAATCTTTTTTTTTTAATTTTTTTGTGAAAATCTTTATTGGATATATTTTTTACATTTCAGATGCCATCCCCTTTCCCCATTTCCCCTCCCTAGAAAACTCCTATCCCACCCCCATTTCTCCTTTTTGATTTTATACTATTTTTTAATGTTAATCAAAGGTTTTATAAGTTTGGTAATGCTCAATGTCAATCAGAAGTGTAACCCAATACCCAACCTAGATATATCAACTATCTTTGACTGGCGGAGACACTCAAACATCTACCTCAGTGTCCCCCCCATCTTATCACCAACTCCTCCTCTCCTTACTCCTTATCTTCCTCTCCTCTCCTTACTCCTCCCACCTTAGCTCCTCCTACATATCACCATTTCTATTAAAATAAAATTTTCTCTTAGAATACAATTAGAACCTAACTATACCAATTTGTGTCAGTAAAGTACAAGATAGACCTAATACCCAGTTCATCTTAATTACTACTCTTAGCCCTAAAACTGTACCTTATACATCCCACTGTGTGTGTGTGTGTGTGTGTGTGTGTGTGTGTGTGTGTGTGTGTGTGT
>JANHMN010000011.1:63617543-63637022 GCA_030674055.1 Rhabdomys pumilio
TGTGTGTGTGTGTGTGTGTGTGTGTGTGTGTGTGTGTGTGTGTGTGTTTGAATGAAGATTACAAAGGGTTAGAGAGGCTTCCATAGAGCTCGAATAGTGTCAGAGGCCAAAGACTTAAAAACTGAGGACCTCATTGAGGATACAGAGAGCTTCTGAGGGAGAAGGATAACAAAACTGGATGTATGATGGAGATACGGCTGCCATGGGAAAGCAATGTACTGACTTCATTCAAACTTACTATATTTTTATTACTATTTGGGGGTGTTATTTCTGAAGATTTAAAAACATCAGCACAAAACAAGAGCAGGCCCTTCCTTAGGTGAAACCTATCATTAGTAATTGAAATCATGCTACTTTGTTATTAAACACCGTTTCAGTTCATGGACAAGCTGTTTAAGAGAGTTTAAAATTCCCTCTATAAGAACCTCATTAAGATAAAATTATTGGTCATGGAATGGAAGAAATAGTATGTAAACTAATGACATTAAAATCATATATGAAGTGAAACTATTACATTATACAATTTCTATGCGTTTCTTGCCAGACCACTTATGAAATCATTAGTTGTATACAAATGAGGAAAATATATAAGTGATTTCTGAAGGCAGTACTATTCTCTTTTTTTTTGTCTTCTGATCTGCATTATCTCTAATCTACTTGAGTTTTCAAATCCCTTGACTCCACAGGAAATATTAATCCATAGCTAGTCTTATCTGTCTACCCTTGTGCAAGCTTAAGAATTCTGTCTTAGATTCATTCTACTAACAACTGTACTTAGTTTGATTTTCCATTCGCAGTTGCTTCATTCAATCAATATTTATTGAGTGCCAGATATAAGCCACTGTTGTTGGGCTCTTTCCTTCAGGCTTGGCACAGCCATTGCCATACTGAAACCCACAAACCCAAGATTTGACCTACTGACATCCACTCATAAAGGTTGAGACAGAGGCTCACAAGATACATCAAGGACTCTCCTTTATCTAAACACATAAAACCAAATTTAAGAGCAGGATGAGTAACTTAGATAGAAAAGTGCCTGCCACTGAAAAATAAGGATTTCAGTTTGACATTTAGAAGTCATTTTTAAGGAGAGGTTTTGATGTCATATATATATATATATATATATATATATATATATATATGAAATACTTTTGATCACAGTGCTGGAGAAGCAGGCACTAACAGATCCTGAGCTTATCTGGATAATCGGACCAGCCTAGTCAGAGAGCCCAGGTCACACTGGCTCAAAACAAAGCTAAAAAATAACCCCTAAGATTGAACTGTGACTACTACTAATAATAATCATAGGTGTACTTAAACACAGAGAAACACACACACACACACACACACACACACACACACACCAAATCTTGATTAAGAACTATATTAAACAATTACATAATATTCTGGACACGCCCAGGACATGTTTTAGTTTCAGTACATTGTCAATGCACCTACAACAGTGTTCATAGTGGACACTCATTTGAAGCTCGGAAAATGTTCAATAACAAATGAAAATAATCTTTCCATACTAAAGCTTTTCAATAACAGGAAGAATCTATGATCTTCTAATTTCATAATCAGGAAAGCCATTTCTGGATATTAGATCATAAAAATACACTATCCAAACTCCTGATGTTCTAGTATAAAATCTGAAATATGCAAGATCCATTTAAATTTGCATGTTAATGTTAAAGTTCATGCTAGTCTAAGAAAATAAAGGAATGCTTGTTCAGAAACAAACAAAAGGGCACAATGCAAAAACAATTCTAGTCAAATCACCCATTGGTGTTTCATAAATCCAAGAGGTCTCTTCTACATAAAAGAGTTCTGCCAAGATCAAATGACATTTTTTAAAGTTCAGTTGAGAATTGTTTTTGAAAAACCTTTTTTAAAAGCTCCGGAGAAGAAGGATAGAATATTCTATGAGTTGTTTAGTATCTGGACATGATCCTGAATATATTTGCCATCACCTCTTCACACTGACATTAAGAAACGTTTTCAAACCTCTTGAGATCTCAGAAGAACCATCTGAGAAACGCTGTTTCCTAAACTACATCTTGTCGATGCATGTACTCTCATTCCAAGCCAAAGTGACCCTCGGCCATTAAAAAGAGACATTGTTCTGAACCATGTCCTCTGTGGTAGGTTGGCACACCATTTTCAATCACCAATTTTTCTTGAAATATTAACACTAGGCATGCTATGATGCACAGCTGTTTAATAGGCTGTGTTATTAAGAGAGAGAACAAGTACTCTTCCAGGAATAAAATTCTTTAGAAAAATTTGTGTAAATATGTCAAACTGAAGGGGGAAGAATTTTTACAGTGTTACAGCACATAAACAAGGCATAGATTATTTCTAATGAGGAAAATACCTAGTCTAATTTTTATAGCCTTCTAGATGCATTTAAAAGCTAAAATCCACGTCGTCTACATGAAAGTGTATTTACCTAAATATCATTAAATCTACAGATGAAAAATGTTTGAACCTATTTCATCAACTATATGGCAAACTTAATTTTCTCACAACAGAAAACAAAATACCATTTGCTTCAAAGATACAACTGTTACCTACCCATTCAGGTACTGAATTCTCAAAAAATGTTAACCAAATTCCTCTTTGAACCCAATAAACTTTGTAGTTTCTACCATACACATTAGGTTAATAAAGCATATTACATATTCAGAAAGAAGTTAACATAAAAAGGTCAAGGAGTCTATGAAAACACAGCCCACAGAATAAACTAAGCAGGGCTCTTAAAAGGTTCACAGAGACTGATACAACAATCATTATTAAATTAATATAGTATTATTAAATTAATATAATATAATTAATAAATTATAAATTAATATAGCCCACCCTATTGAGCAGGTTTCCTGAAGATTAACATTAAAATAACTTTCATGAATTAATGCTGTTCAGATGAGTTAATGATTTTATGGAGTTCCCGGTTTGATTCAAATAATCTTAGGAAGAAAGATTTAAGAGATATTTGTTTTGCTTGAAAGATGTAATAAAATTAGAAACAAGAATAGAATGTGCCCACTCCTCAAAATAGTAACTAAAGGCTGCATAATAAGAAATATAATAAGCTTTTATAATTACATTAAAAAGTGAAATAGACTTTAGAAATAATATGTTCCTTGGACATATCTGTGTTCAAGGAAAAACGTTAGGTCCAAATATAAAGCCAGGTGTGCACTGTGATTAGGTCACGTAAAAACAGTTGCTTTGGCCAGGCTGTGGTGGCACATGTCTTTAATCCCAGCACTTGGGAGGCAGAGGCAGGAGAATTTCTGAGTTCAAGGCCAGCCTGGTCTACAGAGTGAGTTCCAGGACAGCCCGGGCTACACAGAGAAACCCTGTCTCGAAAAACAAAAACAAACAAACAACAAACAAACAAACAAACAAACAAACAGGTGCTTTGAACTTATAATGAGTTTGCAAAATAAAACACCACTTTGAACTTGTTATTGCTATCCTTCTGTTACTCCTCTTTTATCTATAATGTGATTCATTTTTATCTATAATGTGATTCATTCTTACATAGAGAACTCTCTGTAATAAAGATATGAAACGCTAAAAACAACAAAGAAAGCTGGTAAGCCATTTTCCACTTCACCCTGGATGTACATGTCTGAGTGAGTGACATCTTTTTGTATCCTTTTTCTCTCTCCTTTTAAAAAAAAAAAAGTTAATGATCTCCCTGGCCAGTGAAAGGCTTCTGACTGACTCACCAGAAAAAGGAGAACTGGCAATAAATCCTCTACTGAATTCCCCACTGCTATAGAGTATATGTTAATTGCCAGAGAATTATATAGTAAGTTTATAAAGTAAATAAAAGTTAAGTTTTCCAGAGCTTAATGAAACACAGAGCAGGGAATTAAAAGGCCAGAGATCATCAGTCTTTTGACCTGCATCCAATGCTGTGTCCCACATCAACGCTTTCCAGCTGCGCAGGCTCCCGGCAATTGCAAGATTATTTTTAAAGAAAATTCATGTCTACCCTATGTTCTGATCACTTTAAGCATATGTATCATAAAGTTTTAATTTCATAGAGTATTTCTAGATATGTTAGAATCATATAACATAGGATAACATGAATCTAAGAGATCTGTGGATTTTGATTTAAGTTCTGATCAATTTGACTTTAAGTAGAAAATGACGCTAAAGCAGCTGATTGCTGAGGGGCCACTGGCTAAAAGAACAAATCACATATCTAGAAAAAATCTTATTTTCTTTCAGTATAAAACTTCTCTCTGTTTGTTTTGTTATAAATGTGATTTTTCATTATTAAATTTTACACTCAGACAATAAAAACCACTTGGGTTCAAAGCTTCTCCAGTTTCTGGTCAAAACTGCTTTTTATTTTAGGGAAAAACTCTTGCAATAAGCACAAAAGTGCAATGAAGTCAGACAGACAGTTGTAATAGTTGTAGCCAATACTTATGAAGGAATCCTGTATTGTGCCCGTGCTAATAAATTTACATTTAAGTCTTAAGACATTTTACTTTAGGTCTTTGGTAATCGAACATTCATGTGGTTAGCCTGAGTAGTGAGGCTTACATTGCATCGTTGAAGGAATACATTCAGATTTGGGAAAGAAAAGCACTAGCTTGGAAACAGAATTTTACTACTTTGTTTCCTTCTTTTGGAGGCAAGAACCTAGGTATACAGGTGTGGCAAATGGACTGAAAATGGGTCCTGATCTGAAAAAAACAAAACAAGCCAGATGTAGTCAGTAGAGGTGAAGAAAGAGGGAGACCAGATGAACCCACTTCAGATAAGCAAACCTGGAATGAGCAACACTCTTGTTACTCCTGTCATGAATTCTGGTTGCTTCCCAGCTCCATTAGGAAGCTCACAACTCCATATAACTTCAGCATCAGGATACCTGACATCTTTTTATGTCCTGTGTGGGCACACTATGCATGTGATGCATAGACAAGCAGGCACAAACACACACACACACACACACACACACACACAAACACACACACACAAATGAAAATTTAATTTTAAACCTAAAATTTTCCCATGATTATATATATTTTTTTTATTTCCTGCATTGTTTCTCAAGACTTCCCAAATAAATAGTATACCATTTCAACAGAGGAGATTCAATACAGGAAGTGGTTCATGCTGTTCTGAGGAATAAGACGACTTAGTAATCTAATGTCTGGAAACAAAAGAACAAGGAAAACTGCTGTGTCACTCAAGATGTCATATCAGGACCAACAGTGTCTTAAAGCCTGTGAACCAGGAACTCTAACAACCCATGGCTAGAAAACATTAGCATCCCAAACTAAGAAAAGGGAGTCTGTCTTTTTGCCCTTTTGTTCTTTACAAGCTCTTAATCGATTAGAAACCTCATCCTATTGATGATGGCAGAATTTTATTATGTCTTCTGATTCAAATGAAACACCATTTTTTTCTGGAAATACCATCACAGATATACCCAGTGTTTTTTGTTTGTTTGTTTGTTTGTTTTTGGTTTTTTGTTTGTTTGTTTGTTTTTTACAAGATTTCTATGTATTCCTTAATCTAGCCAAAATAACACATAAAACTCACCATCACACATTGCAATTCCATTCTGCTCTCCTGGTTCACTTCTTCAATGCTATATGGCAGAAGTGCTTTCTTGGCTCTTTGCTTTGGAAAATAGTGGATATAATTGTTCCTATCACCAAGGACAATAGGGGCTGTAAACTCCCTGGATCACAACAGTGGGCACAGATATACTGCCTAGAGAGTTCAGGAAAGTAGGAAAGCAGTAAACATATCACAAACAGGAGAGGAAGATCGGGAACTGGAGATGGACTGGTTGTGTTTGTTATGATCCTCAGCCTACTCAAATTTCTTAAGCAAAGAAATCCATAAACAGCCAGAATTTACTCTTTCAATTGAAAGAGTGGCCCAAACTTTGTGAAGTATTAACTCTATTAAAAGTGACATGGAGGGACCCATGGCTCTAGCTGCATATGTAGCAGAGGATGGCCTTGTCCAGCAACAATGGAAGGAGAGGCCCTTGGTCCTGTGAAGGTTTGTTGCCCCAGTATAGGGAACCTCGAGGGCAGGGAGGCATGAGAGGGTAGTGAAAGAGTTAAAAAATTTTAAACCTTCCACAGATGGAGTCAAGAGTGCAGATCAGCTTGTTCTGCATTCTGGGTCCTAGGAAACTAGCTATCCACAAGAAAAATAGATAAGAGTTCAGAGCTGGGAGTTCAGGTTAGCGTGTCTGTGCACCCTGGATACCAGGAACTAAACTGATAGATTGAATAGAGTTTGAGCTGGGAGTCAGCGTGCCCATGCACCCTGGATACCAGGAACTGAACTGAAATAGGGTTTGATTCTTAAGAGAACAAAGAGATATTCCCCCCTGACCGTTTCTTGAACCTGTCACAGAAGCTGAACATTGGACAGGTACTTTCTATAGATACTTAATCATGATCCCCCCCCCCAATCTCCTCTTGGTTTAGGTTTTTCCCTTTAAAGGCTCTTCCTCTTCTCTGGGGGGTGGGGGGGGGAAGTACTTCATTGCTTGCCTCTACGTAGGACAGGCTGGAAGTGCGACCTCAACGCATTGATTTGAAATATACCTCTTGCTGTTACATCAAGTTCAGTGTCTTTGAAGTTATTGGGGTGGCCGTGAATTCCAGAGAGCAGGGAGGGAGTTCCTCCCTTCCTGTCAGGCCTTACAGTAGGTGAGTGGGAGAACACTCTCATAGTAGCACGAGGAAGGGAGATGGGATAGAGGGTTTCTGTGTTGAAAACCCGGAAAAGGGATAATATTTGAAATTTAAATAAAGAAAATTTAAAAATAATGAATTTAAGGGCCTTCAGTTTTCACTCTAGGAAGATATGATTTGACAGAGTAAAACTCAGGAAGCTATTTGCCCCCAGTGCCATCTTACTATTTGTAATATTTCCTTGACCTACATGTACCATAAAATCCCTTGTTGCCATTGGCATTATTTTACTGAAGCAAGACATACATCATTCACTGAACACCAGTTTCTTGACATGATGATCTGAGAAAACACATTCCCTTTTATTTAAAACATTAGAGAGGAAAACTCTGAAAGAATACCTATGAATTTGGTGCCGTACATTGTCCTTGATTTTGAGTTTTTACCAGAAATTGTCTTTTTCACTTTTCTTCCTTCCCTTCTTCTCTTTGCTGTGAGAGATCCTCAAAACGAAATGGTGACTTGATTTAAAGTCTATTGAAATTGGCTGAGCTCAGAAAATGCCATCAGAAAGAAATAGATAGATCTTTGCTTTACTTTGCTTTATACAGAAAACTCTCTGTATCAGATATTCTGCACATTTTATGTTTGTTTTGCTCACTATTTTACTATCTGATCCTATCTAATAATTTAAGGCCTGTTTCCAACTCTTTTTTTGCTTGATGGTTTTAGTGGATCCTTCTCCATCACCAGCAAGGAACATGATTAATTCTAAGAGTGTGGGATCAATAAGAAGAACTTGGAAACAGTGGTTGAAACCAAATTATATTTTTATGTATCAAATCAACAATAAAAAGGTATGTTCAGGAAGTCTAGCTGCTTCTTGTATTCAGTTTCCAAAATGATTATTTTAATTAGTTGGAAAATATCACAAGGTTCAATGAATATGGGATTTTTATCATATAACTTTCTTTCGTAAAAGTTCAGCTTAGTTGGACACATATGTAATAATTTTCCTTTTGTTGCTATCATTTTGCCACCCTTTCACCTGGTAAATCATTGAATCTATAACATGCTTTAATACTTTTAATATAACATGCAGCTGTTTGCAACCTGTTTCTACTTTAACACATTAAGAGAAAAAAAACATCTTTTCGTTCACTCCAAGAAAATACCAAAACTAAACCCATCTGGAATATGCTCTGCTTTCCTTCCATTACAAATGCATTTTTATTCTTTCAGGGGAAAAAAATAAGAAATACCCAGTTGGAAATAAATAGACTCTACCTTCTTTGCTTCCAGTTAATTAAAGGGGCCTGAAATTATAGAGGAAGCTAAAGAATATTAACATGTGCGGATGACAGAAAGTTGGTTTTGTAGCAGATATGATTTTCAGTCTAAATTGAACACTGAAATTGTCTCCAGCTTCCTAGATTATATATAATGCAGTTCTGCATATGCATAAAGACAATAGAAAACAAATACCTACTTCAGAAGTTTCCTAAATGGAAATACACTAAATAATTCAATTGACATTATGTTTACAAGACAAAAATGTATGTCTCAGCAAGTCAGAATTGCATTTTAAGTTTCTCTTGGCAAAAGTAACACAAGGTAGGAAATGAAGTGATTTTAAACTGATCTTTTTATATAACATTACAGAATCATGGTTTGTGGATCTGATTAACAAGAAAAATTCCAGAGTAATCTAAGAAAATAAAAGATCTTTTAAGGCTGGCAAACATCAGAACTTTCAAAAATTATTCTAAGCATGATATCCTTAAACTGCCATTTCAGAAGCTATTATATTTGTAGATAGAGTCTAAACCTAGTAAGCTATCTTTACAGTTTAGCTAGGCAACAAGCTCATCAAGCTTTGCTTTTGACAAAAATATACAGTCTCTTTCCAGACGACACCTAACCATCTCATAAAAAGCATGACAGTCACATACATCTACTATCAAGCTGCCACACTTTATTTGTTAATATAAATATAATAAAATCTTACTAATCTCATTTCCCATAGGGCCAAATGGTTTGCTTTCTAAGATGTACATTCTAAAGTCTGACTCATGAATAGCTGAAGTATCCAAGGCTTACATTTCACAATATTTGTGAAACAAATATTTGAACAGCTAGAACAGTATTTCTAGCTGGAATAGTATTTTACCAACTAGAATTCAGTGATTAGAACCCAGTACCATAAAGCCAAATCCTATGATAATCTGAGAAAATGTGACTTAATTAGCTTGATCACTAAATTATGATTCTGTATTGGCCTTCTCATGTGAAAGGACCAGGATTATAGATGAGGAATATATCATCTTTTTTCTTTAAACTTAGAGTCTAGTAGGATAACAAGAACTTGCATTTTTATAAAGTCTCTTATTGGTTTATAACATAACTATCTAAAATCTTTACATGCCATCTGTTTTATTCTTTGAGATAAATTTTATATTATTATCAAACAAATGTGAAATGTTGGTCTACATAAATTTGAACATGTTCATCAATCCTTTGAAAAAAGTCTCTGGATTATACCTGACCCCTGATCTCTCCTGCCATAATCATTGCATGATTCTGTGCAAATCCAATGAAAAACATATAGTTTATTCACTGCTTCAAATATGAAATACTAAGTAACAGGCACTATAACGAAAGATGAGGAAAAATAAGAGAAACTGAAGGCCCCTGATTATATATGAGTGCCATTCTCATAGAAAATGCAGTTATTAAATAAATAAACCTAGAAATAAACTGAAAATGATTTCTGTAAAATGCTTGAAGTAAAGAGCAATGCATAAAAAGAGAACAGAATGGTTTTCAAAAAAATCCTCTCTAGGACACAATATACAACCATATACAGAAGATATTCGTGTAAAATTATGGGAGAGGAAGCCAGAAACTGTAAACCATCTCTTGATTATCAATAACAGGATTTGACCAGAGATCCAGTAGCCTCTTCTGACTTCTATGAGCACCAGGCAGCAAGTGGTGCACAAATATACATGCAGAAAAGCATCCATACACACTGATGATGATGATGAAGAAGAAGAAGAAGAAGAAGAAGAAGAAGAAGAAGAAGAAGAAGAAGAAGAAGAAGAAGAAGAAGAAGAAGAAGAAGAAGTTAAAATTTAGATAAAGGGCAGGACTTGATTAAGCTTTCTGTACAGTCTGTACGGGGAGATCATTTCTACTTTTAGTGCTTATGAAGCAATGTAAAACAGAATAATTGGAGATCTACATGAATTTTACTCAACTCAATCTTACCGATATAATGAAGTTTTATTGGAATATACACAGGCTCATTTTTTTACATTGTCATCAGCTGCTTTCATGGGTCACAGTGGAAAAATGCAGAAGTTGTGACAAAAAACTAACAAGTTCTCAAAATTGAAAAAGGATTCACCTGGTAGAAGGTAAACAAGAGATAATATGAAGAGGGTGGATAAGCTTAGTTCAGTCCATATAAAGTCAGCAAGGACAGTCAGACTCAGAAAGATAGTTTAGCAGGCTCTGATTCTAGTATTTGACTTAAAATTTACAATCATCTTTCTAGGTATTTGGTTAGATGCTATGATACTAAAGGAAGAATGGGAACAGATAAAAATCTAACCTCTATTATGGCTACACTTGAGTCTAAATAAACCATTAGCAGAAGGGTTTATTTAGAAGGAAGAAGCAACTACTTAGGATATGTTGGTAAAGTAGAAACAGAACAGAAACAAAATAGGAAAAACTCCCAGGTATACCTATTCAACTTCCCACAGTCGGTCTGTTGATCTAAAGAACCCATGAGTCTGAAACTCAGTGGGGAAATCATGTATATGATCATATTGTTGAAAGCTGTATAAGGATGAAGTTAAAAAATGTTAGCCTGGGAGGGGTCACTTTAAGACATGCTATGTGAAATGAGGATGTATGAGAGCAGAGCTCAGTCATTTAGTGGTCTGACATCCAGAAGAAAGCCTAAGTTATTAGTGAGGTGCAAAGTTCTGAAGAGGATCCAGCCAAGTGAAGAAACTGTTTCAAACCTGTCTTTAAAATAATGAATGGGATAGCTTTAATGCTTTCAAATGTTGCCTTCATTTTCTTTATGTTTCTGAGATTATTTTTGTTTTATTTCTTTTACAAATCCATTGTGATTGTATTTAGATATTCATTTTAGAAGGTTATGAAGATATGCAATGAGATGTGATCATATCTACCCTCGCTACTTTCTCAACTCACCCCAGTATTCCCTTAAGTGCCCATTTCCAAATTAGTCTGTGTTTTATCCTCTACATTCACATGGTCCTACTCATATGAGTATGGGGACATCCACTGGAGAGTGGGAAACATGACAGTGGGCACATTCTCAATAAAGAATGAGTCTCCCTGCCCCAGGACTTCTCTTTGTTGTCAATAGTTCCTTAGTATGAGATGGCATCTGCAAGAATTTTGACTGACTTGGTCTCGTGTACATCTTGTAAAGCTAATCACAGTTCTTTTGAGATCATGATTCCAATAGCCAAGTCTTGTCCAGACGACAGCATTCTATACCATTCTTCCTCATCCCCAGACTTACATGGTCTTCCCTGAGCTTCGATAAAAGTACTGGTGATGATGCTGTTGTTGGTGGTGGTGGTGGCAGTGGTTGTGATGGTGGTGGTGGTGGTGGTAGTGGTGGTGGCAGTGGTTGTAATGGTGGTGGTGGTGGTAGTGGTGGTGACAGTGGTTGTGATGGTGGTGGTGGTAGTGGTGGTGGTAGTGGTGGTGGTGGTGATTGTGATGATGGTGATGATATTGTTAATGGTGGTGGTGGTGGTGATTGTGATGGTGTGATGGTGGTGGTGGTGGTGGTGGTGGTGGTGGTAGTGGTGGTGGTGGTGGTGATGGTGGTAGTGGTGGTGGCTGTGATGGTAATTATATTCCATTTGTGGATGAACGTACAGTCTCATACTCTTAGCACTTAGGTCTACTATGCACCTCTGTATTGACTGCTGTACACTGTAAAGGGTCATTTATTGGACCATGGTTGAGAACATCCCAGATGCATATCTATAAGTAAACAGAAGTTAGGTTTTATTGAAATGTATTCTGATCTAATATGATACACTAATACAAAAATTATTTTGTGCGAGCTTTGTAGGGAGCATTTCCAGAGTTAATTTTTGATGACTTCTTGTTTGTAATTAATCATGAATGTGTCTGCTGGCATCTGTCTTTGTTTTAATTAAGATATGCTTTATGTTTTGCCAAGTTTCTCTGCTTCCACATACATCATTGACAGACTGTCCTAACCTAAAGGAAATGGCCTAAGTCAAACATAGATACTGTATACTATCCACTTGCCCCATAAGCATTGGTCATGCTTATCTTCCTGGAATTGCTCATGCTTTGTGTGGCTTGCCTTTAAAAGACACTGAGAAAATACACTTGCTCGCTGGTGTGGTATTAACCAGCAGCCCTCTCATATCTGTCTCTTGCATAATTCTTTCTGCCTTTCCTATAATCATTCTCACTGCTCCAATTATAGATCCCCTGTTGACTGACAGGCAGGCTCTTGGAGGTTTTGATAAAATGAATGGTGCTACTTTAAGGCTCTAGGTCATCTATATGTTAATATTAATTTCTTACAAATCATTATGTATTCCTTTTAGTCATTTGTTTTTGTTCCTAACAACGGTCTGAAATAAAACATCTTTATTCAACAACTACCAAATTTTAATGAGCCTACATCATTACTTAAGACCAGAAAAAAAATAACTTAATTAATTTAAAAATTCAAAAGTTTGGGGTTTTTTAAAACAATATTTACAGAATACAAAAATAAAGATAAAATGTGTCTAAATTACACTTCGTAATAAAATCTATTCTCAAATGAAAGTATTAGAAATAAATAATAATGTAAAAACACATACTTTGCCATGCAATAAGAGTATTATTCTTGAATCATACCTATCACATATTGGATACTGTTCTGCCAAGATTCTGAAGAATAAGAAGTAACAAGAAGGAAAACATGAAAGCTTCACTGAAATGGCCCTTGCCTGTTTGCAGGCTTTGGATGTGAGGAGCCTTTTGCTTCTAAGGGATCCATTGAACGTCCTGCCATTGTGTGAGGAGCTGAATGACAGGAAAGTAAATGATCTATGATCCCACTGAAGTTGAACAATTTAGCAAGTCTGCATTGTACATTTTTTTTTGGTTTTTCTCCTTTGAATTTAGATTAATTTTTATGGAAAAGACCACATTACTTTGCTGGGCTTGACCCAATTTAGTTCTGAAAACATGATCAAGAATCAAGTTCATTTCAGATACTAATTATCCTTTTTTGCTCGCTTGCTGTGAGAGTTGGCATTATAACAGCAATGAGGAATCTCTATAGCTTATAAATACTTAATGGAGGAATGATAGCCAGTTTTCACAGTTACTTTACCATAGCCAGAAGAATGAGCTATGTAATATTTAATAGTCACTGTACTGAAAGTAATTCCTGAAACAAATCTTTCTCCTCAGTTTTTGTCAATTGTGGGATTATATTTAAAAATGCCAAGTTGATTAAATACTAAGCAAGTTATTATTTTAAAAAAGTTCTGCAGTTATTAAATGAAACAGAAGATCATTGCTTAAATGAGTAAATCTCATCTATTATTTCTGCCCATCTCAGGAAATGAATTATTAGTTGAAGAGCCTCAGTCTCTACAAAACTGAATTCATTATTGTCTAGAATCTTCTATGATCCCCAACATTCATATTGATAAGCAGAGTAGAAATCTGATTACCATATTGATTACATTAATTATAAAAGGATGACTTTGTCCTCAGAGTTGAACATTTAAAAATGACATCTTATTTCTTCCCTGGAAGATTTCAGAGCCCAGTAGAGAAGGTGTGAAGGTCCTGTAATACTTCCCAAAGAAGACAGGTTTATAGCAGAGGTCTCCAAGTTCACTGTCAAGATGCACATAACTCAATAGTTTAATAAAGAGAAATAACCCTTCTGGACTTAGACTCCATTGAAATGGAAGGTTCATAGTCTTCTTAGAAAGTATTCTGTATCTAAGTGCCAACCTTGAGCCATCTTTTGAGTAATATCAGCTTTTAGGGAATTAAAAGCTGTATTTCTCATTCAAAATTTTTATTCCTAAAATCACAGGTTAGAAATCACAATCCCATCATTTCACCATCCAACATTTTCAAAACTATAACTTCCTCTAAATACCTGTTCTTCTGTCAATTCCATCATTTCAGGCAACAGGAACAGTAAAAACCACTAGACATAATATATACTAAAGGTATGTCCAATGTTGTAAAGACTTAAGAGAATGTCATTTTTTGAAAGACCTTTTAGCCTTCTTTAAAGCATTTTCCACTTTCCTTTTTTAAAACACAAAAGCTCAAAAATATTATGAAGGTGAAATTTATAAAACTTTGAGTATATATTTTAAAGTCAAGATTTTATAATTTATACTAAAGTAGAAATGATCCTCTCTGGTTATTTATTCTCTATAATTAAATTGATTTTAACTCTCTGATGAAGTTTTGATACCTTTATTTTTGAGCCTGTTTATGAACTCACACTTTTAAAACCCATGTGCATTTTCTAGACAAACTTTGAACCAAACTTTGTTGGCCCTTTAAGAGGTATCCCTGAGCCCCAACATAACAGGATATTAGGAGGGCACAGCAACATTAACTTTCTGCCTAAACATCACTAAAAGTCAATTATGAATTTTCAGTCTTTAGTAACACTTTCAAGTATCCTCCTTTTGTGATAATTTTAACTTTCTTGCAGTAAATCAATGATTCATTCATCTATACTTATCTGGTAACACAACTGGCATCACAGGAGTTTAAAAGCAAGAGATCACAACTTTAATTACGTTAATTACTAGCACTGCACTTCTGCAATTGCTTTGACACAAGAAGTTAAGACAGCTACTTTTGTTAATCATTTAGCAAAAAAAAATGTTACTAATGTGTTGAGTATACAATAGGATTTAGATAGGTGTTTGGAACAACCAATTGATGCTCTTTATCCTATTCAAATTGTTGGAAGAAGGTTCAGGGTTTAAGAGTAAGAGCCATCTCGAGTGTCATGCCAAATACCAATGGAGTTGTATTACTTCTAAAATTTACAATGATAGTCATTATAATTAGGAAAAAGTTTAAAGACACTTGCAGGGTATCTGTCATAAGTCTAACATCTCTCTGGATATTTTAATTTTGCATAGTGAGATTATGAATTTAAAGAATGCTGCTCTACTGAGCTTTGATGTTTCAGATACCGCTGATAAAATTATCCATGGCCTGAGGTCAGTATTTCCATTTTGATCAAGCTTCGAGAATGACACATATAGCTTGATTATGGGAATACTTTTTATCTTGGGAATAGTTTTATTTCTGCTCTTTGTGTGAAAGCTTGTCTTTAACAACATTAACATGTTGGCAGCCAAAGTACATGACTTGAAACTGAAAATGAACCCCTAGAGAGAGTTATTAATTTATTAACAGGCCAGCAAGCCAAGAATGATTAAGATTCTGCTCAAAACCTTGCCAACCTAAGACAGAAAGGCATTGCTATTGATAATGCATATTCCAAGATGGGTAAGGAAGGCATTCTTGTCAGAATGACCTAAGACAGACTCAGTTTTGTTTATGAAATAAAAAAGGGGAGAGATGAGGAGAGATTTTGGGGCTGCTTGGCACGAATCTTACATTGGCCAAGGACAAGGAAATGGGCTTCAGGCAGGAATCTGACATTAGGCTAGAACAAAGAAATAATTTCAGGTAGGAATCTAAATTTTAGGCTACAACAAAAGAAGTAAGCTTCAGGCATGAAAAGGACTTTGGTCTAGGACAGGTAAGCAGGCTCAGATATTTAGATCATCCTGATAAGCTCTTAGAAACACTGATCAAGGGCTTTGCTTATTGCCCTGCTTGTTTGTTGACTATTTGTATTTATTGTCTTGCTTTTCCTTTACTATGTGTGTTTATTGTCTTGTTTGTTCCTTGACTATGTGCATCTATTATAGTGCTAGTTCCTCTACTTAGAATTGACCTTAATACTTGCATGTAATATAAATGGTATAAAAGCAAAATTAATTAATTAATTAATTAAAAAAGCTAGAGAGTGTCTCAACTTCAGTGCAATTCGGAGAAGAGATTTAATCTTATTTTTATCCATAGACACTAACACAGGTGTAACATTTGACAGGTAATCAGTGAGTGCTTGCTTGGTAGAAACTCAGAAATAACCGGGCAGTGGTGACACATGCCTTTCATCCCAGCACATGGGAGGCAGAGGCAGGCAGATTTCTGAGTTTGAGGCCAGCCTGGTCTACAGAGTGAGTTCCAGGACAGCCAGGGCTACATAGAGAAACCTTGTCTCAAAAACAAAAAACAAACAAACAAACAAACAAACAAACAAAAACCCTCAGAAATAACAATTTCCTGGTTTATTATTGGCATCCTTCTAGTGAAATTCAGAGTATGGGTCTCTTGAAATTCTCATGTTTCTAACACTTACACTTAGTTAAAGCTCAATGGATTTGAACTGGGGAGATGACTAAGTAAGCTAAGTGATTGATGTCTAAGAAAGAGGACATGATGTCGGTACCCAGAACCCATAGCAAAAAGCTGCAGTCTTTACTATAACCCCTGTGTTTAGAGATGCAAAGAGGGGGAAATCATCAGAATATACACTACAGATAAAGTAAATGCCATAGACGAAAAACAGAACACAGCCAGTTGTAGAAATTAAATTAAAACCTTAAAGCAATGAAGTCTAGACTCTGCTTCAACTCAGGAGCCCTGTTCTGCTTCAACATTCAAGAAAAATGTGTATAGAAAAAAAAACCCTTTCCCAGACCTATATAGCCACAAAGAGATTATCTTCATCCACCCACGCAGAAGGGATTTTGGAATGTTGTTATTGCATGGCAGAAGAATTAAACTATAGAATGCTACCTCTCCTATAGTACATTATTCATATTATAGCTGCATATTATTTGATCTTTTGAAATATTAATTTTTCAGGATCATTAGCTTTAGAATCCAGCTCAGCATAGTCTATCATTTAAACACTGAAGAAACTCAACTACATCCTTGAACTTGGACGACTCACTTATCTAGTCTCTTATAGACTATAGAAAGTGACTAACTGCCAAATCCATTCACAGAATACACAGCATGGTCCTTTTACAGCAGATGATTTCACAATCACTTCAGCCCAAGGAGGAAGGGCCCATCAATCAATCAGCCAGACAGTTAATCAAAACACACACTGAAAAGTCTATCAAGTCAGGTTCTGAAAGGAATTTAACTTTGATTATTTGAACACTAAGAATGCCTGGGATTTGGGAGTTGGATTGCTTCCAAATAGAAGATGAAGCTACTTCTTTTTCTGTGAAATAGATGTCACATGTTATTCAAAATGGGGTCAACAAATCAGTCAACTTTTTGAAAAGCAATTCATTCTAAATGTTTACAAATAACCCTGCAGAAGAGATAGAGTCAACAGTGCAATAACAGTGTTCACTTTGTCCCCTTTAAAATTTCTAAGGAAACATGTTATACCTAGAAAGACAAGAGCTTTAAATGACTACAAACTGCTAAGGAGCAATTATCCATCAGAAAGAACAACAATGAACTGCAATTGTGCCACCCAGATTGACTTCTTTCTTCTTTTACAGATTTTGATAGCAAAAATATGTTTTTACCTGAAACTTGAAACTTTTACATTCCACAAGTAACCATTAAAGCTGGGCTATAAAATGAACAACCGCCTCCACAAACCTCTCTAACTTGGTTCCCTACAAACTTACATTACTATGTATGGAGGGGTGTGTGTGTGTGTGTGTGTGTGTGTGTGTGTGTCCAGTCTTTTACAATCAAAAGTACTTTATTTTCAGTTAGTCAGTGATAACTATGAATACTTACATGCACAAGTACATATAAATTCTAAACTCCATTGCAGCTCAAATTAGTTGGATTTATCTGCAAAATAATTAAATAGTTCAGAATGGTGAGCCAAATAATCATCCTTCACTAGTGAAAAAAAAAAAAACTAGTGAAAAAACTAGTTAAAAATCAGAAGTAAGGATTATATAATGTTCTAAAGAGTAAATGATCTGGTAAAATATTTACATCCATCTCTAAAGAGTTCAATTCCACTTCAAAAATTTTTAACTCTCATGCAACATCATTCTCATTCTAAATTAGGAAAATTCCACAGTGTTTCTCCTAACATTGGGAACAAGGAAAAGATGTATTTACATACCAGTGAAACACATATTTGAATATTTGAAGTTTAAGCCAGAGAGAGCAGTTCATCAAAAAACTAAAGAAATATAAATAAGAATGTATAGTGCCAGAGAAATATTAATGATTTCCCACCCCTCAAAAAACAAACAGGAGCCAATATGATGCAACTCACAGCAGAGTCATTATTCTATTCGTGCTAGCTTGCCTTCTGCCCCAACACACCATTATCTAGCAGGACAGTTTTGGGGAGGAGCCAGAATGTCTATCAGGGCAAGGCTTTTTAGTAAGCAGCAAGCAGAGAGAACATGTGCAAGCATCTAACTGGAAAGCTACTAGGGCCTTTAACATAATTGTCTGGTGCTGCTCAGAGTCATATCATAACTTAATTTCTGCTCTCCTCTGCATTGGTGGCCACTAGGCAGGGGGTGAGCTTGTAACCTGGGGGTGCAGTTCAGTTTTGTTGGGGGAATAACTTGGAGACACTGGTCTTGTTGAGGGTGTAACCTGGAAAAGCTGGTCTTGTTGGGGCTTAGCCTAGAGAGTGGAGCTAGGCTCCAATTTTGTTTGGGTATGGAGCAACTTAGAAAGTAATGATAGGGAATCTGAATTTAAAAGATCTGTCATCTCAAACAGAGAGAGAAAGACTATCCCTGATTGATAGTAACTTGATTGAATATACAGAAAGCCTAAAAGCTCTAACAAATGGCTGCTAGAATTGATAAATAAAAGCAAAAGTACATATTATAAAATGGATATACATAACTCAAGCACATTTTATACACCAATAAACACATTTGTAAAGAAAAAATCATTATAGCAATTCTATTTGCAATAGTTACAAAAAATAACACAAAATAAAATACTAAGGTAATTAGTTACATTTATTTGCTGCCAGTTTTTACTTTGTTTCTATTTTAGTGACATTAATAAGACTTACAAAACACTGATAAAATCAAAGACACAAAATATCCACATGTTCACATATTACACAGAATTAATGTTCTTTTAAAAATGTCTATTCTATTAAGATAATTAGCATATTTAATGCAAACTTTACCAAAGAAAAACAATGTTGTAGTTAAAAGAACTTGAAAAAACAATCTTGAAATGAAGTAGAAGACTCATATAAACAAAAAGATATGAAATAATCACAGCGATATGAAATAATCACAGCAATTCTGAGTTCTTTATGAGCAAACACCACGATATGTGATTTTAAGATTTCAAAGAAATGAGAAGAAAAACTAAAAAACACTCAAACACAGAACAATACTAGACAGGTGGACCAATGGGAAAGAATAAAAACCCACAAGTCAGTGAATCATCAGTCAACTGTCTGTTAACAACAGTGTCAAGACTAGACACTAGAGAAAGTGCGGCCTCTTCAAGGGTTTTAGAGAAACTGGATGTCTATACTTATAGTGAAGGCTTCAAATACTAAGAAATGATTAAGAGTTCTAAATGCTTATCTCCTGGTTTGCTGCTGCTGCTGCTGCTGCTGCTGCTGCTGCTGCTGCTGCTGCTGCTGCTGCTGCTG
>JANHMN010000011.1:63644053-63664435 GCA_030674055.1 Rhabdomys pumilio
GTGTGTGTGTGTGTGTGTGTGTGTGTGTGTGTGTGTGTGTGTGTGTGTGTTTATTCTCTGTCAGTCTCATACATATATTCTCTATGGTCCCTCCCCTATTACTTGCTTACATTCCCACTGACTTCTGTTAGAATCATTTTTTATCCATCCTTCAATTATGTTGATATTTCTTCTAACCCACTGAGTTTAATTAAGGTTGCTTACAGGAGTGTGAATGAAGGTTATTTATTGGAACATGGGTAATTTACCAGTGGCTACACCACTGAAGAAACCCTTCAGGCTTTAGATGTTCTCACCAAGGACATGAACCTTTCTATTCATGCTGAAATAGTCTCTTAGCAATGCATTGTTACTATTTGTTTATAACTCCATTTTTATGAGAAAGATACCTTCTCAGTGTGCACTAACTACCCCAAAGCCCCAAGTGAGGGGTGTGATTCTGTGAGTTCTTTCCTTTGTGATAAATGCTAATAGGCCCAGTGTTTGTGCAGCTCTTGTTCATGTAGGTAAGCCCCAGCCACAGTGAGTTCCTGATTGCACTTGCTGTTTCCTCTCCAGAAGAAACTGTTTGCAGGACTCCTCTCCAACCTCTGGCTCTTCTTCTTCCACACTCTCTTCTGTGATGTTCCAGAGCTGGGAGACCTGTTTACAGCAGAGCAGACCACAGTCTTTGTTCCATTGTAAGTTTTGTTTCCTGACTACAATGAGGTTAACAGGCTTCTTCAGCCATGTAATCACAACATCATGAATGATAACCCCACAAGCCCAAACTTCCTGCTCAAAAATGACGAGCCAAAAAACTCTCATTGAAGTTCTTTATTTAAAGTATTTTGTCCAAACAAGGCAAAGGGTTTTTGTTCATTTGATGTTTTTGTTCATTTGATTTGTGTGTGTGTGTGTATGTGTGTGTGTGTGTGTGTGTGTGTGTGTCTGTGTGTGTCTGCTTGTTTGTTTGCCAATTCTCAACCAACTTATCCAATTTATCACATATTTATTCTTCAAAATGATCCCTTCCTCTTTAATTCTTAGATATCCATTTACGTAAGCTTGAATATGCTGTTTCAATGCATAATGGTATTCAACTCAGAAGCATATTAGAACAGAAATCTACTTCCCTTTTAAAATTGCTCAACTTCAGAGAGCTACATCCGTGGTTTAAAAAAAAAAAAAAAAAAAAAAAAAAAGGTCTATAGGGAGGGAAACTGGGCGCTGATCAAAAAAAATATGTGCTGACATCAGTCTTAACAACAAATGAGCTTTCTATCAGAATGGTATTGGGTTTTTTTTTTCTCTAAGCAATATGTGCAATTCTTTTAATGCAGAAACCCAAGCCTAGACTCGAGTGTGTGATTTAGAAAAACAGATGACAGAAGAAGCTGAATGACTGAGATTACTTGATGAAAGACCATGAATGGAGAAAAATTGGTATCTTAAATGGTTTGCCAACTTTAAGAGGAAAACAAACATGCATTTAACTGGCAGCGCTGAAGCCTGTGAGGTAGACAAGAACAGCTGCAGAATGAGTGGGGAACCATGGTGAGGAGGCACAGTAGAAACTTGGCGAGACCTGAGACGAACAAGATCGTGGTGAATCACGAATGAAAATAGAGCCTAAGAAAAGACTTGGAATCACACATTGTGAGAATTCTAAAATAAGGGGATTTTTTGGAAATACAATAAGTATATGTTGTCTCAAAGAATTTTACCAGGGGCTAGAGAGATAGCTCAGTACTTAAGAGTGCTTCCTGTTCTCTCAGAAGATCCTAGTTCAGTTCGTAGCAGCCACCTCAGGATGCTCAGTCATCTGTTACCCCATCTCCAGAGGATCTTTTTCTTTCCCATCCTGTCTATCTCTACACATACACACACACACACAAACACACACACAAATACACAAACACACACACAAATACACACACATAAAGACAGACACACACAAACACAGACACACACACACAAACACACTCACACACACAAACACACACACAAAGAGACATATGTACAAATAACAATATAAATCTTTCAAAAATAAACTTTCTGTACAACATTCACAGCTGTTTCTTCACATTAGTTAAGCAATCTACAAATTATAAGATATTCATTTGATGATACCCTTAAAAACTTCATGCTTTCAATTCAGACATTCACAAACATTCAGTATATGTTTATATGTTTTATTAGACTAAACAATACGTGAAACAATAATATTTCAAGAAGTAAGGTGATCTGTTTTTCTTCTTCCTATAACTGTCCAGATACGTTTGAGGACACTGAGTGAGAATTCCCAGAAAGCAACTGTAGGCATAGACAGAACGACTGATAAACTCCAGTGACTGTGGACAATTTGGAAGCTCCTGATCTGTAAGATCAAATCGCAGCTCCTTTGGTGCTGTCCTACCTTCCTAAAAAGCCAGTCCTTGTCCATGTCTCTATCCAACATAATAACATAAGTAACATACAAACTTAACAAATCCCTATTCTCCACTAGTGGAAAGGCAAACAGTATCCATTTCTCTGATGGTTCATCAATGTATTTTTTAAATGCCTTGATTTTATAACTTTCTTTATTCTATTACTATTCTTAAAAAAAAGAAAAGAAAAAAGAAAAACCTCTATGAAGCTGCTGCTTACTCATCAAAACAATGTTTTGGGGGACATCTAAATATATACCCATGCCATGACCACTCTAAAGTAAACCTTTTGTTTGTTTGTTTGGTTGGTTGGTTTGGTTTTTTTTGTTTTTTGTTTTTTGGATTTTTTTTGTTTTGTTTTGTGGTGGCATTCAAATTTTTACATAAATACTTTCATTTAAAGAATAGAAATACTTGCAGTACTTGGTTATCTGTTTTAAAATATTCCCCGGAAGGTGTAGCAATCTTCCAAAACTGATGTTTAATATCCAGCGAAGAGTATACAGACACTAACAAATTCTTAGTCACAGAGTAGATGAAAAGAATCTGTTTGTTTGCTTGTTTGCTTTAATTTGGTTGATTGGTTAATTGGTTGGTTTTGCTATATTATGGAGGTTAGCTCGGGACTTCTATTTGGCTCCAGCTAGACTTGTGCTCAGAGCATTCTCATGCCTCAGCCTTCCAAGTGCTGGGATTACTCCCATATACCACCATAACTAGTAAAATTCTATTTATAAAGAGAATTGAGTTCAATAATCACTTATCTGGGAATCTTTGTCAGCTTAATCTTGTTATGAAATTTATTAGGAACCAACCACATTCCAGAACCATTTTCCTCTCTCTGACCTTCAGTGAATCTGGCCAGTGCACAAAAGGCTAATGTGACATGTCACCACCCAAGGCCACATGACAGGGTTCCTATGCACGTGCTCCCATACTCCTAACCTCTTATAAAGTCTCTCTCACTCCCCCTCTCCCTCTCACTCCTCCCTCCCCCATCCCTCCCTCCCTCCTTCCCTACCCCTCTTCTCTCTCTCCCCCTCTTTCTCCTCTCTCCCTCTTTCTTTCTCTGTTCCCTTTCTCCTCTCCCTCTCTCCTTTTCCGTCTTTCTTTCCTCTCTCTCTTATCCTTCCTTACTCTTTTTTCTCTCTCTATTACACCCTCTCTCTCTTACCCTCTCTCCCTCTTTCTCTCTTTCCCTCTCTCATCTCCCTCTCTCTTTCCCTCTCCCTCTCCCTTTTCTCTCTCCCTCTCCCTCCTACATGAGGTCTGTTGCCTGATGTGATATTTGTACTATTCCATGATCCTCTGGTTATTGCAATACTCTTAAAATATTTCTGTATTTCTTATAAGAATCTTAGACAATTTTCAGCCAAGGCTTAACTGAATGTCCTAAGGGAGAATTAAGCACCCATACGCTTATTTCTAAATTGTCTCCTGTCTTTCAGAATTACCAGTTATCACAGGCATGACATGAATTGATATATGCCGCCCAATGGTGCATTTGTATTCTTTGCTTACTAAAGCACCAGTCTTTAGTAGATATAAATAATATTTTAAAAAAGTTTTCCTTGTCTTTGAGAATTCTCTGTACTCAGTGAATAACCATTCATTGCCTACAAGCTCATTCTGACATCCTAAGATAATATTCAAAAGGCAAAATCTAGTTCCTCGTTTTTCTTTTTGAACTGCATAAAACTCGCCCAATTTTTGTTGCATTTGACTTGCAAAGTGCATCAAAGCGGAAAATACTGCAATAAGATTTAACAAGTTAATGGTAGATTAATGCATTCTCTCTTTTATTAGGCAAATTTGCAATGCAGTGGAATACAGGGCACTCTGGAATAGCACTGGCTGCTTCATATGCAGATGAATCAACAGGGATTTAGAAAGCGTTTACCTAACCCGTGTTTAATACATAAAATAAGCAATTTTTAGAATTGCTGGCCCTCTGCATAGGTAAAAGAAAAAGACAATTTACTACTTATAAAATACCAATTCTAGCCCTGCCACTCCGGGTTATCCTATTGAGAACGTTGATTATCGCCAAGGATGAAAAACTAAAGAACTAAATGTTCATTCTGCCTTCCAATTAAAATGTCACTGCATTCCATTAACGCTTCAGATGAGGGAGCGGCCATGCAATCCCTGAACTTACAAGAGATCATGGGTTTCCTGTCATAATTAAAGGGTAAACAACTTCCTGTCTTGCAATATTCCCATTCGACAGTATTAATGCCAGTTATGGCAAGAGACGCAAGTCAGTACCTTAATATTTTAAAAGTTAAATCTGTACCCACATTCAGACCTGAATGGAAGCAGAGCTGGGACCAAACTGGGAAGGTAGACAATGGGAAAAACATGATCAGGATGTATTATATGAGAAAAAAATCTATTTTCAATTGAAGGAAGAGTTAAGAAATAAAAATTATATATGTGTAACAAGAACTATTACGGGGCAGCAAAGATGGCTCAACAGTTAAGCCATCCTGATGACCCTGAAGAGGACACTAGTTCAATTCCCAGCATCCATATGGACAACTCCCACCATCTATTACCAGCTCCCGCTGCTTCACCAAGCATTCTTGGGTCCCCACACAGACCTGCAGTTACTCGTGCACATACACGTAAAAAATACATAAAATAAGACGAACATTTTAAAAGAAGAGCTATTATAGCATAACTCACTTTTAATTTTTAGCTACTTGTATTTCATAGATCTGTTGCCAGAATCGTCTTGTTTTGAGGGATCAGTTTGAAATTAAATGTTTGAGTTGCTATAGAAGCGCCATGTTAACACTTTCGACATGTTGATACTTAGTTATTTACACCTTATGTTTTCTTTCCAAGTTTATTCAAATGTCTTGAATATATAATGCTAAAAGTGCAATTTTTCTTTAAAACCAGTGAAGATATATGAGCAAGGCTTACCCTAAATGCTATTCTAATTTACTGCAGGACTCAGTTTCCCTGGGTTCAGTTGCATATTCCCACTGTTTTGCCTTTATCTGAGTTCCTCCCTTCATACAGCACTACATTTTTGTCTTCTACTCTTTCTCATTGCATCACTTCATTAAGAATCTTATATTATTTTGAGCCATGACTTAACTGAAATGGTGAGGGGAGAATTAAGAACCCATATGCTTATTTCAAAATTGTCTCTTTTCTTTTAGAATTATCAGTTATCAAAGGTATGGCATGAATTGTTAGGTGCCACCTAAAGGTGTATTATTTTTCTTGCTTAGTAAAGCATCAAACTTTAGTACAGATAAATAATTTTTTTTTTAAGTTTTCTTTGCCCACTGGCATTATATTCCCTGCTTCCCTGCCCCCTGCCATTCTTGTTTGCATCTGGCCCTGGAGAAAACTGCAGACCCTTCTATTAATTTAAAGCAAGGTTTGTAACTTCAAAAATCAAGATAAAAGGCTAAAGTTCTATACATGCCCCTTTTGCTGTGATTTTGTAAATCCCTAAAGATCAAAATTCTCAAAGCTTTTTCTCATATATCTGGAAAGAAATATATCCAAAAACACAGAAACAAAATGGAACAGTATTCTCACATCCAAATCATCCTCATGATTTGTAAAGTCTTGCTAAAAATATGTAAACACCACTTGTAATGGAAACAAAACAAAATAGTATCTCTAATTTAAAAAATTTAAAAAAAAAGACAGGTGTCCAGATGAGAATTTAATTCATTTAATTCAAACAGCATTGCATTTTCGTAATTAGCCCATTACATCACCGTCAGTTTTAAGCTTCTCTACATGCTTTGAGTAAAATTTGAATGAAAAACAAATTCTGAAATTTTCTTGAAGAAATAGCTGACTTTGAAATGACCTTTGAAAGCAGTTTGTTTGTGCTACTGCATGAGTTAAAATAAACAATTTAGATCTGGTTTGTTTCACACATGCTTGCAGGTTCTCTCAGCTTCTTCAGTCTTAAAGAGTTCATTTCCTCATCAACTGACTTACACAAGAGAGAAAATGTCCTTGCAGAGCCCATGGCATCCTTTAGCTTCAAGTATATACTCATCCACAAACCATATGACTTTTGGCTTAAATCGTCTTTGCAGCCATTAGAGATGAGAATGGAGCCTCCGTTAGCCTGAATGAAATGAAGGCAAGGTGACCCCTCTACTAAACTTGGGGAATATTAGGCTAACAGTAGCAAAAGACATTGTTTGTAGAACTATTCACTTGTTCTATTGAAGCAACACCAGAGGAGGCAGGGGGTGGGGATGGGGTGGGATACCTAGCTCGGATCAAATTGAAAAAAAAATGGCAACATTTAAAATAATTCTGAAGTTAAAACTTTATCTTAATAAATTAAAGAAAGGCCAAGCTTAGTAGCTCAAGCTTGTAAGTACACTCAGGAGACTGAGGTAGAGGACCCCAGTAAGACCAAGGCCAGCCTGAGTTACACAGCAAATTTTAGGCTAGCCTAGACTAGAAAAATGTAATCAAAGATATCCCTAATATCAGTTAACACATTTTATTTTAAAATGCATTAATCCTTAAATTTTTAATCTAATATTTAAAGATAAAGATTTAAATAATATTATCCTGTTAAAAAGTGGTTTGGTGCTTCTAGTCTGGGCTCAAGCACTGAGCAGAACCCTGGCGGCAGCTTTGCCCCCAATCTCACAGAACCCAGAGGAAGCAGGTCTCCCAAGAGCTCTGACTCAGACAGTGTCTTAGGTAAGGAGATAGCAATACCCGACCCAAACAGGGAGTAACTGGGACTCACTAGGACCCAGGAAGTCACTCCTGGCCTGGAGCACTAGTTCCTTCCTGTCTGCACCTGAGCACTGAGCAGATCAGCAAGATTATGGGTCTCAGCTCTAACCCCAGTAATAACACTCACCCCACACAGTTCTGATACAACCAAGACAATAGAAAAGACAGGCTCCAGTCAGAGACTGGGCAGGTAGCACTAAGGAGATCCAGATGGTGAAAGGCAAGCACAAGAACATAAGCATCAGCAACACAGGGTACTTGGCATCATTAGAACCTAGTTCTCCCACACTAGAAAGTCCTGAATTCCCCATATCACTAGGAAAGCAAGATTCAGATTTAAAATCACTTCTAATGATGATGATAGAGGACTTTAAGAAGGACATAATTAACACTCTCAATGAATTTGGGGAGAACACAGGTAAACAGGTAGAAGCCCTTGAAGAGGAAACACAAAAATCCCTTAAAGAATTTCAAGAGAATACAACGAAACTGGTGAAGGAATTGAACAAAACCATCCAGGACATAAAAATGGAAGTACAGACAATAAAGAAATCACAAACGGAGACTATCCTGAAGATAGAAAACCTAGGAAAGAAATCAGGAATCATAGACACAAGCATCACCAACAGAATACAAGAGATAGAAGAAAGAATCTCAGGTACAGAAAATACCATAGAAAATATTGACACAACTGTCAAAGAAAATGCAAAATGCAAAAAGTTCTTAACACAGAACATCCAGGAAATCCAGGACACGACGAGAAGACCAAACCTAAGGACAATAGGTATAGATGAAAGTGAAGATTCCCAACTTAAACGGCCAATAAATATCTTCAATAAAATCATAGAAGAAAACTTTCCCAATCTAAAGAATGAGATGCCCATAAACATAAAATATGCCTATAGAACGCCAAATAGACTAGACCAGAAAAGAATTACCCCTCCCCCGTCACGTAATAATCAAAACACCGGGTGCACAAAACAAAGAAAGAATATTAAATGTAGTAAGGGAAAAAGGCCAAGTAACATATAAAGGCAGACCTATCAGAATTACACCAGACTTCTCACCAGATACTATAAAAGCTAGAAGATGCTAGTCAGGTGTCATACAGACCCTAAGAGATCACAAATGCCAGCTCAGGCTAATATACCCAGCACAACTCTCAATTTATCATAGATGGATAAACCAAGATATTCCATGACAAAACCAAATTTACGTAATATCTTTCCACAAACCCAGCATTACAAAGGATAATAACAGGAAAGCTCCAATACAAGAAAGGAAATTATACCCTAGAAAGAGCAAGAAAGTAATCCTCTTCCAAGAAATCCAAAAGAAGATACTCACACAAATAGATAATTCCACCTCTAATAACTAAAATAACACAGGAAGCAACAATCACTGTTCCTTAATATCTCTTAACAAGAGTGGACTCAATTCCCCAATTAAAAGACGCAGGCTAATGAACTGGATACAGAAACAGGACCCAGAATATTGCTGCATACAGGAAACCCACCTCAGTGACAAAGACAGACTCTATCTTACAGTAAAAGGCTGGAAAACAATTTTTCAAGCAAATGGTCCTAAGAAACAAGCTGGAATAGCTATTCTAAAATTCTCCTGAGAACACAAAGGGAGGGACTCATGGCTCCACCTGTATAGGTGAATGAGGGTGGCCCTGCCAGGCTTCAGTAGAAGTGGACAGCCTTGGTGCCTGAAAGTTTGGATTCCCTAGTGTTAGGGAATTCAAGAGCAGGGAGGCAGAAATGGGAGGATGGTGGGAGCATAACCTCATAGAAACTCTCAGAATTATATGGATTAGATATGACACAGACAGGCTGCCAGAAGACTAGATTCTAGAATTTAAACAAAAAATTATCTTGATACTAAAATTTGTTTTGAGAATTGTATATTGCAGAATACACAGCCTTGGTGTATCTGCTCATCAAGCAAGCTGAGCAGACCTGCTCAAACCTCTGATGTCCTGAAAATTCAGCTGGATGCAGTGAAGACACAGCATGAGAGGTTTATCAATTCACTCTTCCCCCTGTCCCTCTTCTAATATCTCAATGCCCATAATTATGTTGAAGAAGTTGATGTAGAGTTGGCGCCCCTATTCCCTGGGCTTGGAGACTGAGGTGGTTAATACTGGGCTGTCTTTAAAGGGGAAAGTAGTGGTTTTGTTGGAACAGGGAGGATTACCTAGGATTTATTGCATAGCCATAACCTATTGGTAGAAATATGTATAATTGTTATTAAGATGAAGTTATCATTTCTTAAATGGTAGAAAATTTACTTTAATTTCAAATTTAAGGTTTTCATTGATATACACTTCTTATTGTTATAAAAGTGAGATTAATACTGTTATTCTCATAGGCATTGTGCCTATATAACACATTTAGGAATACAAGGCTTAGACCCAGTCCTTCTTTAACTTTTCTAACTGATTTGAGATGGTTAGCCTGTGAGTTAAGGGCCTACAGCAAATTCATGGCTCTGAGTTTATTGTTAGGGTGTTTTCTATATTTTATTTAGAAATAGCTGAGAGGAGTTAACAGACAACAGTCCAGATTGCCTTACATGGATAGTTGCTTTTCAAAAAGTCGGAAGTCCACAGAATTGACTTTACAAACATTTCTGTATAAATGTTCCCTTTGATTAGAGACCTGTCTGCTCCTGACAGCTTCCTGTCTTGGATTCTAAGAAGAAACTGAGCATCTTTGGAGTTACTCCAGTTGTGGTAAGACAGCCACTAGGCAAGAATTGCCTCTTTTCATCTACAGACAAATCACTGTCCGGAAAAGGACACACTTGTGGGATAGTTGACTGATTATATCTGCCAAGACAGAGTAATCAGCCCTTAATGATTCTGTATCACTAGGTCTGTCAGATAATCCTGGGCCAGAAGGCTGAAGATCAGATGCTCCAATATTTTGTAGTATAGGGACTGTTCAGGTGTTCAGCAGTCTCTATAAATTGGCTAAGTTTTAGAAGCTATGCTTTGTGCTTCCCATAATTTCAGTTAACTCAGTCATTCTGGATTTCTGACAGGGTTGAAGACTTACAGTCTCATAGACAATCCTGGCTATTTACTTTGAGAGAAAAGATTTGAGGGGATGGTTTTCAGCTAACATTCATTCTAAAGCCAAGAAAAAAAGCGAGGTTCAGAATAAGGTCTTTTAGTTAAGAGAGATGACAGAAGTTCTGTTTAGTCAACAAAATGATGGACTGGGTATTAGGTCTATTTTGTACCTTACTGACACAAATTGGTATAGTTATGCTCTAATTGTATTTTGAAAGAAAAGTTTTATTTTAATAGGAATGGTGATATGTAGGTGGAGCTAAGGTGGGAGAAATAAGGAGAGGAAAAGGAGGAGTAAGGAGGTAAGAAGAGGAGGAGAAAAAGAGGAGGAGCTAGGTGACGAGAGAGAGAGAGGATGGGGAGAACATGGAGGTGGATGTTCAAGTGTCTCTGCCAGTCAAAAATAGTTGAAATATCTAGGTTAGGTATTGGGTTACACTTCTGATTGTATGGGCATTTTGTTATTGAGCATTACCAAACTTATAAAGCCTTTGATTAACATATAAAAAGTGGATTGGCTCTTTTAATTGGCTAAGTTTTAGAAGCTATGTTTGTGCTTCCCATAATTTCAGTTAACTCAGTCATTCTGGATTTCTGACAGGGTTGAAGACTTATAGTCTCATAGCCAATCCTGGCTATTTATTTATTTGGTTTGATCTGATTTGGTTCTGGCCACATGTGTTCTATTCTATCCTAGGACTCTGAGCTATCTAATCTCTGGTTCCTGGGCATTCAGGCAGTGTAAGGTGTGTGCTGCCTCTCATGAAGTGAGTCTGGAGTTAAACCAGACTGTGGTTGACCACTCCCACAAGTTCCATGCCACCATTTCCCCAGTAGATCTTGGAGGCAGAATAGATTGTAGCTCTTGTAGATCAAGGTTTTTGTAACGGTATTGCTGTCCAGGTTTCTCTTTCAATAACCTGTAGAGTACCTTCTGACACCAAGGAGACTAGAAAGTAAGGATGAAGGCTTCACTAATTCAACCTTTCTAAGTTCAATAAGATGTGTGGGAAGCATATTTTCAATTAAAATTATGATGATAAAATTTGAAAAGCTATTTACCTACATCTCATGATTTTTCATTTCATACTAACAAGTAACATGTGTTAGGTATCATTAGGAAATTGGTTAATTTCAAAACTGTCTTTTTTATAAATATGTTCAATTGTGCCAGTTTGTGATGAGTAGCTATAGTCAGAAACTTCAGAGAGAGGGAGAATCAGTATGGTAGAGCTTCATATTTCAGAATCTGAAACTAAAACCAGGTTGCTGCTCTAGGCATATATAAACATCTGCATTTTCATTGCAGAACAAAGCAACATTTCTGTCAGTTGGAAATAGTCTTGACTCTATTGCTCAGGAATATTGAAATTTAGCTCTCTAACTCCCTAGTGGGCATTTTAGTTTAGGATAACTTTCAAACCAATTACCCACTTTAGACATTTGTCAGCTCTCACATTGCAAACATTGAAGTAAATGATCTTACTTTTTAACCTATTTTGTCCTGTAGATACAATCCTGAATGTACTCCCTCCCTTTACATATCCCTCTGAATGAAGCAGTATGTCTACTCATATGTGATAAATTCTAGAGGATATAAACAAGTTTACATTTTCCAATTAAACAAACCTAACTTAACTGGAGGAAGAGACACAATGAAATTTAAGATGAATTGGATCACTTTTAGAATACTCATTAGGATATGCCTGGGAGTCCCTATGTCCCATTACTTGCTCTATTTTATATGTTCTGTTTGTGGATTTAACTAAAATAAAGACATGACTGAGAATTATAAAAATGTATGTCTATCATCAATTTACTAGGTGGGGTAAACTGTTTACAAGGAGTATACACAGATATATATTTTTTCTTTGATTGTTTCTTTCTTTTTACACTTATTTATACATCTCCAGATATCAAAGAAAAAAACAAATTTCACTGTTTCAATCATGGCTCATTATACTATATGCTGAAATATACAACTGGTCAAAATGCAAGTCATCGGTGCCTAGCCAAAATGGATATATATGTTATACAACTCTCTTAAGGCTCAGGAAACAGACAAAGGGGGAAGAGAGATTGTAAAAGCCAGAACAGAAAATATACTATGAGACATTATCTCTTAGAAATGATAGGAAAATTTCACCTATGATACCCCAACAAAATATGCATTAAAGAAGTATAGCACCAATACACATACTAACTAGGAAAAAGAGGAAATCTCCACATCCACAAACAAAAACAAAACCTGACAACAGGCAACACAGAGATTGGAACTAGTTTTCCCTGTAACTTACGTATTATCATGTGTTCAACCATGAAACCATATATTAACAAACAACACTTGAACTAAATGAACTCAGCAGTTTGTATTTATTATATTTATGTACTGATAACAATTATACATGTACATGACAATAATAATTGAATAAAATAGGCCATAAACTTGAGAGAGACAAATGGGAAGGGGACATGAAGGAGATGACATTTCTTAAATTAAAACTATAACAAGACTAGTCTCCTTATTACTAGTTTTAAATACACAAATTGTTTCACCATAGTCAGCTGTTACTACAATATATAAAATTTGGACATTCCATATCTGATTAACCTACATAGATATCTCAAAAGTCACCCCTTTATATGTTCAATTTTATTGACTGAAGTCCAAAACATCCTGATTCATCTAAAACAAGGAAACAATAACCTTTGATTTATATTTCCAAAATCACATTTCATTCTTGTATCTTAAATCATATATTGAATTTCTTTCTTACATTTGGCCTGCGTTGAACATTCATTATAGTCTCATGAAACTATACTGAATGTCTTTTATGGTGACTCAAAATTACTCTAGCAAATGTCTCACACATATTGACTCTGTTCAACCAATATTAAAGATGAACCCTAAGAACTAATTAATTTTTAGCTGATTCAAATCTGGGAGTTATCTTTTCTCCCTTACTTTTCAGAAATGAATGTTATAGGGCTGCTGTCTAAGAAGAAGCTTAAACCCTTAATTTTAAAAAATAATTGTTAAGGTCATCCTATGACACATAGTCTCAAGGAGTAAGGATTTTCTCTATGTATGGTAATTCCATTATTCATGCAATGTGTCCAAGCAAATGAACCCCATTTTATATGGCTATAACTCCTGTATATGTGGAGTCAGACATATTGAGGGTTAAAAGTCAATGTTGGTTCACTTCAGAGTTACTAATGATTCCCTACCTTTAAAACTGATCCAGTATGAAAACCCGGAAAGAAAATGCCACATAGCACATCATCTGAGAGCTACACCAAAGAAAATATTTCTGAGTCTTCATGAACACAACTTAAATGCTTCCCTATAAAACTTTACCCTAAAATTCAATTGCCATTAGAGAAGGACAAAGTCAAATTTAAACACATGAGGAGGATTACCATTCCAGCAACAAGCTGTACTATGCAATTTTATTTACTATATGTCTCTTACAGAAGATAAATGAGACTATTTGAGACGACCTTGTTTTTGCATCCAAGACAACTACCAAGATAGGGATAAGAATTGTTAAAGACCTAAAAACAAATTACTAAGCAAGTCATTGATTATGGACGAAGGATAGCTTCCCTCACTAAATGAGTATCCAGTAGTAGAATGATATGTAGCCATTGTGTTACCCAATTTGTAGAAACAAATTCAAACATATTAAAGACATGACTATAGGATCTGAAAATTAAAGTAACAGAGTTTACATGGTTTGGATGGTGTAATCATGAAATAGTCACAGGCCACGTGTACGTGGTAAAAACCCAATTCTTTTCTAATTTAAAGCAAACTGCATACAGCTTTAAATAAATGGTGCATGAAGATACTCTATTAATCAATTAAGTATAAACTGGAAATTTGGAAGTACTCTTCCACAATTTTTGTTAAGACATGTTAGAAAGTTCCCACCAGAAGCAAAACATATGCCCTCTATCCCTAGTGAAGAAAATATTGAAAATACTATGGATTTCTAACTTGTACTTATTTAAATTACTATAATTTTAAAATATAAAGGAAATATACACTTAACTTTGCTCTAATTTCATCTCAAAAGATGATACCCTCTGAAAGCACTATATCCCAGTCAACTATGAGAACTAATATCTAGAATATACTGAATTTTGTTGGATATGGTTCTAATGCTTTGATTCAATTGGGAATCTGTATGTCCAAAAGCTAAAAGTTTTTGTCCCCAATTAGTTTTTGATCAATCAATAAAGTCAACAAACAATGGATGAACATGCGCTGAACCCTCAGAGTTGTGAAGACAAGGACAAAGAGAGGAACAGAGGAGAATTGCCTGATTCTGGGAAGAAGGATGGGATGCAGGAGCTGCAGGAGAGAAAGCCAACCAGCCATGTAAGAATTTGGGTGGGTGGCCACTGACCACTTCCCCTGGGATAGCAGAGGAAAGTTTAGGAGTACACAGCCTTTGAGGTAGCCAAGGCATTTTAAAATTAACTGGTGTGTGTGGGGGGGGGGGTTATTTTCCATTCACAAATACAGATAGCTTCCAGGTGGGGGTGTGTGTGTGTGACCCAATGGGAACCAAAGCAGTACAGCCCAAACTCACTGCTACATAATTTAGTTATGGGTTTATCTTTTCAGTTGTCCTTATTAAAGGTAGTTACTCTTACCAGCTAACATTAGTATGATCTTAGAAATTTTAAAAACCTATCTCACAGCCATCTATCCATACATATAAAACAATAAGTTTTCCATAAACAAATACAACATAATGAAAGAGCCCTTTAAAGCAAAGCACACACACATGCACGTATGCATACATATAGGCATGTGCACATAACCACAATTTTTACTGAGTGGTTTGGGTAAAAATCAGTAACTGCTGTTATCATTCCAATGAAACAACAAAATTTGTGTTATTATAATATTGAAAGTACATTCAGCAAAATTAACTTACATTCCAAGTATTTCCCTGTAAGGAATATTTTTTAACATTATTCTGCTCACAGAAAAAATCCTTCTTTATAAACCACAAAAGACTTCTAAATTTATTTATTGCATCTACAACTTGAAGCTGTCAGGAGAACAAAGTTATGTATATGACTCACTGAAAAATGGCATGCTAAAGGAATTTGACCTAGTTATGCCTGAATTACTGCTTTAGCTGTTGTTCAAAAAATATAAGACATCATAGTGAAAAACAAACCTCTCAGCTGTGGGCACAGGCTGATGTTCACTGAAGCAGGGAAAAAGTAAAATCCTTGGTATGGTTAGCAGAAATCCCACAGAAGAAACACAAACAATGCTTCACTTTGCTTCAAAACCCTTAGGTTGTTGCTGTCTTCAAAGGAAGAAAAGAATAGAGGATTGTGATCCAGCAAACTAGTTCACTCATCAGCACGCAAGAGTTTCCTGTGCTGCCTGAGTCTCTGAGTTCTCTACTGCCCCAAGAAGTTCAGAAAATGGAGAATAAATATCTCAGCTCTCTGGGAAGGAAGGAATGTCCCCTTTCAAATGTTTCTTTTCCTTGATAAATGTCAATGACGTAGGAAGAAGAAATAGGAAATGGAGTATAGCTGTATTGTACAGCCACGATGTTCATTTCTTTCTCTCCTAGAACCTTTTATTCTTAAGATGAGAATTGGTATCTTACCAGCACCAGCCTGAGCTCTAAAAATTAAAGATTTATACTCCTGTCAAATTTTTATTTTCTATAAAAAGTCTTTCTTTGAACATCTATATTTTCTGGAGAACAGAGATATTAAAGTCTCAGGGGGTTTTGAGATTGAAACCTAGGTCAAATTTTGATTATTTTGTAGACAAAACATATCAGAGAAGCTAGTTGAAATTTTAAACTAACCTGAGTATATTCTCCAAGATAAAGGATAAGAAAGATGGAATAAGCCATGCTACTATGTGACAGGAAACACTGTAGGCAAGAACTAGCTAACGTAACTCAGATGGAAATATGCTTGTAGAAGGAACCTTTATGTACTCTGTGGAAGCAACACCTGTCAATAAAAAGCCTGCGGCCAATAAGCTGACACAGGATTAGAAAGTGGAACATCCAAGAGAGAGGAAAAACAATTTCAGAAAATAGTCAGGCATGAAGATTTGCCCTGAACACTGAAGGAGATGGTGGCATGGAAGCAACCAACCACATGGTGGGACTTCAAATAGAATAAACAGAAAATTAAGTTATGAGCTCTTCAGGGGAAAAGCCTAATTTTTTGGCCTAGGCATTTAGTCTTTAAATATTAAGTCTCAGAGTCATTATTTCAGGAACTTGAGCATGGGTGGGAAAGCCTACATATGCTGGTGTTTTAAAAAAGGAAAGAAAGGAGGGAGGAGAAGATGAAGAAAAGAATTAGTTACTTTCTACTGCAACAAAATACAACTTAACAGTTCATGGTACAGTTCATCATTTTGAGCAAAGCAGGGAGCTAACACCATGATTTCAAGTAATATGTGCAGTTTGGAAGGGAATGACTACTGTTGGTACTCAAGTTTTCTCCTTTTAATTCGAACTGGAATTCTAGCTCATGGAAAGGTGCCGTGCATATTCAGGATAGGTCATTTAGCACTTTTAGAAACTCCATCACAAGCATATCCAAAGGTTTGGTGACTCTGTATCTTGGTAATTTGACAATCAACATTAACCACCACAGAAAGAAAGAAAACAGGTAAATTAGCAGTCCTGGTGTGCTAAAACCACAAGAGATCAGCCTATGTCTCTATACGTAACAAAAATAACTCTCAATATATTTCCATTGCATCCCTCTCCTGTTTCCAATATTCTCTCACTTTAATTCTATGGGAATCTTGTGTCGCTCAGACTTGTCTCAAAGTGCTAAATAGTAGCTACTGTTAGTCTTTATCTCTTGATCCTCCCTGTCTTCACCGATGTCAGTTTACCAGTGAGTACCAACGTGCCAAGCTTTACTCAAAGAACTTCTACAAGTAGAATGAACATGATTTGTATCCTGGTGATACATATTTTACATTTCCACCAACAGTGGAAGTTCTCCTTTAATCACCTCCTCTCCATCACATCTTACCTTATGTCTTCCACAGAACAGTTATTCTGGCTGTAGTAATGTAAATCTTACTATGTGTTTCACTTGCATTTCTTATAATACAGAACCAAGAATGGATTTACACATCTAAATTTCACCCCTATTTAGGTTTTCAAATCTAATCCTTTGAAGTATATTATCTTCTAAGGGTATCTAACATACAAACTCCTAAAGAGCTTTTTGGCTCTGAAAGAGAATGTCACCCATGTAATAATATTTTCTGTGAAATATTATGCTTCCTAATCTTCATTAAGTGATAGTCTTTCATCTTTTAATCTTATATATGTTCATTGGCTTAATTTGACTAGAATTCTACATAATTTTTTACTTTCTTACAAAACCTTATGAATGGATAAATTACTTGCATACAATGACTATCCTGACTTTATTATTAAATATTCATGCTCATTTAGAAAGGAATTGTCATGCTTGATGATAAGCCACATCAAACTCAGTGACTTGGGATTACTCAGCATTTTACCTTGTTCTGTTTTGCAGAATCTTCATACAAAGTTCAAGACTACATGTCAGTGTGTCCATAGTCTCCAATGTTTTCAAAACAAAAAGGCTAGGTTTTCTACACCTGAATGGGTTATCTGCTCACCTAATTCCATTTCAATAACCAGATATTGCAGTATCTATGACAACCAGCAGTCTTTTAAAAATTAAGGAACACATCTTCTACCGTCTGTGCATCTCAAGTTTTCTTGGAGAATTAAGTCACACTGGAGAATTGTATGTGTATGTGGGGGGGGGGTGGTGTTGGGGGGGGAGTGTTCTGTCCATCATTTATTTTTTCATTGGGAAACCAAAGATAAATGCCATCTGGACATAGCATTTTATCATCAGCTGTTTCAATTTTTGATCATCTGTTCTGGCATGATACCATTCTTCTCTATGTTTATTTTCCCAACCCTGAAAACTGATTGCTTCTGGCATCTGTTCCTTTCTCTGCAAGCAAAGGTTTGGCAGTTTAGCAGTGCCTCAGTGTGGTACAAATCTACTGCTCTTATCACATCTCATTGCTGGGACCCCTCAAAAACAGTCTGTCAAGGGGGAATGTGCTCACTGAGATTGGATGCTCAGTTTCCTGTTCAAATGCTGTTCAGCTGCTAGGAAAGGAGATACAAGACTTGCTTGTATCACCTGGTTTGACAGACTTCATCAGAAAGACAGTTCCAGAATTGGGAAAAAATAATGAAATTGTATGTGCACTCTAGTCTTTCTTTAAATACCTTCTGGTTAAAGGGCTATTCGGGACTGTGTTTCAGTCTCTGTCTTATACTTCATTTTAACATTTGTATCAAGGCTTAAAGTATGTTAACTAACTCAGTCATTTCACACTCACTCCATCTCACATACATGAGCTTTCCATTCTGCCTCTAGCATATGAATAGTCATTTCCTTACCACCCTTCATTTGGTGACTTATCACACTCAGCTAAGCACTCTCACACCATACAGAAACAGCTGGTGAACCTAACCTTTTAAAATAATTTAACATCATTTATCTTATCAGAAGTTCCATTTTCTCTCTGGTTATTTCTTCCACATCGTTTGGTTTTCTATTTAAAACTAGAAGAAAACATGACACGTTTTTATTTTTTGGCTCCATTTCGTAAGTACATTTTAACTGATTTAAGAATAGTTTGCAACAAAGCATATTTATCGTGAGCCACAAAGAAACCTTAGAATTTTGTTGTCTATTTTGAAAAATAGAAACCGAATTTTTCAAATACCATTCATTCTGATTATCCATAACTATTACATTTTATTTCTTAGACTTAATCCTCAGAGGTACTTGAGAGACACTAGAAAAATTCATACTTACTTTCACTCCTCAGAAACTATTCATCTTATGAAAATCATTTTCACTAGCTTGATTACTTCCCAAAATCATGGTTTCATTAAAGTATTGGACAGTGATATCATCCAACTGCAAATTTTAAGAACTGTAATTATCATATGTCTGCAAAGATTCATGAAATTATCCTTTGCCTTCAAGATTTGTCTAGAGAGAAGGAAATGGCCCTGCATATGGTTCTTATAATGTCCTCAGGGTGAAACTGCGTCACCTCATGACAGAAGATGGACACAATTCATTCCCATATAGCTGCCACGTCACTTTCAGTTCCCTAGTTTGTCACATGAGCATTCTTTAGTGGCTTTGTTCAAAAGGCAAAATCTCATGACAATCACCTCGTTATGCTTTAATAATGCCCACTCATTTCTCACAATGCAAATCCTTTCCCTTATGCTGCTTTTTCTAAAAAATAAATAAATAAATTTAGTGTGAGTAGATGTGTATGTTGTGTGTGCATGGGCATTTCTGTGCCACAGTATGCATGCAGAGGTCATACAATGACTTTGTTGTGTAAATTTTCTCTTTCTACCTTTAAGAGGGCTTAGACTGACTAGAGCTCAGATCGCATCAGGATTACAGTGCAAGCACCTTTACCTTCTGGTCTGGCTCACTTACTCCCATGGTGACATTTAAAAAAAAAAACTGTATTTATCATGGTCTCTATCAGTTGAGGACTTCTGAAAGTAGGCACCAATGCAAAGTTTAAAAAAAAGGAAGAAACTAATTTATGCATCTTTCCTTTAAGAGTTGAAAAGGAAAAGAACAAGGAACACAGACAGAAAGCCTTCTGTACCCAGTGAGGGGCTGAGCACTGTAAAAGGATGGACAGATGTTAAAGGGGTTTGGGGACATACTCAGTGGGTAAAGTGTTTGATGCACCAGAACTCGACCCTGGGTTTGGATCTCCAGACTCTATATAAATACCATGCAAAGGAGCATGCTCCTGCAGCCTTACAGAACAGAGACAGGTGGATCCACTATCCAGCAACGGCAATCTCCAGGTACAGTGAGAGACAATAACTCAAAAAAAGTCAGTAAATTATTGAGAAAGACAATACAATGTCAACTTCTGGCCTCTACACACTTGTGCCCAGGCAACTATACCTGCATATGTGTATCAACCACACCCACATACAGAGAGAGAGAGAGAGAGAGAGAGAGAGAGAGAGAGAGAGAGAGAGAGAGGAAGAAGAAGAAGAAGAAGAAGAAGAAGAA
>JANHMN010000011.1:63669156-63812322 GCA_030674055.1 Rhabdomys pumilio
CAGGATGTGAGTAGGGTGCAGGATGTGAATAGAGATGCAGGATGTGATTAGAGATGCAGAGTGTGAGTAGGGATGCAGGATGTGAGTAGGGATGCAGGATGTGAGTAAGGATGCAGGATGTGAGTAGGGTGCAGGATGTGAATAGAGATTCAGGATGTGATTAGGAATGCAGAGTGTGAATAGGAATGCCTTACGAAAGTTAGAATCCCGATAGCCTCAAAGAGATGGGATTTTGACATAGTTTTACCCCTCTTCTTTACATTATTTTCAATATTCTCTTAATCTCCATAAGATATGCCTCACCTTATCTGTCGTTGAATATACAGTTTATCCACAATATGCCCTGAAAGAATATATCAGCCCTCAATCTTTCCAGCTAGTGATAACTGATGGTCTTTCTTTCCACAATATTGTGGCTCTCTCTACTCATTCTTCTTGAGTAATTTTTCAGTATGGGAACAGGTAAAACAACCACCAGTTTCACCACCATGAAAGTCATTTCCAACACCAGAGAGGTCCTGCCTGTTACCAGACACCACGGGTGGGTTGGAAGATACCCAGAGGCCTGCCCACTGCCAAAGCTTGTGATGGAGAGGAGAGATAGACAGAGAAGCAGAACGGTTTGTGCATTCTGAAGAGAAGCAGAGAGGGACACTTGAGGGTGGTAAAGAACAGCCTGATATGAGTAGCTTGTGCTCACCATCTTAGGCCATGGTGATTTCCAGGCCTGTGCTGCCTGCCACAGAGGGTCATGTTTGGGTCCATGGCTCTTCAGCAGCTGGGGTCTTTCTCAATGTCCATAGTCCATGCTACCACCAAGGGCCATGGGAATGTCTGGGCTGCACAAAGCTGGCCCCACCTCTTGACGAGGCAGTGTGGGAGAACTAATTCCTGTGGGTATGAACACAGGAGAGCAGAACCCACCCCTCACTGACTGCAGCACTTGGGAGAGCTGGCCCTGGACATTTCTTGAACAGCACAGTGGACCTGGCTCTGGTGTCACAGACTGGGAAGAGCTGTCCTCAGGGGCATGGGCTTGGGAGAGCTGTCCCCACCCCTTGTCAGCTGCAGCATTCAGGAGGTAGAGGGCAAACCCCACACCTCACCTGAACCAATTTGGAGAGTTAGCCCTGGTAGCATGAGCACAGGAGAGGATTCAAGCCGAACAACTCAGCTACCACCCAGGCTCAAATCCAGGGCTATGAGTTGACCTACCCCAACATCTACCCCATCTATGGAGAACATGGAGGGACTGGTCCTGCAGAACTAAAAATGCAGGATGTTTATGACACAGGGCAACAGGGTATGGGAGCTGAGTCCAAGCGATAAGCCAGTGTTGATGGTGTAGCAGGAGTCAGAGGCCCTGAACCAGACTAATGACTCATGGCAACAAACATGTGAAAGTAAATCTGCTTGGGCAAGGGGTACACTGTGTGACACACAGTGACACATTACATCCACAGTGAGGTTTTTTTTTTTTTTAATTTTTAATTTTGCTTTGTTTTAGAGGTAAAGTGGCAAGTGTGGAGAGGAGATACAGACGGATCAGTAATGAGTGGGATTGGGGTGCATGATGTGAAAATCACAAAGAATCAATAAAAAGGTTTTTAAAGAAATGCAATTTATTTCATAAAGCTGTCTCTTGTATAATAAAAATTATTGGTTTTATGTTGAAAAAAAAAGTCATCCTTACTGTCTCTGAAAGACCTAGGCACCATCTGTTCTAGAGTGCTTCTTTTGCTTTGACAAACACAGTGGTCCAAAGCAACTTAAGGGAGGAAAAGGTTTGTGTAACTTAGAGGTTATTGTCCAACATCAAGGGCAGCACAGATGAAAGGTTAAAGCCAGAGTTTGAGGCAAAAAAATCATGAAGGGATGCTGCTTACTGGCTGCTTCCTCTGTCTGACTCTGCTACCTCTTTTCTTTTCATTTTTGCTTCTTCTAATTTTTTTTTGGTGTTATTCTGTAATTAGATCATCTTTCCCTTCTGTTTCTTGCCTCTAAAACCTCCCATATACAACTCTAGGCTCTTTTTAAAATGGCCACATTTTATTAATTGTTGTTACATGATTACATGAGTATGTATGTACATACATGTTTGTATGTATACATATATATTATACATTGTGCACATACATATTCCTAAGTGCATAAATACAATCTACTACCCTTCTTAACAGTTCACACCCACCTCCCCAGGATTGTAAATTATCACAATTGGCTGGATAATTCTTCAGTTGAGGCTCCCTCTTTCTGGGTGACTCTAGGTTTGTGTCAAGGTGACAACTGAAGATAGCCATTTTCCTGTTGTCCTTTTCTTTATCCAAGTCAGTGTCATTTTCCTTACCCATGATGTCCACCGAAGAGAGGCAGCTACAGGAAAGGGGCATAAGCGTCTCCACAATCCTATAAGCAGGTCTGTCTTTAAAGAATCATTTTAAGGTTAGTAATTTGTAAATATGATCAGTGGAAGCTGCAATTTTATCATTCATACCTGTCCTAGCCAAATGTTCTGGACCTTATTAGCAAAAACACTTTACTTGCAGTATTGCTCTGCCTTTGTGGCTATAAAGACACTAAGACATGCAGAATCCTAGTTTAAGATCATATCATAGACTATTTCTTCACAGCAAAACTGTTTCTTTATGTTCTATGAACTGACATTCCTTAACATAGGATAGATAGTGCAAACAAGGGATTTGTTTGGTTTGTTGGTGGGTTGGTGTTTTACGTCTAAGGGCTGAACAAATCCTTATGAACTCTTAGCTAACATGCCTATAAAAATGGATTTATCAAAAAGATCTCACCTAAATTACCCTTTATTCATCAACTTTATTCTAACCTGTCTCATGGTTCCTGTAATTTCACCCAGGGTTCGAAACATCTTGTAAATATTAAAAAACACATTAACAGATACAATGTTCCATAACAACCTTGAGAAATGAGGTAGAAAGAGATCTCTATACAAGTCCAGATGTCTAGAAAGAGAATGTAATAAAGATAATTCTTTATTACCAAAGAATTGTCTGGCACTAGACACAATTATATCACTTAATAATCAAATATCCCTAAGGCAATTAATAAAAAATATTGCTTTCTCTCTTGTTTGTTTTTGATACAGAGGCTAACTCTGGAGTCTAAGCTAGAATTCACCATGTGGCCCAGGCTTATCTCAAACTTGTGATTCTCCTTGCTCAGTTGAAAATACTGGAACTGCAAGTGTGAGCCACTCCACTTGGCTTATTAACTTTCAAAAACCATTTAAATTGAACTGATAAATGAATTGTTATACTTTGTGATATATAAGTGTCTTAGAGTTTTTATTTTTATGAAAAGATACCATGACCACATCAACTCTTATAAAGGAAAACATTTAATTGGGGCTGACTTACAGGTTCAGAGGTTTAGTCCAGTATTGTCATGACAGGGAGCATTGTGGTGCACAGGCAGACATGGTGCTGGAGAAACAACTGAGAGGTCTATGCCTGGACTAGCAGACAGCATGAAGAGAGAAAAGACTCTGAATCTGGCTTTAGCATCTTAAAATCTGAAAGCCTGCCCCGAGTAACACACTTTCTCCACGTCACACCTATTCCAACAAGGCCATCTTTCCTTGTAGTGCCTCTCCCTATGAGCCTATGGGAGCCATTTTCATTCAAACTTTTTACAATAAGCATCCACAAGCATCCTTTCCAATGACTCAATTGTTCTTAAATGTATGCTTTTCCTCATGTGGTGTGGATAAACGATTGTCCTCATGAGACTGACAAAAAGGATGAGCTATTGTAGTGTGCCACGCATGAGCACTCTCGCTCAGCCATCAACTGTCAAAAGTAGTCATCAACTGCCAAAAGGTGACGTAGCCCGAGATGTCACATCAGCCGAGTCGCGAAAGCCAGTAGAATAGGGACACGCCAACCCAGGGGCTATTTAAGGAAGGCTGTTTCCTCCTTCAGGGTCTTTCCTCTCCTCGGCTTCAATAAAGCTTGCTACAGAAGGATCCTGGCATCCGTGTGCGTTCTTGCTGGCGAGAAAGTGACGCGGGTCACAAGCTATCACTTCTGCAATGATGCTGAAAGCAGACAGGACTTTCATGTTCTACTCTTCCTCATTCTCTCAGTTGCTCATGCTGGGGGAAACTGTCCTCCAGCTTCCCTCTGATAAAGCAGGTAAGAACTGGCGTGTTTAGTTAAGAGTGCTTTCCTTTAAGAGTGAGAAAAAAACTAAGGTCATCTGTCCAACAACCTATGACAAAGAAAATCCTGCCAATAACCATTCAGGAAGCTTAGAAGCTAACCTGACTCTCTATTGCCACAACCCACTGATCACTCCAATAAGACCCCCACCTCCCTACCAAACACTTTAACAGATACCTCCTAAGACACCATGGTGGGGAGTTGCTAGCCCACACTCAGAAAATGTGAAGCCTTAAACTGTTTTACTCATGTTTTCCAGAGGTAATATGCCATGCAGCAATAAGACTTAATAATCTTGTACACATAAATACATGAAAAAGCTGAGTATTTGTCTTAGATAGTAAAATGATACAACACAATCCTTTCATAATTTATTAACAAACATTTTAACAAGTGATAAAACCAAAATGATTTTGAAATTGGTTCTCAGGTCAGCAGAATCTTATAAACAGAGCACTCATTTAAGTAAACATTTTGAATAATAAATTGCATAATTGACAGAAACTTCAAAATATTAATTTCTTAAATGTATCATATCTAATGCCTTTTTAAAATCTGATGTTTTTCTAAATCCTCCCATAATTTTTTGAAGTTACATTTATTTATGGGTGAAAATAAACCTCAAATGCTATGATCTCAGGCCAATATGGCAGACATTTTGTTTCCCTAGGAACTGCCAAACCCCGCTGTAGGCACTAAAATTCTCCTCATACTTCAAAGAAGTTTTATACCAGCTCCTTTGACTTCCTTTGAATTTACTCCCTGACTACCACTGTAATACAGCAAATGCTTCTGTTTCCCCATGTTCCAGATGTTCAAACTATCTTCTGGAAATATCATGGTATCAAAGGGTTGTGTGTTCATGCAGTGTTGGGCTTAGATCATGTGGACAGGGCCCTGACTAGACATCCTTGGGACATGAGCCTCTCTGTGTTATCTGTGAGAGAATATAATGGCAGGTTTGCATTCTGAAACCTGGAAAAGACTCTGTTAATAGAATTTAACCATGCTAGCATCTTAACTTAAACTTCTATGCTCCTGAGTAAGAGAAATAAAGCTCTATCCTATATAAGCCACCTTGACTACAGTGTTTTGTTATAGCAACTTTACCTACGATCGTGCAAAGATAATTACTATCACTATTTTCATATGGACATTTCTTTTAGAGCTTTTATAATGTCATACTAATCTGGTAGAATTGTCCTATCTGAATATATGCTTCTATTAAGTAAGGGCATTATAATATTCTCTTGAACACCATATATGCATACTGTTTTATATAAATCAAGCTCTTAATAAATGATCCCCATAATACTAAATAATGGTGTAAATCGTGCATCTTCAGTGGGAGCTGTTTTCTCACTGTATATGAGAAATAGGTGTTTGAAGAGAAAGATTAATATGTGTGTGTGTTTATTAAATTTACATTTCAGTGGGATTAAGTTAATTAGAAAAAATTGTCTAAAAGAGGTCTCTTAGAGGATGAAAATGATAAAGAAAGAAATGTAGGATATCTACTAAACTTTGTAAAACTGCAGAGGCAGGGCTTAAGGACACAGGCTTTCTAACCAGATTCGTTGTTCTTTATCTTATGGCACAGTGCCCTAGTTCTCTTTCTGTTGTGATAACGACACCTTCATAAAAGTCAACTAATGGAAAGGGGGTTTACTTTAGCTCACAGGACTAGGATACAGTCCATCACTGCAAAGAAATCAAGGCATAGAAGTAACTAGTGACAGCACACCCACAGTAAACAGCAGAAAGAAATGCCTGGACACTTCCTAGTACCGGCTCATTTTCTCTTGTATACCATCTTTAATCTCCTGATGAGAAGCTCATGCCACCCACAATGGATAGATAGTTCCACCTCAATTAACACAATTAAGACAATCCTTCACAGACTTGCCCACAAACCAACCTAATCTATATGTCCCTCATTGAGACTCTATTCCATGTGATTCTAAGTTGTGGTAAATTCATAATTAATAACCATCACACGTTTTCTTCAATGATTAAAGACATTTTACAAAGATTTTCTGAAAATTATGGTTATTAGTTTGGTGTTTTGTGGGACTCCTAACAGTGGGAGTAGTGTGTCTTTAACCCTTTTGCATGTTCTTGGAACCCTTTTCATCCTTACTGCACTGCCTCACCCTATCCTGATAGTGAGACTTTGCCTAGTCTTATTGTATCTTGTTATGTTGTATTTGTTCACTGGGAGTCCTGCTCCTTTCTGAAAAGAAATGGAGGAGGAGTGGATCTGGGGGAGAGAGGAGGTGAGGAAAAATAGGGAGGAGTGGAGGGAGGGGAAACTGTGTTCTGAATACATTGTATGGGAGAAGTGTAAATGTTTTAAAAGGAAAGACAGGGACAAAATAAATGTAACAGAGACTGAAGGAAAGGCCATCCAGAGACCACCCCATCTAGGGATCCATGTCCTGCAGACACCAAACCCCAACACTAATGCTTACTCCAAGAAGTGCTTGTTGACAGGAGCCTGGTATGGCTGTTCCGTGAGAGGTTCTATCAGCACCTGATCAATACAGGTGTAGATACTCACAGCCAACCATCAAACGTAGCTCAGGGACCTCAATGGAAGAGCTAGGAGAAGAACTGAAGGAGCTGAAGGGGATTGCAACCCCATAGAAGAAACAATATCAACTAACTGGACCACCCAGAGCTCCCTGAGACTAAACCACCAACCAAAGAGTATACATGGTTCCAGATACATACATATCAGAGGATGGTTTTATCTGACATCAATGGAAGCAGAATTCCTACTGTTAGAATCCCACAAAAAATCACAAAGCTAACAACCATAGTTTTCCGAGAATCTTTGTAAAGTGTTCTGTGGCGGTTTGATGCCCTAGCATAGAAGGATGATAGAACGGTGAGGCAGGAGGAGGTGAGTGGGTGGAGGAGCACCCTCATAGAGGCAAAGAGGAGGAGGGAGATAGGGGATGGAATTGGGGAGTTGCAGAGAGGTAACCAAGAAGGCGGATATCATTTGAAATGTAAACAATGATGATTAATAGAACACACACAGTATTATTTAAAAAGAAGAATTTATCCTTATAGAAAAATATTTCTGCATGATTTATTTGGGGTTTGATGTTTGCTTCTGACTATATAAAATATTACTCAAAACCGTATTATTCCTTCTCTACTGTATGAACTTGAACACAAGTATGCATTCTCCATACACACACCCTGTTTAGAGAAATTCTAATGGTTTGGCTAAAACTTTGTATGATGAATAAGTTAATACAAAGTCCACCTACATTTTTTATGTAATTCCAATATTCAACAGTTATGTAACGCAGGGTTTTCAGATAACATTTTTTTCTAGGTAGGGAGTTGCCAATGGTAATTATCCAATTTCCCACTGCAATGTTAGCCTACACCGGTTCCAGCCTTTAACAATCACCCACATTCCCACTGTGAATGCATCTCCTGCTGTCAGATCAGATTAACTCTTTCTTTAGCCTTTTTGAATCAGTCCATGACAAAAAATCAATTGGCAGAACTACAGTACAGCTGTCTGTCATCCACTTGAATCAGCTTCATCATGACCATTTGTCAAAAACGATGCCAAATACCTTAGAAAATTTGTCAAAATAATGGTAATGGCTGTTCAGCATTCAGTGTATGGATGACTTGTACAGCAGCCTCTGTCATAAAAAATCAACACACTGAATACCTGTTCTGAATTATTATTAGTAGAAGGCAGAAATGAGTAGGTATTATGTGGATTTTTTTATGTATATGATATTCCGCTGCCCAAGTCGGAAGAATATTTAGACTCAATTTTTTAGGAGCTGAAGGCAAAGGCACAGTTAATTCATATGTTTGTGATAATAAGCTTTAATTATTCTCCCTTAAGTCTAAGCCAGTTCTTTTTAAAAAGAAAATATAAACCAATGATTTCAAAGCAGTCCTAAGGCACTTTCAAACATCAAATGATATTTTACATTTTTACATCTTTCAGCTTATTATTAATGCCTAATAAATACTTTTGGTGAAAAATAATTTTCTCTAAACATGTCTGTTAAACTGTAAACCTGTCCCTATAAAAATGGCTTCCTTTTGTTGAAATGTCAAGAAATAATAAATCACTCACTCGTATATTCTATTTCTTTTTTTTAAGATTTATTTATTTTATGAGTACACTGTTGGTGTCTTCAGACACATCAGAAGAGAAGAGGCATCAGATCTTATTACAGATGGTTGTGAGCTACCATGTGGTTGCTGGGAATTGAACTCAGGACCTCTGGAAGAACAGTCAGTGCTCTTAACCGCTGAGCCATCTCTCCAGCCCCGTATATTCTAATTCTTATCTGCTGACCAAATATGAGTGTAGATGTTTAGAAAAAGAGTAAAAATCAATTTCCTAAGTATTTCAGAATAGAAGTTTATGCAAGAAATCATAGCTCAATGTTAATCACCCCTTGCCCTCCCAACAGAACCGACGGTGAAGCAGAAAGGTACACACACACAGTCTGTGTTTTGTTGTATAACTTTCCAAAATATTAGCCTGTGTATATGGGTTTAGCAACAAGCCCAGGTGGCTTTATTTTCCATCCTTCTTCCCATGTCTGTGTTGCTTTTGTCTCAGAGAGGATGATATATCAAAAAGGAGACACAAACATTCTCTGTGCTTTTGAGTTTACCAAGTCAGTCTTCCAGAAGAAACCAGAGTATTTCTGTGTTTGAACAATACAGAGAAGTAGAAAAATTCGTGAGAATGCAAAGGAAAGATTCTAAAACTCACACAATATATTGTTTTCTTAGTTCCTGACTTAGAATGTAAGAAAGTTAGGATAACAGAAAAAAATAAATAATATCAATATGAAAGGTTCTAAGAATAGAGAACCTGTCTGCCCTCCATTCTAACTTGATCATGGGAGGGAACTATCCAGACAAGGTTTGAAGCATTTAGAAGTAGGAAAAAACCTGACTTAATTAACTTGAGGCTGCTAAAGTAACATGCCATGTATGATATCTTATATAAAACAAAAATCTGTATCTTCTAGAACTCAGAGGTATAAAATCACTACACTTAGCAAGTTTGATGTCCATTCAAAACCCACTTCTTGACCTTCTCCCTGTATTCACACATTAGACTAAAGAAACAAGGAAACTCTCTGCTGCCTCTGTTACACAAACATTAATTCCCTCATTACAGGTCCATCCTCATGGACTAATCGATTCCCAAATACCTCTTGAGAACATCACACTGATGATTAACTTTGATCAAATGAATTTGGAAGGGATGCAAACATTTAGACCATAACATTACGTTCTCAATTTCCCTTCTTCCTGAAGTAGAACTCTGGAAGTAATAAAAATCCAGACTAAAAAGGCCTGTGGGATGGATAAAGGCAGATGAACAATATCAAGTGCCGAGAAGTCCTCCTGCTTCAGCAGAGCCTGCAAAAACAAATCTTCCAACCATTGGGGTAACACAAACTAGGTATAGAAATGTAATGTTACTACATTACATCTTGAAATCCAACATCAGACAATGGAACAAAAGAATGATCTCCTTGAATTGAGGAGTCCAGTGGAGCGTCTTAAAAGTAGCCAAAACAAAAATAGTATGGGCCTGCATAGGTCAGTTCGTAATCTGAGTGGAAAATGAAGTGAAGGTATCAATGATGAAATACTAGGTAACTTAATTGCTTCTTATTTATCCATTCCCCTGACTCCTTGTCAATCACAAGCAAAACTTCTCTTCAACAAAATTCTCATAACTATTTCACACAGAAGAAGACTTAACACTAGGCAGTGCTGTTCAGTGTTCTACATCTAAATCTTACTTCTGGGTATGCAACTTTATATGCCCTCACAATTGCCTCTGGGAAAATTCACAGCCCATTTCTCCGCATTGATCAATTTCCACTTGAATTCTGTCCATTTCTCTGGAGGAAAAAAATACCCATAATGGACTAGATGGCTTGAGAAGGGATTCAGTGTAGCTTAGGACAGCTCGAGGTAGAAAAGAGATGGGGAGCCATGGGCAGAGGAACTCTGCTGCAATTTTAAAGATATAAATGCAGACTTGTATCCCACAAAGTAAATGGAATCATAATTAGTTTATAGATCAATAGTTTATTAGATTCAATCCTGATGTGAATAATAAGAGCAAGTCAGGGATAAGATAGAGAGATAGAGTGGATCATAGTGAGTTGCTTAGAACAATGGTCAGTCTGAACTTTGCTCTTGTAAGAGAAAACTGACAGAATAAAAAATGAGTCCCTTCTATTTAAAATGAGATTTAAAAAGGAATATTGAGCTGAACAGATGGCTCAGCAGTGAACAGCAGGCATTAAGTCTTCCAGAGGATGGAGTTCAGGTCTCAGCACCATGTTTAGAACTTACAATTACCTCCAACTCCAGCTAAGGGGAATCCATGGCATCTACATATGCATACACAAACACACAAAATATATATACATGTGCAAACATACAAATAATAGTAAACAGGAAGACCTAAGAAACCCTGTGAGGTTCTGTATATAGAAATGTTTGTGGCCATCTTTACTCCCATTATCAGTATTTTATGCAACTCATCTCCTAGAGACTTCCTCCACAACCCTATATCTTCGTCTATGTTACCAAGACCTATTGGTGTGCCCAGGAAAGCCACCAGCCACACCAGCCATGGAATCCAGTAGGCAATCTTCAAACTTCCTCTACCCCTCCAATTCTAATTGAGTCTTATTTCAAGTTTTGTAATGATCCCAGGCCAGAAAATCAAAAGGAGGGGAACCACACGACAACAACAAAATAATAGAACTCAAAAAAACACTGCTTATTGATAACTGTCAATATCACTGGTCTCAATTCTCCCAATAAAAAGACACAGACTAACAGAATTGCTATGAAAAGAGGATCCATACTTCTGCTGCATCCAAGAAATACACATTAATATCAAAAATAAACATCACTGCAGGGTAAGAAGGTGAAAAACGATATTCCAAGCAAATGGATCTATGAAACAAGATGATGTAGCCATTTGAATATCTGATGAAGTAGACTTCAAACCAAAACTAGTCAGGAGAGACAGGGAACAAGGATACTATATAACCATCAAAGGAAAATCTGCCAAAAGGGTGTTGTAATTTCCATAATCATCGCAAGGGCAGCCAAGTTCATTAAAGAAGCTCTACTAAATTAAATCACTTATTGACACCCACACACTGATAGTGGGAGACTTCAATGACCCACTCTTAACAACAAACAGGCCATCCAGACAAATACTAAGCAAAGTCATGCAGTTTCTAAATTATATCATAAACCAAATTTAACAGATACTTGACAGAACATTTTACACAAACACAAAATGTTCCTTCTCATCACCTTGTGGAACATTCTCCAAAATTGACCATATGCTTGGACAGAAAGCATAACTTACCAGATTAAAAAAAAAAATAGCATCCTACATCCTATCTGACAAAGAAAGCTGGATATCAACAACTGAATCAGCGAGCTTACAAACACACAAAAACTGAACAATTCACTACTCATTTAAAAATGGGTTATAAAGAGAAATTAAGAAAGAAATTAAAAGCATTTTAGAATAGGATGGAAATTAAAGCATAACATACTCAGACTTATGACAATGAAAGCCAACCGTTCATTATCTATAGGCAGCATAAAATAAACTCATTAGCAGCTTTGAAGGTTAATTATCTCATAATGTTTGGGGAGATGTTTTTACCTTAGAGATTTTTTTTGTGTTTGTTTTATTATTTTATTATTTCATCTTTTTAATTTATTATTCTCTCATATAATACATCTAGACTTGACCTTGGCCTTCCCTTCCTCCCCTCCTCTCAGTCCCTGACCTCCCTTCTCTCCCATATTTAAGTGTCTTTTGTTTTCTAAAAGACTGAAAGGGTATAAACTTAGATGGGAGGGTTGGTGGGGAGAATTTCAGAGGAGCTGATGGAAGGGAAGCCATAATCAGAACATAGTGTATATAAAATCTATTTATAATAAAAGAAGAATGGAGAAAAAATAAACCACTGATAAAAAATTAAAGAAAAAAAAAACAGAAAAACAAAATCAAAATAAAATGAGTGTGGGTACTTTGATGGCCTTTATCAGAACTTTGTATACAAGGTCTTACTGGTAGATCAGTGTCTGTTGGTTTCTGAACATCTTTGTTCAATTTGTTGTTTCTGTTCTGATGTATCCCTGAAGGCAGTAGAGCAAATAATGCCTTCTCTTATGAGACCAAAAAACAAGCAAACAAACAAAAATAGGAACGAGAACAATACACATTGCAAGTTAATGGGATACCAAAAATTCCTGGAACCTTATTGGACAGCAGGAGTTCAGCTCTGCTCCCAGGCTCTGGTTCTTTTCATTTAGCTTCAGCCCTCCACAAGCACTCCCACACAGAGGTCTATGGGCAACAGTTACTGAGGAACAGGCCTCAGGCCCTAGAGAGATTTACATACTAATGAGGTACCTGAAGGCCAGAGGGTGGAGCCAATTAAGCATTCTTCCCCAGCCCCTCCTCACTCCCTCCCTATTTAACTCAGGTCTGCCCTGGGTTTCAGGAGGAGTGCACATCCAGATTCAACCATCATCCGCCATGACATTAAAGCCTGTAAAAACCCATGGACTTTCTTGTGTCATTGGGACTGCACTGTGAGGAACCCAGCCAACTACCCACAGCTAAGGAACCTAACTTCTCCCTGGAGGAACTCTCAACATTTTCCAGCCACTCTACCTACAAAGACCCAGAAATAAAATCACACACTTACAGACACTTGGTATTTGACAAAGAAGCCAAACATATAAAAAGGAAAAAAAAGAAAGCATCTTCAACAAATGGTGCTGGTCTAACTGGGTTTCAGGGGGCTGCATATCCAGATTCAACCATCATCTGCCATGACATTAAAGCCTGTAAAAACCCATGGACTTTCTCATGTCATTGGGATCCTGCTGTGAGGAGCCATGGAGAGGCTTTTAGTGAGCCACAGCCACTTCACCTAACTTACCCCTGGAGAAACTTTCAGTGTTCCCAGCAACCACTACCCACAGGAGAACATTAAACTTATTTTACCAGAATTTTTAAATAATTGGAGTTTTTAAAGAACTGGTTCAAAAAACAATACAATGTGGTGATTTAAACCTGTATTCCCAGTACTTTAGATACAGAGGCACAAAGAAGACATATTTGAGACCAGCCTGGACTGCACAGTGAGTTCTAAGCCAGTTATAGATGTATAGCAAACACTATATCCAAAAACGATGATGAGGAGGAGAAGAAGGGGAAGAGGATGATGAAGAAATAATAATGATGGAGAATATTTGAAATCATTAGAGTACTTATCAACTTTTCTCTACAGGGCTTTGTCTTGCCTGGGCAACCTCTATAGCATCAGATAACATATTACAACCTTTGTGAATTCTTAATTTATAAAGTTCTTATTTTTCTTTTCCTCTTACTATAAAAAAAAATGTACTGAATTCTTTATAATCAAAATTACACGGACAAAGGAACTTAGCAGGGGGGTTTCAGGCTAAGTTAAAAAATTCTTTACCAAGTTATTATTAAAGATATTTAAGGAAATTAATCCTTTTCATCACAGAAAAATACTTGGAATAAGAAATAGTTATGGAAATCTTTTCTCAAAAGTGAGAAACTGATTAGAAAGAAAATGAATATGAATTGAAATATGAAGCTTTTGCTTTTGAAAAATCTCACCAAATGCTGAGTATTTGGGAAATTATATTTAATAACTCTTGCAGTTTGTGCTTCAAATAAACCAGCTCATAATATGTGTTAACTTTTTGTCATGATGGAGCACAGCAAATCTCTATGCCTTCCAAAATAATTCTTTGCTCCATTAAATCTCAACTATATAGAGTAATTTCTATTTAGACAATGTTCATTTCTTTCTGTGCTGATACATAATACTCTAAAATATAAATGCCATAAGTTATCCTGCCCAAACATTTAACTCTAAGCTTTATGCATTTCTGGACTGCATAATTTCTTAGTATAACTAATATTATCAAGATTCATCTCATTAAATTCTAAAACAAAATCTAGTTACTTTCAGGGCAGAGATTTCCAAAATGATTAATAACCAGGAAAATACTACCAGAGAGTGAAATGTGAAACAGTCAGTCTTTTATATCAAGGTGTACTTGTGAGAGAAGAGAAACTACATCCTGGTTACAGGCAAGAGAGTATTTACTGGTAAGTCAGTTTCTTTTGTTTTTCTAGATTTGACCATTTCTAACAGATCCTTCTGGTCAGAACCTGGTATTTGAAGTTTTTAAGTATTCTCAGCCTTAACTTTTATTCCTGTATGGTTAAGGAAATAACTAAGATCACATTTAAGCCACGATATGGCTTAATATAGCTGTGATACAAATGATGACTCACAAGGTAAAAGTGAGAAATCCATGTGTAATTTGTTTTTTCTCACGAACATGACAATCAATGCAGATAAAATAACTATGGGATTGAACCAGGAACTTAGTAAGACCTCCAACCACCAGTAATGTGAGGAAACCCTATCCAGGCTCTTTATAACCATGTAGCTTTTAATATTCAACTCTGAGGTCAGTGTTATTCTAATCCTTACTGTGTAGACAGCAGAAAGGCTCAGAAGGATACACAATGGGAAATGAACTCAAACCAGACTCAGGCCCCTACAACTAAAGTCATATACTTGACATACTTGACACAATTGGCCACCACCTCGAAAATCCTCTCCACAGGGAGTCAACTCTTAAATATATTCACATTCTATCAGAAATCAACAAAAGGAACATAACAATATTGGAGGAAGCAATACATATTTTAGTTGCTATTAATTTATATATACATATATATTAGGTTTTAACTGAGCATACTTCTATAAATTATTTTCTTACATTCATTGAATATTTATTTTAAGATTTTTTTATTCTACATCAGTTACCATGCACATTAAACCTGTGTATATGAGTCATGGCTCTATCCCAATTTTTTTTCTTTTATTCTATTTTTTAAATGTTATTCCTTTTGCCCCATCCTCCCACCCCTTTGCCTCTGAGAGTGTGCTCCCCACCCCCTTAACCCTTCCCCTGCATCACCTTTCACTGGGGCATCAATTCTCTACAGGATTGAAAACATCCTCTCCCACTGAGGCCAGACAAGGCAGTCCTCTGCTTTATGTATGCTGGGGGAACACAGACCTGTCCATGTAGCTTGGCTGGTAGCTTAGTCTCTGGGAGTTCCCAAGGGTTCTGGGTTACTTGATATATTTGCAATCCTCTTCTGCTCCTCTAATCTGTCCCCCTAACTCTTTCATAGGGATCCCCTATCTCAGTCCAATTGTTAGCTGTAGGTATTTGTAGCTGTCTCAGTCAGCTGCAGATAGAGCCTCTCAGAGGACAGTAATGCTAGGCTCCTGTCTGCAAGCACAACATGGTATCAGTAATAGCGCCAGGGTTTGTTGCCTAATCGTGGAATACTAATAACTCAAATTTCTTAAGTGCAAGAACCTGAAAATATAGTAGTCATTTCATAGTTTGAAAACAAAGTTTCACTTACATTCTGTCTCAAATGTGGCATTTGAACTCAATTATGAACTCAAAATCTTTGCCATCATTTTTAGTAATGGCTAAGCAATGTAAAACAAACTCAGGCCGGGCGGTGGTGGCACATACCTTTAATCCCAGCACTGGAGGCAGAGGCAGGCAGATTTCTGAGTTCAAGGCCAGCCTGGTCTACAGAGTGAGTTCCAGGACAGCCAGGACTACACAGAGAAACCCTGTCTCGGGAAAAAAAAACAAACAAACAAAAAAAAAAAAAAAAAAAAAAAAACTCAGATAAGTGATATACAATGATTTCAAATGATTCACCAAAAAAGTAAATATCATTTAGTAGTGAGAGTTGGTGATCAGGGACAAAATCTGAATACTTTTGACAATTTAACTCTTTCTTGTTATTTCAGGGCCAAAAGCTGTGGACTTCTGGCAATTAATTCCTACTAATAGCAACTTCATTACTTGGGTTCTTTTCTCTTTGACTCAGACCACTCTCTGGTCCAGTAAAGGCTTGAAGTTTCTTAACTCTTTGGATTCATCTTGAATGACTATATTAGTGAGAGAAACATTGAGAACAGAAGGAGATCTATACAGAATCAAAATAATTATTGCAGAGCATTTAACTCATGCCAACACATTCTTTGAGAGTGGTGAGATTTGTTTCCCTTAGTTGTAATGGAATTTGGTGACTGCCTTTTGAGGAGGAGTGCAAGAATCAGTTAATATTGTTGGATCCCTATTAGAGAATGTTTATTTACCATGATGTGATGTTTATTTATATTTTTGCTAGTTGGAAGAGCTAAATCTTGAAAGTACCTGCATAGCCATGGATTCACACATATTTGCCGTCTGGCTTTTTTTTACAGGAAATGTTTGTAGCTTTCTGTAACTGAATGGGAGAAAGGTGAAGAATAACTTTACAATGGTGAATTTTAGCCTGGCCCGATGTGAGGCAACAAGGTTGGCATCTCCCATGACAATCAGAATTAATACAACATAATAAGAGGAAAAAAGATAAACAACCAAATATAACGAAACGGTAGCTGTTTGGAGGAGATGAAGAAAAACTGGATGAGTGAAAGCCACATGGAACACAGACTAACTCTGGAAAAGAAAGAAAAACCATGATTTAAAGAAAAAATAAAAGCCTATAATCCTTCTAATAATACTGCACCAATGTTAATTTCTTAGTTTTAGTGTTATGTGTGATTCTAACATCATAGGAAGCTGAGTAGAGAATTTTAAATTTTCTGTTTTATCTTCATAAGAATTCTGAAGGTCTGAATTATTTCAAAATGAAAACCTTTTAAAAAATAATTGTAAAGTAAAAATAATAGTAGAGTAAAAACGTAACAGTGAAGTAGAGCCATTCCATAGTTTACATCACTGCTTGGTCAAGTGGTTAAAGCTATTTATATATCAACAATGCAATAAAGAGGTCACCGGTTGCTTTTGGAAGACTTTGGTAGTTCTGTGGAATCATGACATAGTAATGTTAAAATTTCTAAGTGAAGGTAGCCATTTCCTAACTACAAAAGGAAGCAGATTATAAAAAGAATAAGTAGAGATGGAAGATCAAAATTGATGCCATTATTTAAATCATGTGCTTCTCTCTGGAACCGAGAGATTCTCTTTTCTTACTTAAAAGGAAAAAAAAAATCAAGACTGTGTGGGTTCCGTTTATAGTGTCTTATCATAATGACAAACTATTCAAAACTGCTTTCTTCGTTTGCTAATTGGCTGTCATCACTCAGCTATAATAAAACTAAAAATATGGAAAATAGTTATCTGAGGATCCAGATGCCAGAGATATTAATGCTAATGAATAACCGCGTTGATGAACTAGAGTTCAATGTCAGGTTGAGGACTCTAAATGAGGAAATGCATCTGTATGAATAACCTTGTGGGTGGAACTATGTGGCTTGTATCTGATGAAGGCCTGTGATTTACATGAAAACTGAACATAATAAACTTCCTCTCAAGTATATGTAATAATTGAGATTATTATTACAAATAAAATGAAACAAAATATGTAAAAATATTTTGAAACACTATGGAAACCTAAGTTTGGTGTTAGCTAGGAGAGAGTGGGGAAGAAAGCAAAGGAGAATACTAATTCTTTTAAAAATTTTTACATTTATTTGGTTTATGTGTTTGAGTGTTTTGCCTACAGATATGTCTGTGTGCCATATGTGTGCCCACATAGTCCAGAAGAAGGCATTAGATATCCTGAAACTAGAGTTACAGATAGTTATGTGCCACCCTGTGAATTCTACAGACCCAACATAAATCCTCTCTGCAAGAGCAAAAAGTGCTCCTCACTGCTTAGCCATCTCTCCAACCCCAAGAGACTGTGAATTCTAGATTAATTCTAATTCTAATCTGTAATTAGTAAGACATATGTCCATATTTTAAGACTTCAAAATGTCCCTCACTGGGCTGAAGAAAACTGATAAAAAGAGTACATTGTGGTGTTATTCTTGAATGCAAGAAGGAGTCACAGAAATATGAACAACGTCTACATGTACGGAAGAAAAACAAATTGGACTGATAAATGAAGTTTATCTGTCACAGTTTTTAACATATCTTTAAGAGATTTTGTTAAAGCATAATGTACAATAAGCTGCAGGTATGAAAATATAAAATTCACCCATGTGTCAAATCATTAAAATCAAGACATAAGATCTTTGGCAATCTTCCCTATTTCCTCACATCCCTATAGCACATATTTCTCTTCCCATTTTTTTGCTTGATATACCATTACAAGAAAGCAATGACCCAATATAACATAATTTTGACCGGAACCACGGGACCACAATGTGATTATATCCTTTTACAAAATATATAGTCCTTTCATTGAATTTAAGTTTTCCATTAACTTTCTTTTAACATGAAAACACATCCACACCAAATAATATAAAGTGATGTGTATGCATGTCAGACTCCAAACAAAATAAAAGTGGTACTGTTTTCCTACTCTAATATGGAACAGACGTCAGAACTCCTGAAGAGTCTTGGGGCTTGAGCAATATGTATGCAGCCTCGGTAGTAATTCAGTGTGTGAGCCTGGCAACCTGAGATAAGTCCTTCTGCCAGCAGATCCCTAGATGTTACTCATTCTGCCACCGTATGAATCCTGTCAGGACCATGACATCATGACATTTCTTCTCCCTGCCTGAGCTTCGTTCAACTTTTTTATTCCTTTTTTTTAAAAAACTGCAATGGTGCTTCCTCTTCATGAAAATTAAAAACTTTAATTTTAGACGCAATACAGATAGAAGAATATGTAATTTTTATAGTCTTCCCGTTGGAATTCATCCTAGGTCCCCATAAAAATAAAATAAATGAGCCTAGTAATAGTTTCTTAAAGCCTTGATAAGACACAAAACTTAACACATCTTTTGCTTGTACGGTTGTTTTGCCCTCTGAAATAAAATGTTTGACCTACATAATGCAATTGTATATTCTTATGATTTAAATGTGTATGCTTGCTTCTGTATTTTTGCAGAATACAATTATGGACTGCTCTCCAATAACCCTGTAATATGATATCATTTGCTCTCAGTCTAAAAGACTGCATCAGTTCCCTGGTGCTTCCTCACCAATGCATCAGCAGCGGCGGCAGGAGCGTGGCTTTCATCTTTGCTGAGGCTAAGGCTGCTTTGCTGTCACTCTTGAAGTCAAGCACTGTACACAAATATTTCTCACATCTCTCCCACTTTCATCATCTAGACATTTTCATATGTATGACTTCCTGAACTTTTACATTCACAGCTTGCATCTACTTAGGACTTTCTATTATAAAGGCAGCTTGGGGTTAAGGCACAAGCTTTGGCATGACAAACGTAGAAGAGATGTATCTTTTAATGGATTCAAACTTAATTATATAAGGAACTGGGAGGGCCTCTCACCCATCTAAAGTTTTTAACCCAGAGTTTTCCCTGTCAAAGCAAAATGCAGGGACAAAAATGGAGCTGAGGCTGAAGGAAAAGTCATCCAGAGACCACCTCACAGTGCGATCCATTCCATCTGCAGCCACCAAACCCTGACACTATTGCTGATGCCAAGAAGAGCTTTAAGACAAGAGCCTGGTATGGCTGCCCTCTGAGATGCTCTGCCAACACTAAGGTAGATGCAGATACTCACAGCCAACCCTTGGACTGAGCCCGGGGACCCCAATGAAAGAGTTAGGGGAAGGACTGAAAGAGCTGAAAGGGATTGCAACCCCATAGGAAGAACAACAATATCAATTAACCGGACCCCTCAGAGCTCCCAGGGACTAAACCACCAACCAAAGAGTATACATTGGCCAGTCCATGACTCCTGCTACATACATACATATCAAAGGACTGCCTCATCTGGCATCAGTGGCAGCGGACACGCTTGGTCCTGTAGAGGCTTGATGCCCCAGAAAAAGGGGATGCTAGAGGGGTTAGGCAGGAGTGAGTGGGTGGATGAGAGAGTACCCTCTTAGAGGCAAAGGGGAAGGGCTGGGGTGAGGGGTTCATGAAAGGGAGACCAGGAAGGGAGAGAACATTTGATATGTAAACAAATAAAACAACTAATAAATAAATATATGGATCAGATCCTATTGCAAAAGACAAATGAGCTGATAAAAAATCATGCAAATAACCTGAACAGAAGTTTGTTCAAAGATGCCATAGTAAATAGCCAGAAGGTGTGTGGATGATGGGCATCTCTAACTGTAATAGAAATGCAGATCAAAATTACACAGGATGATAGAGTCAGAAAACAATAAACACTGTTGTGGATAAGAAGTAAAGGGAATCTTTTTTATGAGAACGTAAAGTGACATAGCAAATATGGAAAACAGTACTGAGGTTTCTAAAAATGTTGAAAAACTAGAAATGTTGTAAGATTCAGCCATCGTGTTACCGAAAATTTATCCCACGTGGGTAAAAAATTATTATCAATTGCACATGTATACTTTTTGTTGTATTAGTATTCCCTTGCAAAAAAAAATAAAACAGCCTAAATCATAAGGAAAAGTGAAATATATAATAGATTCTTCATCCTTAAAGAGAGACTTAAATTGGACTGTTTGCAATATTTTAGATGAAAGTTGAAGACATTAGGCTAAAAGAAATAAGCAAGACAAACACAGATCAATGTTACATAATTTTACTTATTTGTTGTATGTAATGAAAGTCAAACTCATAAAGGAAAAAAAGTGGTAGAACTAGAAGAAAAAGCAGAGCTACTGATCAAAGAGTACATAGCATGACTTGAAGAAACACTAGGAACCTGAAGTAACACAGTGACTACAACTTATTAGCAAGTATTCATTCATTTAAATTTGCTGAGAGTAGATCTCAAATGTTTCACCACAATAACTGTGAGGCAGCTCAGTGCCATAAATACAGCACTCAAGAGGCTAAGCCATTAGATTGAGGTTAACCTAGGATTTAACATGAGTTCAAGGACAACCTAGCCTACATGATAAGACTCTGTCAGTCTCCATCAGATGATCCATCTCTACCACTCCAGAGCACATTCGAAAAGAACTATGTATTGTACCAGAGAGATGTTTGCTCATCCCTGTTCACTGACACGTCATTCATAATAGCTATGAAATGGCAACAGCCTAAATGCTCATCACATACTGCTAAATGAATGAAGAAAATGTAGTGCATATACACAGTGGAATATTATTCAGCTGGTAAAGAAAACTTAAACTCTAAAATTTACTAATGAAGGTATGCAGCTGGAAATAACCATTCTGAGTGAGGTAACCCAGATTCAAGAAGACCAGGAAGCATGTTTTCTCTCATACTGGATGCTGACTTTGAAACTTTAGATATGTGTCTTTACTTGGGATACTCATAGGAGTCAGGAAACTAGCAAGGGGCCATAGAGTGGGAAACTTCAAGGAAAAGTTCATAGAATGCAGGTGTTACAAAAGAAGAAACGGGAATGATAGAACAGGAAAAATTGAATAAGGTGGGTGGTGGGAGGGCAGATAGAGGAGGGAGCTTGAAGGGGAATACACAACACAAAATACCTCTGGAAAATCCATATGGAGACTCCTACTGTGGAAGCTTCCTAAAATATATACACACACATTTAAAAGGAGTTTAAATAGAGCGACACTGTAACGGAGGCAATGCCTGAACATCATAAGCAAACAAACAAGAAGCTCAGTGCCAAATATAGGTTATTCCTCTTCAAGGTGTTAGTCAATAGATGCCCCTCAACACTACAGGCCATTACCATTGCTTTTAGAAACCCTCCAGAACTTCATGGTAAAACCCTATTGCTGAAGAGAACACATACTTGAACCATAGAAAGTAAAGGAATCAAACGCATCCCAATATGGAAGCCTCATTCCTATTGCTTACCTTCCATAGTGCTATAAGATGCCATATTCATCACTGCGAAGAAAAATGACCAACAACAGTACTTAGCTGTGTACTCTGAGAACTACAGTAATGACTGCCCTGGCAAGATATGCCTATTGATACAACAATGACATATCTGTTATGGGAATAACCAACAATTGTATGATTGCCTTTAAAGTACTTTCCACACGATGGAGTTCATGGCTGGTACTAATAATCATCCTAAAGTCCAATGACTTGTTATATTGGTCATAGGCTCTAGAGGAATACCTAGTACTATTCTGCTAATGGACATTGTAGTAAACTGAATCTTAATGACTTTTTATCACTGGCAAAGATTAGTGCATCTCTCAAGCCTCATCAGAGAAGCTTCTTTTTGTAGTGGATAGCAACTAATACAGGAACCCACACTGGTCAGTTTGCAAAGAATAAGTGACTAAGGAGTGCTCAGCTCGAAATGATGCACATATCAGACACACACACACACACACACTCATATAATACTACTCAAGGATCAGCACAGAAAATGGCACAGAAAACTTGTAAAAATCAGAAGCAGTGGGTACCAGGAGCAAAATAGAATTAACTAGAGGACCATAACTTGATAGTATCTTTGATTACATACACAAGACCATCATAAGCCAAAATGCCAACGTGAATTAGTAAGTGGGAGCTTATGAAGTTCTATCTCCAGAAAAGGAGTTATTGACAATTGTTGACGTTTAGGGGAGAGAGAGTCAGTTTTCTTCAGAGAAAACTTGGCCTCTGAGAAATTACTCATGTTCTAGTAGTGGTCCTTCACCCATCCACATACAGGCAACAGTAAGTGGGTTAAAAAAAGTCATAAAATTTGGAGGGAGTAGTGGTGAAGTTGATAAATAAGAATTTGAGGTGAGAAATGAGGTGTTGAATTTGATCAAAGGATACTACATGCATACATAAAGTTCCTAAAGAATAGAATAACTTTGAATAATGCCATAGTCAATGTTCTATTGCTGTAAAGAGAAACCTTAACTATGGCAACTCTGATGAAAGAAAGCATTTAATTGGATTTTGCTTAGTTTCAGCGGTTTAGCCCATTATCATTATGGCAAGACACATGGAGAGATGCATGGCTGGATTCAAGCACACATATTGCTAGAGAACTAACTGAGAGGTCTACATCCACAACTGCAGGCAGCAGAAAGAGAGTTACTGGACCTTTTACAGCTCACCCTCCATCCTCCAACAAGCCACACCTACTCCAACAAGGCCACACCTTCTTTTCTCCATCAAGTGGTACCACTCCCTGGTAAGCAAGCATTCAAACGTATGAGCCTATAGAAGCCATACTTATTTAAACCACCTCAAATAACAAGAATAATAAATTGAATGGATGATGGATATGTTAATTGCATTATTAAATATCACATTTACATCCCAAATGCATACAATCTTTGTCAATTATATGTTAATGATGTTCGATTATACGACTTATTGGATTTTAAAATTTGGTTAAAATCATCAAAGTTTCTGAGCCTCAGTATTCTCTTCTGCAAAAATGTAAAACCTTAGGCAGTTGTATTGTTAAGTGAAATAATGAATATAAAAAAATACTCAATACCTGACACATGGGAAAGTCAGTAAATCCTAGCTCCACTAACACCCTATGGTCAGAGTTATAACTGTTTTTTTATGAAGAGGATGGAATAGAGAAGGACTAAATCTGAAGTAATGATATATTCTTCTTTAAAGTAAAGACAAAGATAGCCAAATTTTATTTTTTTCTAAGTAGACCATTTCCAGGAAAGCAAAAGAACTAGAGAATAGAAAACTTCACATTGTCCTCAAACTTCTGATGTCCTGGAATTCCATCTGGATGCAGTGAAGACACAGCGTCAGAGGCTTATCAACTTACCCCCCCCTTCTAATATCTCAACGCCCATAATCAGCTTGAAGAAGTTAATGAAGAGTCAACGCCCCTATTCCCTGGACTTGGGGACTAAGGTGGTTTATATTGGGCTGTCTTTCTAGGGAAAAGTAGTGGTTTTGTTGGAACAGGGGGGATTAGTTAGGATTTATTGCATAGCCATAACCTATTGGTAGAAAACTGTATAATTATTATCAAGAGGAAGTTATAATTTCTTAAATGGTACAAAATTTACTTAGATTTTTTTAAAGTTGAAAAACTAGCATATTTATAAAAGAGAGTTATCCAAATATAAACATCATACAAATTACATATCCATATTATCACATAAAAAGAAAAGGTATATCAATAACAAATGTCAACCTTATTTCCTGCATTTTGTGTTCATTTGTATGCTGAACTTAAAAATCACATGACAGGAACTGGAGAGATGTTTCACCAGATAAAAAGCACTTGATGGTTTAGAGAGGACCCAAGTTTGACTTCCAGAGTTAGATTTCAGATTTAAGGTTTTCATTGGTACGAGCTTCCTATTGATATAAGTGAGATGAATATTGATACTCTCATGGGCATTGTGCCTGTATAACACATTTAGAAATACAAGGCTTAGACCCAGTCCTTCAACTTTTTTTTAACTGATTTGAGATGGTTAGCCTGTGAGTTAAGGGACCATAGCAAATTTATGGCTTTGAGTTTATTTTTGAAGTGTTTTCTATATTTTATTTAGAAATAGCTGAGAGGAGTTAACAGACAACAGTCCAGATTACCTTACATGGATAGTTGGTTTTCAAAAACGTCAGAAGTCCACAGAATTGACATTACAAACATTTCTGTACTAATCTTCATTTTAATTAGAGACATGTCTGCTCCTGACAGCTTCCTGTCTTGGATTCTAAGAAGAAATTGAGCATCTTTGGAGTAAATCCAGTTGTGGTGAGACAGCCACTAGACAAGAATTGCCTCTTTTCGTCTACAGACAAATTACTGTCCAGAAAAGGACACACTTGCAGAATAGTCGACTGATTATATCTGCCTAGACAGAGTAATCAGCCCTTAAAAATTCTGCATCACCAAGGTCTGTCAGATGATCCTGGGTCAGAAGGCTGAAGATTTGATACTCCAACGTTCTGAAGTATAGGGACTGTTCAGGTGTTCAGCAGTCTCTATAAATTGGCTAAGTTTTAGAAGCTATGCTTTGTGTTTCCCATAATTTCAGTTAACTCAGTCATTCTGGATTTCTGACGGGGTTGAAAATTTATAGTCTCGTAGCCAATCCTGGCTATTTACTTTGAGAGAAAAGATCTGAGTGGATGGTTTTCAGCTGACATTCATTCTAAAGCCAAGAAAAAAAATCCAAGTTCAGAACTAAGTGTTTTAGTTAAGAGAGATGACAGAGGTTCTGGTTAGCCAACAAAATCATGGACTGGGTATTAGGACTATCTTGTACCTCACTGGTACAAATAGGCATAATTATGCTCTAATTGTATTTTGAGAGAAAAGTTTTATTTTAACAGGAAGGGTGATATGTAGGAGGAGCTAAGGTAGGAGGAGTACAGAGAGGAAGAGAAGGAGTAAGGAGAGGAGAAGAAAAAGGAGAGGAGAAGCTAGGAGATGAGAGAGAAAGAGAGAAGGGGGACATGGAGGCAGATGTTGACGTGTCTCCACCAGTCAAAGATAGTTGATATATCTAGGTTGGGTATTGGGTTACACTTCTGATTGAGCATTACCAAACTTATAAAACCTTTGATTAACATTTTAAAAAAACAGTATAAAAGCAAAAAAGAATAGGGGACATGGGATAGGGGTTTTCTAGGGAGGGGAAATGGGGAAAGGGGATGGCATCTGAAATGTAAATAAAATATCCAATAAAAGTTAAAAAAAAAGAAAAGAAAACTTCACATTGTCACATGCCTTAATTTTTTTTTTCTTATAGGAATTCAAGCTTTTTCTCAGTCTGCTAATGGAAGAGAGTATGGAATAAACTTCTGAATCACATGGGACTTTTGAGCACCAGGCTGAAAGATAAGAAGGTAAGATGCAGCTATATCCACCTGCGGCAAAGGATCATAATGACTGGGCACAAGAAAATATCAAATAATTATAAGTCTTCGGAATCTACCTTCTTATTCATCTCTGGCAGACATGTTATCTGAAAGTATAATTTTTTCACCACCCGCAGTGCAGCAGCTGGGTATTTCCAGCTTCGAGGGTAGAAAGCTCACAGCTCACACTGTACTGAGCCTGCCTCCTGGGGTGATAGTGAATTGAACTATAGCATCCCTGTGTCAAGAATAAAATGCCATGCAGTGAATTCTTTCATTTTCCACTTTAAGAAAGGAGGTTATGCTGGCTTTAAAATGTGTTGTCTCATACTTTAAAGTGGAAAATGCATAGGCAGAAGAGCAGAGTTTGCTTTGCACCAAACAACAAGGTAAATATTGAGGAAGCAGAAGTATACTTGTTGTTCAATGATTGTGCAAACAAAGACGTTTGAATTCCAACTCTCACAAACTTTTAAATTATCTAAGATTGGGAGCCGAATCTTGTTCAAGAGTGGGAAAGGTAGCCATCAATATATAAATCATTCTAAACCACATATCTAATCACATAAGGTATCTACTTTAACTATTCAAAAACATATCCTTTAAAAGGTTTTTCCATAGAGATGGAGAGATAACTCAGTGGGTAAGAAAGCTTCATAGAAAACAAAGAGGACGAGAAGTTCAGATTTCTGCACTCATGTAAAAAGTACAACCTTATGTGCACCTCTGTCTGTGGTGCTGGATTGTGGGAAGCTGAGACAGGAGGCTCACTGGATTTGATGAATGCCAGCCTAACTCAAGATTCAGGGAGAAACCCTGACTCAAAGGAATAAGGCACAGACTGACAGAACAAGACAGTCAATGTCATAATATATATGGATTATGAACACAGGCAATTGGATGCACACACAATTGCCTGTGTTCATAATCTACATATATTCACCTCATAAACCATGCACACCCATACATGTACAAAGAATTTTCCCGAAACTAAATTTCTTTCCAAATAAAATCCAGCTTTCGATCATAAAGGCTGGCAGATGTGAAATTATTTTACTTTCTAAAACTAACACAGAGAATGATTTTATAATTATGCACTCCTGAAATGCCAACATTATTTTTCCCTATGATCTTGCAAGAATATAAGAGACTGCCTGAACATCATTGAGAAAGTGTATGTTGATTTAATCAGCAAAATAAATATTGATTTTTTTTTTACAATCTTATTTTATCAGATGATATTTTTATTTCAGAGATCAGATATTCAGCATTAAATATCAGGAACGGCAAGCATTCAAAATGGAAAGCAACCAAAATTTATTTTAGTTTTATTTCCTATTATTGGATTTATATTTAAATGGAGATGTGTATACTTTCTAGGTATTTACAATATTACAAAGTGGTAATACACTTCTCCCTTCATATGAACATCAACAGTGATATAGAATTATCAGTTTCCCTCATTTTCGGAAGCTGTTTACAGTTTTGTCTGTATTTAAAAGATTTTTATTGCTGCAGAATCTGATTTTGTTAAAAGCTTTGGAACTTCTTACTTTCTAACAAAACATTGTGTACATTGCAAAAGAAAATAAAATTACTTAGGACTTCTCACTGGAAATTGTAAACAGAAGAGAGAAATCAGAGAAAATTGCATTATCTCCTATCTAGTTGTGTTTGTGAGATCTTCAGTATTTGCACAAAGCAAGCTGCTGAAGACATTGTAGCATCAAAGAGAGTTGGAAATCACTTTCATTACAAAATAGCAAAACATAGCTGAGCATGGTTGTTTTATGGAGCAATTATTTAATTCATGTGCTATTCCTCATCTGTAACTTAAACACTACCCAGCAGCCATATGGTTCTTTAAATTGATCACACCTGCTAATGCTTATTTGTCAAGACTCAAAATGTAACAAGTTGAAAAACATGGTTACAGAACATCGAGGATATGAGCAAATTGAAATTATAGTCCTAAGAGTCCAGAAACTCGATTTAGGACCTTTTCCTATGTAAAATTATGTCTCGGTAGATATAATTTAAAGACACAATTGCTTTTATCCTAGCATCCTACACTTGACAAAAGTTTAAGCATCATTTTCATTTATCTTATGAAAAGTGGGGATTTTTGGCAACTCAAAAGAACTTTTAATTGTACTCCTGTATTAAAATAGTGTTTCAGTGTTTTATGCAACTAGTTGCCTTATGTCATAATAAACCCAGCGTCATCTTGAAATTCTTATCAAACAGATCAGATGACCCAGAGTAATCTTGAAATTCTTATCAAACAGATCAGAACAGGACTATAATTTACAAAGATAGAGACAACTGCCATCAGTCACAACCAATAATTTACATTCATTATTAATATATTCTCATAAAAGCAAAGTAATGTATTTTTCTTTTTCCTAGGATAATGAGAAGTAAGAAATCCTGAGCTAAATATTGGACTTTGCTCTTCATTTTCCCTGAATGCAGACTTTTCTTTAATAAAGTCTCAGAATGATGGCGAAGTGGAGTCTATGACTTTCCTTTTCATAAAAGATGCATGGACCAGAGATCTGTGCCAACAAAGTATTGATCAGTTCCTCAGCACCAATGCACATTTCTGTCTGAATTATTGCCAGCTCAACGCTTAGCCAAAAATTTATAACATATCTTTTTGTAGCTTTCCAAATCTGTCTTCAGCTGCTATGGAGCGTTGCTCCTTCAGGCCAGTCCACAGTATGTTTATCTTTCCAAGATATTACAAACCAGCATTCTGGGCTGTACCTCAGTGTCAGTATTTAGTTTTCTAAAATATTTCATAAATGATAGAGATGTGTACATGTGTTTTTCCAATATTTTTTTTAAATCACTAGGCTTCATCCTAAGCTAAAAAATTCTGCCACCCACAAGGAGATCTGTTGATGGCATGTGTGTCCTATGCATATAACTCAGAGATTCCCTGTTCATCTCTTATACCTTACTATCTCTTCCCAGACCCATTTCTTACCATCATCACGTCCAGTCAGAACTGGATTGGTAAATGATGCCAATCAAAACACCTTTAACTGTTCCCTAATTGTTTTGTGTAGTGCCAGGGTTTGTCTTTTGGCAATCATTGTTTCTTATAACATTCCAGTCTACCACATTCCTATCTGCTTGGCTCTGGCTATTGGAGTCTTGCTCGGGATTCACTTCCTCTGCAGAATCCTAGCATTAGATCAACCTAAAAATTGTGATCTTAGACCTTGCTCTTTGTATCATTTTTATCTTGCTTCATACATCATTCTTCTTTGCTTAAGCATTATCGATTCATTATTCTCTGACCTGTGATCTTCTACCTTGTATGTCAGCATGCAAAATTGTTAGGAAAACAAATAGCAGGTTGTTATATAGACGTGCAGCTTCAGCGAGGTAAAGACACTCTCTTATATAACCAAAGCCAAGTCTGCTCATTGCCATGGAAGGTGGAGATAGTAGAAACAGATATTTGTCAAATAATTTGAAGCAAAGATCATACATCCTCGTTACTTTGCATATTTATGTCTCTCTGGGAAAAGCTCAAGTAGACTATTATGAAAGATTCAGAATCTCTAACCTTAAGATTCTTCCCCTGATTACACATTCCAGGATATAGTACCTGCTAGTGCTGTTCTATGAATTAGGGGTCCAAAAATCGGTACAAGTGCTAGAACTCTGACTACTGACATTGATCTTACTAGGCAGAGTCCTTCCTGTGTGGCCCAGAAGTTGTCAGCATCCATTAAACTTGAGTTAGCTGCCTTGTTAACTTTGATAGCTCTTGATTCACACTAATTGCTTCTATTCTTCTCTACTGCATTAGTGAATGAAGGCCAAGCTAAGCTGAGGCAACAAGATTATAATTCAGTGTCCTTTCAACTAATGTTTGAGCAAAGTGAGAGATTGGTATCTAAATTGTACCTTCCTCATTCTTCCACTATTTGCTAGAAGGTTGTCTTTATTCAAGTTTGCCTCAGGCACCTTAGTCAAGAACAAATTGGCTCTAACTACATAGCGTGTTTGTACTTCCTTTACATTCTGCTGATCTTCTCGATGGTTAGGAGGCAAGATGATGCTGTTTCTTTAGCTGTTTGTCCATCTGACTGTTTTCTTGTTTGCTTTTTTGTTTGCTTGCTTGTTTGGTTTAAACATGGCTCAGCATTTCTCTTTCTGTTCAGATTGCTTTGGATGTTCAGAGTACTTCGTGCTTTTATGTAAATTTTAACATCATTTTCCTAGTTCTGTAAAGATTAGAATTTAGTATCCTGGCCCCACAACTCCAGCTGAAGTCTCCTGCTCTGCCAGAGGCCACACTAGCACTCAAAGCCCCAAGTAAGACCCTGTCCACCAACACTCTTTAGAGCCTGTACTGCTGAGCCCAACAGCATCCCCTAGCCTTGGCCTCGTATTTCAGCCCACACACCCTGCAGAAACCACCTGTTCTATGGGAAGCCACAATGGTAGCAGGAACCTCAGAAGCTCTTAGCTCTACAGAAGGCCATGTCTGTACCCAAAACCTCAGGAGTCACACCTGTTCTTAGAATCACTGAACCCCAGAGGCAATGCAGGCACTCAAAACCCCAGAGGTCATCTATGACACCAAAACCACAATACAGACATTCTACAGGAGGTGAGGACTCACTGGTCATTAGAAAAACAGGCCACTCAGGTCAGAAGACCAGAGAGAAAATAGAAACCAAGGGAAAAAAACATACAACCAGCAAAGATAAACTCAGACATAGTCACCTGGCCCTATAATCACCCCAAACTCAGAAACCTAGAAGCCAGGGTAAAAACACTATTGACAGCCAAGATAATATGCTACAACCAGAGCCCAGCTATCCTACTACAGGAAGCCCTGGATATTCCAACATAGCTGAAGCACAAGATGATGAATGACCTTAAAACAAATTGTATGAAGATAATAGAGGTCTTTAAAGAGGAAATGAATAAATCCCTTAAAGAAATCCAGGCAAATACAAATAATGGAAGGCAATGAATAACTTCCTTTTTAAAGGCCTAGAAAAAAAAAAAGAGTGACAGAAATAAATAAAATTGTTCAAGACCTAAAAGTGGCATTAGAAGCAATAAAGAGAGCACAAACTGGAGGTCTCCTAGAGATGGGAAATCTATGTAAGTAAACAAGAACTACAGATGCAAGCATCACCAACAGAATGCAAGAGGTACCAGAGAGAATCTCAGATGCAGAAGATACCACAGAAGAGATTGATACATAAGTCAAAGGAAATATTAACTCTAAAAATTTCCTCTACTCCTCTTGGATGTGTTTGCTTCTTTTTGTTCTAGACCTTTCAGGTGTTCTTCTGTTAAGTTGCTAGTATGAGATCCCTCTGATTTCTTTATGAAGGCACTTAGTGCTATGAACTCCTCTTAGCATTGCTTTCCTTGTGTCCCATAAGTTTAGGTATGCTGTGCATACATTTTCACTAAGTTCAAGGAAGTCTTTAATTTCTTTATTTCTGCCTTGACTCAATACTCATTAAGTAGAGAATTGTTCAGTTTCCATGAGTTTGTAGACTTTCTGTTGTTTCTGTTGTTGCAGAAATCCAGCTGTAGTCTGTTATGGTCTAATAGGATACTAATTTCTTCCTTGTTGGATTTGGTTTTGTTTTGGGGAGATTTAGGGCTGTTAAAGGGAGAGAAAACGGGCATGAAGTTGGGTGGTGGGAATCTGGGAGGAGTTTGTACAGTGGAAAATATGATAAAATGTATTGTATGGAAAAAATAAAATTAAAAGAATCTCTCAAAAGAAATCCAAAGCTTAAAAAATTATTTTTTATTCACATTTTATTTTTAGTATATTCTCTCTGGCTTTATTGAGTTGCAACTTTTGAAAAGTCTTTTTAAGGACAGAGAGGAGAGAGACAGACACAGAGCTAAAGACAGAGATAGTTGGGACTTACCCTGGGTTTCCTGCACTTGTTCCTTATCTGTCTCTCCATAGAAACTAAAGTTTTCCCTACATCTCACCCTCTGTGATGAATGCCAATGCCACACAGATCAGGAAAGTCCAAGTGTCTCTTCAGATTAATTTGTAGAAGAGGCAATTTAGATTAGTATTTTTCCAAATTAACATAAAAGCCAACTAACATGAAAGTACAAGATAGAGTAAAAGTTACCTAGTTATCTTCTTAAGAAAAAAATAATATTTTAAAAGTCATTATTAAAAAGTTGAATCCCTAACTAAGCATTTTTTATGATAAACAAAGTTATTAAATTAACAGGCTGGCAAGCCAAGGACGGGTAAGGTTCTGCACAGAGCCTTACCAACCTAAGACATAAGTGCCTTGCTTTTGATAATGCATATTCCATGACAGGCAAAGAAGGCATTCTTGTCAGAATGACCTAAGACAAACTCAGTCTTGTCTATGAGATAAAGAAGGAGAAGGGGCAGAGAGCTTTTGGGGCTGCTTCACAGGAATCAGACATGGGCCAAGGACAAAGAAATGGGTTGCTTGACAGGAATACGACACATTGGCCAAGGACAAGGAACTGGGCTTCAGGCAGGAATATGACATTAGACTAGAACAAAGAAGTAATTTTAGACAGGAATCTAAATTTTAGACTAGAACAAGGAAGTAGGCTTCAGACATAAAAATGACTTTGGGCTAGGACAGGGAAGTAGGCTCCGATATTTTGGTCATCCTGATAAGCCCTTAGAAATAGTGATCATGGGAGTATTCACAGAATTTTGTTTATTGCCTTGCTTTTTTTTTGTGACTATTTGTGTTTATTGTCTTGCTTGTTCCTTGACTATTTGCATCTATTGCATTGCTAGTTTCTCAACCTAGAACTGACCTGAATACTTGCATGTAATCAAAATGATATAAAAGCAAAAAAGAGGAGGGGGGATGGGATGCGGAAAGGGGATGACATCTGAAATGTAAATAAATAAAATATCCAATAAAAAAAAAACTGGAAGTTTTGGCAAGTGTTAAGTGGCTCTGTTATTTCAGATGACAGATGAGGAGTATTTGCCTACCTCTCAATTCATCAAATTTACTTTAAATAAATATTTGCAGGTTTTTTTGTTTTTAATAATCATGAATATACATAGTGCTAAGTACATTTCTCTTGCTGTGATAAAATACTATGGTTGAGGCAACTTACAGAAGAAAGAATTTATTTACATATACAGTTCAGGAAGTAGGGAAGTCATGGCATCAGATAGGGGCTGGAAGCTGAGAGATCTCGTCTTCAACTACTAACACAGCAGAGAGCGAGCTAGAAATGGGGCAGTTCTATAACCTGTCAGAGCCCACCCCAGTGTCATAACATATAACTGCAAAGTTCTACCATCTATACTGACCCCAAAACTGCTGCCAATAAAGGTCCAAGGTTTTAAGTACCTGAGCCAACAGGGTACATTACACATTCAAAGCACCCCAGACAGTGTAGCAATTTTCAGAGACTAAGTTTTATCAGCTCTTTCTGGCTGCAACTGAAAAGGTAAATAACTCCCACTTGAAGTATCATAAGCCAATCTTCTTAGACCTTGACAGCAAGCAAAGCTGTAATTAACTTTTAGTTAAAGTACTGAAAACCAGGGCTATGCTAAAACATTTGCAATAATCCTGTGATACCTGTCTGTTTGTATCTACAAATAATAATCTTATTTTCTAGTAGTTAAAAAGCTTTATCTTCTCATCTCTTAATTCTTTATGTTAGAAATGTATCCACAGAACCTAATTAGGTCATTATCCCTTCCGTGATCCTAACATCTGCAGCCCAACTGAAAGACTGCAGAAGTGTCATTCAACAATGCAAACACTCTCAAGTGTGTACACAGTGATAAACACCCATTAACTAATCAGCGCATCAGAGAGAATATACAGGGGGAAAGGGGAAACAACAATCAAGAAAAGCAATTTTAAAACGAGAGAGAATGATTAGGCAGAAAATTGACTTCTAATACTCTGGGGGAGAAAATGCATTTTGGCTTATTTTTCCATGCACATATTTGAAATCTTTATCATTGAGTTTTCCTACACCTTTGATCTAAGAAATTATTTCCTTAATTGTGCAAATGATTCTCTCTGAGGTATTATGTTGATGTATTATTTCCTAAATGAACTTTGTCATTGAATTGGTGTACAATTAACGGAACGTAGAACAAGAGCAACATTACTTACGTGACCTTGGAAAGTCTAGTTAAGATTTTCTTCTTCTCATCTGCCAGACAGCAGTAATGATTCCTAGGAGTTCAGAGGGCTACTGAATTGCCAAAAGAAAGGTGTTAACTCGAAGGATGTATGCAGTTACTATGAAGAATGCAGGTCAAACACTTCCCCCAAAGTATTAACAAGTTGTTATCTTGTTCCTGGTTTTGTTTTCTTTACTCATGGCTTTTAATCAAAATTTAAAAAAAAAAAATTTCTCAACTCTCTCATTAAATATATTTCTTATTTTATCTAAGTGTGAACATGCCATTTGCCCTAGATTTATCTTCCGTATCTTAGTCTGTTGTGTATATAAACAGGATCCAACTACATGTGTTTATTATAAACACAGATTGTAAATTTTAAGTTTTAGAAACATGTTCAACTGAACGCAGAATACTTTAAAATACTAATTTTAACATTATATGTACATTAACATGGTTGACTGCAGTCAACAAATACTATCATTAAAGACAACTCACACCGGACAAGATAATTGAATAGAACCTGCTTTGTTGCTACATTATTTATATGCATGAGAAGTAAAGAACAGAGACTAAATCCTGATAACCACCTGACTAAGACTACTTGTGCTTCCTAATTACTTTCACCCAATGACAAAGTCTACTTTCTCTTTTTTAAGGCAAGAGCTAGTTTACAACTTGGGAGTGTCTGCCCATAAACTTTAGAAACTGGAAGCAGAGTCACTAACTCCCCTGATGATTACACTTCAAAGCAGGTCCTTGATTAAGGCAACTCCAGGAAGTCAAACTGGCAAGAGGCTTTTAAGTAGATCTGCACCTCAAAGGAGGACTGAATTAATTCACAATTGCAGGTTTCCAAAAACAAGTGCTCCAAGAGCAGGTAAGCTGGGAACCCAGAGTCATCAAAAACTACAGTTTAAGGGTTTGTTGAAGGGGAATATTGAAGCTATCTACTCTATCAGTGTAAACTTTTAAACTAGAATTATCTTCTTTCTTCCCAAAGTAAACAATTTAGATGGTAGGCAAGAAAGGCAGCAAAAATTACAAAGCAGACATCAATGCAAAAACCACAGCTCTCATCTTTAAGGTAATAAGAAATAGTTTGTTCTGGGGCCATTTTGAGTGACCATGATCAGGACACAAAAATTGTGTTACAATAAACTTCAGGTCCCAACATGGAAGATGCTTTGTGAAGTTTTTATAGTTTTATAGAACATGAAAATCATAAATCAAAGCAATCTAAAATCAATGGGTGGGTCATAAGAAAGGTAGGAGGGGAAGCTCCTCTACAGACCCAATATGGTGATGACATTCTTAGTCTGCTAGTAGTTTGCTAAATTAATAGATTCTAAGTCTATGCTGATTCCATGACAGACTTCAAACTGTCAGTTAAGAAGGCTAGGCCTAAAAACTGGGCAAGTCAAGGCAAGACCAGTCAAGTCAATTACTAATAAAAGAACCCCAGGCTCCAGCCTTCAACAGGTAATGTAATGTCCCAGCCACCTGGCCTAAAGCAAGGACAATGGGTCCGCAGCAGCTTCCAGACTTCCTCATGTACCTCCTCAGTTACAGTTCCCAGACCGCCCCAGCAAGTTTCTAGTCCCCACAGGCAATGGAATGTCCTTAGAGATGACCCAACACTGGAACATAGAGGTCACCTACCCGGGAATTCCATAATGTGCTTTAAATTGGGCATGCAAGCTCACATGGATGTCTCTCTCTATCTTGGTAATGGGGAGACCCCAGCATGCTGGACTTCTGCAGAATAAAACACTCTTTGCATTTACATACTATTTGAGTCCAGGGTATCATTCTTACGAGAATCAGGGACCCTTACAATTCACAATATAAGTAGGAAAATCAGAACTTAGAGATACAGATAAAACTGTCATGGGGAAAAGGAATGTGTTGCTGGGAGTGTAAAGAAACAATTTTGTGAGAAAGAGAACAAATTGGAAATATTTTAATAGAAATACGTAGATAAAACAAAATGTTAGTGGCATTTGTGTGAGCAGGAAATGTAAGAAATAAATTATCAAAACCAGTCGAGGCAGGGATCCTTGTATGAGGACTGAGGATGGTGAGGAGTATGAATATATGAAAGGAGATGATTGGAAATGTTTCATTTCTTGACCTGCATCATGCTTATAAAAGAGTACACTTCATAATTTATTGAAACTGTACATTTTTGTGATATCATACATTTATTCAATATTTGATCACTGAGCTAGATTAACTTCTCAAAAAGAAGATCAGTAACTATCAAGCTGAACACTATCAAGCAGGTTTCTCTTCTTGGAGCCTTTAAGACATATTGCAGATCATTGGGACAGTGATTCTTCTTGCAACATTTAACAATCTAATTTGGACAAAGACCCTTTTTTTCCCAAAACACCCTTCAACAGTTCTCAAGACACTAGTGCTTCCTGATGCACAGCTCAAGAAATGTTCTTCTAATGTATACATCAGTGTGGAAAACTAGTAACTTGGGTTCTTTAAATACATATGCTTCATATATACGTGTGTGTGTGTGTGTGTGTGTGTGTGTGTGTGTGTGTGTGTGTGTATGAGAGAGAGAACCAAATGTCAATTATTTAATACCAATTTAAATTACTGAGCACTCAATAGAAGCTATATTAAACATTTTATGCTTAACAATAGGAAATTCTATAAAAGTTCATAATATTCCACATTTTATTGATTAGTCATTAAAAATAAACTTTTAGTGAGAGGTATTTTGCAATATCTTTTTCTTTCTTGATTACTAAACTATAATACCTCATTTTTTTCAGAACAATGAACCTATGACTTTATAGGGAAATACAAAATTAATATCAATGTAATTAAAAGCTCACAATTTTATCATTGTACTATAGAGCTTTGTTATATGCTGCAAAAATAGTAGGTATAAAAAGCTTGTTTAATATACTTCGTGACAGGTCATTTCTCTGCTGGTAAAATGAACCGATTTAAGCCTGATTAGAATATATTAAAGGCAGGTTTATTGAGAAGCTGCTCTAGAGACACCTTGCAGGCCCCAAAGATTGAGGTCAGGGGAGTTGCCATGGAAAGAGTGGGTGGGAGGAGAGAGAAAAAGGGCATGTACACCTAGAGAGAAGAGAAGGAGAAGAAAAGGAGGAGGGGGAGACTAAAATGTCTGGATTCGTCTCTAAAGGAAGGGCAACCCAGCCCCTGCCCTGGAAAGTTCAGGGTTGGGGTCATAGTATGCCAGGTAAGGATTGAAGGATGCTGGGAGAATCTGGAGGCCAGATCTGCTTTGATATGTAAAATATGCACCTCAATCTCTGGTCCTAAACCAAATATTCAAGTGTTTACTAGTTATAAATGAATAAGAGACTCTGTAATCATCTATGACTACTTTCTGTTCACATTGTGTCAATGTTTTGAGGTTGTGGGTAAAAAAGTGGAATGTTGGCCAGGTCCAGGAAGAGCTGGTTGTTTCTTTGCTGTCCAGGGTCTGTGAGAACCATCTGTGGCTAGGAAAGTGTAGGCCCAGTATCCAAATCTGTGAAGGCAAACAGAAGCACCTGTGGGTTGCTGTTTTGGAGCTTTTTCTGGATGCAGATTCTAAGAGAACACCTAAATCTTAGGAGCAGAAGATAAAGTTGAGTTTAGGGAGAAAAGCCTTTTCACAAGTTAAACATGTGAAACTCTTTGGCCATGGTCTTGGGAGTTGAAGGATGACTGGAGGGTCCCAGGACCAGGGAAAGGGAAATAGATCCCACCCTAAGAAATAGACTGAGAAGGGGATTTTCAAATGCCCAGGGGCAAAAGAAAGCAGGGGCTTTGAGGTGAAGAACAGAATCCTCAGTTGGCCAAAACCCAAGTGTAGGAAGATGGCTATAGAAGACAGGAAAGAGATGAGGAGAGTGGGAGGCTCATCTTCAGAGGCCACTGAAGGTTTAGAGGGAGCAGTTTGATGTCATTTCCCTTGGAACTCAAATAGCCATTCTGCAGACCTAATAAGCTATTCATTTTCATCCGGCACATGGTTTCAAGAACGGCTCTAAAATTATCTCACTTCTCACTCCACTTGCAAACTGAAAGAAGCAGGAATGAGCACATGTTTCTTAGGAAGCCTAAAAAGAAGATGGAAAGCTGAACAGAAAGGGTAATGAATACAAAGTATTAAATCCACGGACGTAAGAAGGGTCTTTGCATTTGTACTTAGAATCATGTGTTAATATTAATTTAATTATCGGGACATTTTGCACAAACTGCCAGCATTATCTATTTAATGGATTTCATTTTATTTCTGGCCAAATCAGGCCCTTTTAATTAGAAAGCATGTGGGATATCACTTTCATTATAGCATAAAAGCCTTTAATCTCAGCACCAGACTAATAACATGGTGTTGTTATTGGTGCAACATTCAAATCTATCTCCAGACAAAGCATGCAGCTGAGATTCGCCACGGCACTAAAAAATCTGAGGTAAGCACCTGAAGTTATCGGAAATGATTTCAATTTGCTCTCTTTAGTATACTCATTTAAAGAGTTGAATTTGTTAAGAAATTGTGCGAGGAAGGCCAATGTCATAGTTGCGCTCTCCATAGGCATCATGTAGTTTCTCTGAATTAAAGAAAGATCTAATCCAATGCTATAGCCATATTGCAACTTCAGAGGAAAAAAGAAAACTTCAGAAAATTAGTGCCTAATTTCACTTCTGTTTCTAATTAGGCATTACTTCTCTCTGGCAGTAAAGAACAATAGCAGTCATTTCTAAGAAGGGCAGTTGGCTTTGTCTTAGTTGGGACATTTACCAGTGGTTTTAGAGCGATAGCTAACAGAAACAAAATAATAGCAATCTAACACAGATAAATGATTTGTCTAATTTTTCAAAAATAACTCACTGACTTTATGTACTAACATTCTAAGAACCTTATATCACTTTTATATTTTTTAATAAAATATATCGAAAAGTGAATTGATATATTTTGAAATCCAACATCTTTTTTGCTATGATTAATATTCTAAGTATGAAAATTCCTTATATCCGAGTGAGTAACCATGGAGTGTGGATTCATATATCTATATTACACATGCCTTCCCCAGGTCCAGAAAATATCTTGGAAGAGGGGGCAGAGGGGTTGTAAGAGCCAAAGACAAGGGCTACTGTTGTCAAGCAGTGTCTTCCGGACATGGTGGGACCTTTGCTCACAGCAGCTGTACCACAAGATCAGACTGGTCAACATTCCAGCATGGACTGGAAAGAACACAGGGAGTAGTCAGGGAAGAGCAGGAGGTAGTGAGATGTAGATATGATCAAATACCTTGTCTATGTGAATGGAAGTACCAAGGAATAAATCACTCATTTCTCATAACAATATCAAATCAGAATGAAAACTTTCATTATAATGACAGCTTCTACCATTGTGAAAATGTAAAACATCAATTACCTAAGAGTCAAAAGTCCACTGTTTTCAAGATCTATGCCAAGAAGTAATCCAAGCTCTGTCCTTAAGGCTGGGAAAGCCATAGTTGTGTAACTACAGTAGCAGCACCAAGCATTTTGGCATCTGAAGTACACATGAGGCAACATGAGAGTAGAAACAAAGATGATTTGAGCTCCACTGTCTCTGTTAATTATAAAGCTACAGCATGTCTTACTATAGTTCACTTAATGTTTTTAATTAAGTCATCTGCCTGTTGTCGAAATACACTTATTCCAAAATGGAAAGTTAGCTCCCTGTTGGAAATGGGAAAACAAACATTATAGTAAGTTGGCCATGGTGGGCTACATCTGTCTAGAAGCCCTTCTGCAGGCTCACCTTGCAGGGTTTCCTTTTCCTGCCTGACCTCCATTTACAGGTGGGAATGTTCTCACAGTCACCAAGAATACAACAAACTGTAGGAAACTGGTTTCTTGGCCAAACTGTTTAAGAAAGAAATTGCTATACAGGTCCTGCATCGTCTCCCTTTACTTAGTCTTTAATATTTATAATCTTTTAAAAATACCTTGCATAGAACAATTTTGTTTGATAAAATCAGCAAGCCACAAAATAGTTAAGTTTAAACTACTTAAAAGTACACAGGCAACTTAAAAGAGCTGTTTCCACTTCACAAGAGTGAGTAGTTCATGCATTTTTGTTATACTTTTTGTTTTTCTAATTTATTCAGTAGAATATGTGTATGTATATATATATATATATATATATATATATATGTATAAATTCATGTTTATCTTGTATATCAAATATGTTATATATAGTGAAGGACATATATATATATGTATATATATATATATATACATATATATATATGGTGTCTGTGAATATATTCTATAACAAAATAGATTGAGATAGATAGATAGATGATAGATAGGCGATAGACAAATGATCGATATTATATAGGTATACATAGAGACAGAGAAAAATATAATACAGATATAAGACAGATGAAGGTGTAGATAGTGGAGTATTATTTTAACAAAAAGAGTCCCCAATTCTTAACTTCAAAACTATCTTCAGTAAGATATAGAGGTACATGCCTTTAATTTCAGCACTCAGGAAGAAGAGGTAGGAAAATTTCTATGAATTTGAAGCCAGCCTTATCTACACAGATAATTCCAGGCCAGCCATGTCATCCCAGTGAGACCATATCTCAAATATTTATGTGTGTATGTGTGTGTGTGTATTCAATATATATATTCAATAATACATAAAATATATATTAATATAATACATAATATACATTACATATTATTTTGTTTGTTGAAAAATTTAAAACACCTTATCAATTACAAAATTTGATAGTTTCAATCATAATATCCATTTTAAAACATATGCATATATTTTATTAGGAAAAAAATTGATATCTTGGTCATGTAAGACTTCCTATCTGGTATGATTTGAATGTCACAGGTCGCCCATTGGCTTATTGTGTATTTGAACATAGTCACCAGATGGTGGTGCTGTTTGGATAGCTGTTGTACCTTTGAGTCAGTTGCCTAGGTGACAGAGGTTACTGAGGACCACCCTTCAAGAAACAAAGCCAAGCCCTGCTTCTAGTCACATTCTCTGGTTGGCCACTGTTGTATCACCTGCTACAATATTCACCCATGGACAGCAAGGACTGGACCATGTCCACCATCATGTATTTCCTGTCATGATGGTCAGAAATCACATGAATCCTTGCATCCAAAAAAGTCCTTCCTACCCTAAGATATTTATGCTAAATATCTGTCACAATGGCAAAGGAAGAAATAAAAAACTAACATGCATGAGAAAAACATGGTCTAACTTGGATCTTATTTTTAATTCTTTGAGAAAGATTTCTTCCTATGTGAGAAACTTAAACATTCACCAGGCTATTTCATAGAACTCATTTATCCTTTTAATGTAACGTTATTTCTCTTCATATTTTTCATATGATCACGGGTATAAAGGCTAATACTTTATGTTTTTCATATAGAGAGAAACCTTGCTAACCTCATTAGTTCTAATAAATTTACTAAGTATATTTTAATTGACACTTAAATTTGTGCATATCTTTGATGTACTAGAGTCTTTTATTTTCTAAGGATGTGTGTATGTCAGTTAAAACTGTTTTTTTTTTTCCTAGTACTTGACTTTATCTTTGTTTAAACTTTATAAATTTGGTAGCTTAACTAACCCAATAATAAATTAATATAAATGGAAGATGCCCTATATGTCTTCCACTGTATCGTGCATGTCTGCAATACTGCTGACACCTTGATCTCATTTTCCAGTTTGGTTCACACCCAGTCTTCCATGTGATTATTGCAGGTAATTCCTCACATTCCCTAACACTGAAACTTCCTAATCCTTGACCCATAATGAAATTGGAAAACAGAAACAATTAGAAAAAAACCGAGTTTATTTTTATGAATATCTACTGTACTGCATTTAGTAATACTAAGTATTACTTTATCTGTTTTCCTTCCATTCTTTCTAAACCTCCTCTGGACAGGTTTTCATCCCTAGTGCTATAAAGCCCTTGATTAACATTTAAAAAAAACTGTATAAAAGCCAAATGGAAAAGGAGGGGCACGGGATAGGGGTTTTCTGGGGAGGGGAAATGGGGAAAGGGATTGGCATCTGAAATGTAAATAAAATATCGAATAAAAAAATTTAAAAAAAAAGAAAGAAAGAAAGTTGCTATCATTAAGTGCAGTGGAATTTCCCTGGCTTAAAATTAGATGGCAGAGCCTCATTTCTCTTCTTTCTTAACCAGCAGTACACTCCACAGATGAATGCTTTTTCATTTGCTGTGCACTGCTTCCACTTAGCCTCGGACAGATCAGTTTCCACACTTTCCCGCCCCTGCCTCACTTCTCTTTCTCCTTTTTGGGTCCTTCTTCCTCCCCCATTATGTAAATTTTGGGTCTACATGACAAAGTTCACAGTTCCCTTTTCTTCCCAGATTAAACTCCTAGGTATGGGCTGTGTGTGTGTGTGTGTGTGTGTGTGTGTGCTTGTATGCCTGCATAAATAGTTTATAGATATATAGAGATGATATAAATTAAAGAGATGCAATTGCATGCACTGATCATTTCTATACTTTACTGCTATTCTCTGGCTTCCTAAGTGCTCTTCTTGCTTCCACTCTTCTCTTTTTGCCCCATCCAGTGTTATCTAACACACACACACACACACACACACACACACACAATCACCTTATTCTCATCTGTGGCCTTTTTTTACTCAAAAATGAAACCCAGTGTTTTTCCATGTGTTAAAATCACTTTTCCTCCACCTGTTGAGGAAGATATTTAAAGCGTCATCCCCCAATCTTGCTTGTTCTTAATCAGCCACCATCTTCTCGACTAACGTAGGCCTGAGAATGTGCCACTGGCTCAGTCCACTCCCTGAGTTGGCCAGAGAAAAGTGCTCCACAGCTGAAAGCAGCCAGAGGCCATAGGCTCTCCACAGCTAGAAAGAGCCAGCCAGAAACACCAGCCCTGGCACACACAAGATGCCAGCATATGAGATGGCTCTGCCAATCTTCCATGCTGTCTCCACAAGGCTGGGCTGAGCCCAAACCATCCTGCCATCCACACGGGTTGGTAAAAAATGAGACTCTAATGTTTAGAGATTATCTAATAGCTTTATATATTTGGTAATGCTCAAATAACAAAAAGTCCACACAATTTGAGGTGTTACCTAATACCTAACCTAGGTATTACAATCACCTTAGACTGCTGGAGACACAAGTACATCTGCCGCCATCTTCCCTCTTTCTCTCCTCTCTCCCTCTCTAGCTCCTCTTCTTCCTCCTTTTCCTCTTCTTACTCTTCCCACCTTAGCTCCTCCCAATTTTTGGGAAAATATGCTGCTTCATCCACTCATTTCTTATTCACTCTATTCCACCTGCAGTGGCTCCCTTATTGTTTCTAGATAAATGAGGGTCAGTTCTGATTCTGGGATTCAGCGCTCAAGCTCTCCCATCTGGAATTGCCTCCCTCACCATAATGGCTCTTTTATTCCCTTCATTGAAGTCTATGCTGAATGCCCTATCTTTCTAATCACCTCGACTAAAATATTCCCCACACCCCCACGAATGTGTAAGCTCGCTGAATGTGCATCCAATAATTTCACTGGGTGTCGATGAAATGTCTAAAAATCATCTCTAGTCACTGAGAGATTTTAAAGAATCAAATATGGATTCTATCGTAATTCAATATACATAGCTTACATCTGAAGGCTTAGTCTAAGTGGTGTATAAGGACTGAGCCCAGAGACCAAGCACAGGTCTAGCCTCAGGGATTTCATTCCCATGTAGAATTTTATATTAAGTAAAAGAGTATGTAAAGTGTATATTTAATCTTTGTCTTTTATCTAGTATACACATGATATAATAGAATATTGGTCTTTCTGTAATCTGGCTTTATTGCCCTATTTATCAGTGCCCGTTATTTTCTTCCTAACTTGTTTCATATTCACTATTGAATACAGAAGTAGCAAACACTGTTTCTTTTTTTTTTTACAATAATTTCACTTTACAAATAAATATCATAAGGATTCTACCTAATATTGAAGCTTTTAAAGCAACTTTAGGGTATTTCTAGCATATTTTTACATAGTAAAGCAAACACTGTTTCTAAGGACATCCCAGAAAAGTGTTGATTCTTAGGAGTATAGATTCATTTATGTGAAATTAATTAGTTAAATAGTAATCTAAAGCTATTCCTATTAATCATAACATACTACATATCACTTTAGAAATCTACCTCTTTAAATGGGTGGTATAAACCGTTTCTTTCACTAAGTGGTATCCTTTCCAGATCACTGGATCTGATTTGGAATTTAAAAGCATAAAACAAACAAACAAACAAACAAAACACAGATGGCACTGTGAATTGGTCCAGATGTTGCCCTAGACAATATCAGTCAGAGAACAAACCACATTTTATGCTTTTCATCTTTAGGAGGCAGTCAAACTACATGACTCAGCTGTTAAAGTTAGAATATATAAAAAGCCCTTGAACTGGAGTCTGGATCAGTACATTCTGCCCAAGCATCCTTGAGATCTGGGAATTAGTTTTCATTATGGAAACCCTACTTTCCCTTTGCAAAGATACCATAAGTTATATTTAAAGGAAGCTACCCAGAGCACAGTGGATAGTGACAAGAGCACTTTGAATACAATCTCCATCATTAGCCTTTGTGCTACATGCCTCTAAATGAAGCATAGCATGACATAATAGGCAGATCAGCCACAATTAAGCCTCTGAATTAAAGGCAAGAAATGAGTCGTTTTGACAGCTCAGAACATTGTGTTTCATGGGCTCAGTGCACAGAGAGGTAACACAGGTGTTCCTGTAATTGCAATACAAAGGGAAGATTCAGAGCACTGTGGCCTTTTAGAGTCTCTTGTGTGATGAGATGTGAAGATCAGGTGTTAGTATTGTATCCCTGTCATTAAAGAAAACACAACTAAAAACACTTCCAAGTTTGCACTGACCTGAACTAAATCAAGGATACCTCTGGGACTTTTTTTCCTCATGGAAGCATAATCTCTGTCTATGTTAAACTCATCTTTCCATAAACATCAAATAAAATATTTAATAGTTCTTCTAAACAAAAGATCAAAAAAATATTTTAAAATATCTGTCTTTGCATTTTTGTCATATTTGCCCTTCTTATATTAAAATGTATCTCTAGTCTGCCATTTTCTTAGTTAAACTATGGAAATTATGTTCAATGGTGGCTCTCTATGAGAAGGAATGTGCTTACTGTCATTGTTCCTTTCTATACAAGAAGGGAGAGGATGCAGTGGAAGGGGAGGAGGAAGCGTGGCCTTCTGCAGAAGATTGTGATCACTATGCTTATAAACCACACACATAATGTTCTGTGGTAGTCAGCAGTTGTTGTTCAGGGATCTCTGGGAATATATCAGATCCCCAGAGCAGGGTTCTGGAAAGTACTAAGAAAACAGCAGTCGAAAGTGAAATCTGTTGGGAGAATGCAATGACACTCACAAGGTGCAGATGTGAATAATCCTGTTGTCTGCTGAGAGCATTCATGGATGGATGGAACAGGGAACTGCATCTGAACAGAGAGTAGAGAAAGAGCTTCACAGCTGGTTCTACCTCCAGCTGTTCCCACTGAAGGAAACTTGCAGTCAGGATTTACAAAGCTGTCTTCTGTCCAACAAAGTAGCAGGCACCCAGAAGACTAACTCCATGCAAGAGTCTCTTGGCTTGTATTATCCATATCGATAGATCCAAATGTTAGAATATCATTTTCAATCCATAGAGAAGAGTAATAATTTAAACTAAACTCAACAATATTTTAAAAATCATTAGCAATGTATTCTCTGATTATTCATGAAAATGTTCAAGATATGTCCCAGGTACTCATGAGCTAGATCAGTTGTTGTCTTTTCTGGTTTGTATGTTTCAAGTAGTTACAGATTATAGTGAAAATATTGTTGAGGCAGAGACAGATTAGACAGCACAATCTGGAGTATTAAATCAATCCCCTCAACTCTTTGAGCATGTTATCCTTCAACACTTGAACCCCATGATTCACATGCCCCTCATTCATATCAATCCAAGTAACACTTTTAAGATCCTCTCTCTGATGGGCAAATTGAGTGTTTCCCAATGGAATCCATGCTGGGTAGTTGGTCTTAGCTTTGCAAGACTTTTTCAAAAAATGCAAAGCTCATGTTAATGTCTGCTGTATAGTAAGCCTATTTCATTAACTAATTATGTGTTTGGTGATAGACAGTCTCTATTTCTGTGAATTCAGAAATGTTTTCTGCCACCAGAGTGAACTAGTTTCAGAGAATAGGAAGTGTGTAGTAACAGGTTGTTAAAAAAAAAAAAACACACACAAAGCACAGTAACATTTTACAACTATTATTTATACATTTGAAAAAAGACTTTATTTGACTCTGTAAGGGACACCTATGTGACAATAATGTCTTCTGCTTATAGCAGCATTATACTTCAAGCAAATTTTGTAGTATGCATCACTTTCATTTCTACAGTTACTACTATCATAGTCAGGGTTTCTATTCCTGCACAAACATCATGATCAAGAAGCAAGTTGAGGAGGGAATGGTTTATTCAGCTTACACTTCCACATTGTTGTTCATCACCAAAGGAAGTCAGAACTGAAACTCAAGCAGATCGGGAAGCAGGAGCTGATGCAGAGGCCACGGAGGGATGTTACTTGTTTGCTTTCTTATAGAACCCAAGACTACCAGACCAGGGATGGCACCACCCACGAAGGCTTGGGCCCTCCAGCCTTGATCACTAATTGAGAAAATGCCATACAGCTGGATCTCATGGAGGCATTTCCTCAACTGAAGGTCCTATTTCAGTGATGTCTCCAGCTTGTGTCAAGTTGACACACAAAACCAGCCAGTACAACTACCATAGTTCTATTCAGCTTCTCTACCCTGCAGGCATCGTCTATGCTTCTGATTTAAGAACTGCACTGAAGTTTTCTTATCAATAGAACCATATCTTCTCAGACAAGAATTCTGATAATGACCTAAACAGAAATGAAATGAAGTGATCCACACCAGATAGCTGACAAACAATGCTGAACAAGCCAACTGAAAGTTTTAATTCTTAAAATTGATGGCCAGACCAAAAGCAGGTTGAGTCTCTTGATGCCCATGCTCAAAAATCTATGTTTTTGATAGAGGAAAACCATAAATACATTAGTGCTCAAGAGAAGGGAGAGGAAGGTGTTATGTTAGTGAGAAACTTAGAATTGCCTAGTAATATCTGATTGGAAGGCCCATCAGTATCTTCCAGATACAACATCGTATGTTTGGACCATGATCAAGGACAAGGGCAGTTCCAGAAATATCACCAAGGTGATTTTGGCTGTGGGTTGGAAGGTTGTGACGTGATCAGTCAGGCATAAAATAACATTGGGACAGAAAGGCTTTACCTTTATAAGAGGCACCCTGCCACCTCAAAAAGAAGACTAAATTAGTAATGTTATTCTATATTTAGCTATTGAATATTTCTAATTCTAAAGCATCACTTTAGAGTAATTATTATGATAGAATTATTTCGCTGCAAACTTTCCCCTCACAGACTGATTGTGATCCACGAAAGCAGAGCATAAAGAAGACAGAGTGCAAGAAGGGGCACCCAGCAAAAGAAATATTGAAATCCTTCTTTAAAACCTAATGTCTCCTCAACCCTAAATGATATATCTCCATCAACTCACTCTTCTCAGAGCTCAGGGAACCCTGAGGAAGAGGAAGCAGAAAGTGTAAGATGTCAGAGGGGATGGAGGACACCAGGAGAACTAGGTCCTCTAAATCAAATGAGCAAAACTCATATGAATTCACTAAAGACACTAAAACAGCATTCCCAGGCTCTACACAGGTCGACATCAAATCCTCAGCATATATTTAATGGCTTCTACTTTAGTGTTTTGATGGAATTCCTGCGTGTGTGAACAAGTGGATCTCTGATTTTTGCTTCTTGTCTTGGGCTCTTCTCCTGTTAATTTGTACTGTTCAACTTTGGTCTGATAGATTTTGTTTTATCTTAGTATATTTTCCTTTTTTTATATTTTGAATAAGTGAATGAATGAATGAATAAAACCTTATCAATTAGTATAAAGATTAGCAATTGACCTGTCATTTATACCTGCAGAAAGAAGACAAATGATTTTTCCCCCAATGCAGTGACAATGACCCTCTAAATCAACTGAGTTTTGCTTGTATATCAAATACTCCAGGGCAACCCTCATGAGGAATAGTTGACCAACATATAATGAACTCAAGTTATTTTTGTGTGCTTGTATTTGGTTACAGTTTGGTTGAAGTGTTTTGTTTTCTGTTTGGATGTTGTTTAATTTTTTTTGTAGTTTTTGAGGTGGCTCTCATATAGAGTTTTGGTTTCTTAAAAGCTTAAAGTTGGATGGATGAGATGATCTGGAAAGACTCGGGAGAGGAATGAATATGATCAAAATATATTTAAATTTAAATTGTGTTTCAAATAATTAAGAATACACTTTAAAAAAAAAAACAAAAACCCGTGTCTTATCCGTCGACAAAGAATTCAACAAAGAGAGCTGTCAAAAAATACTATAATTATATAAAAGAAACAGAAGTTATTCTGTTTCTCAACTACCCAGATTTTACCAGTAGCACTTAAAAGCAAGAGCTGGCATCGCCCTGTGACAGCTAAGAAGGACTGAAGTTTGTCTTTTAGGTCATGTACACAGCACTCAATGCTCTATGCTACACCTCAGGTATCCAGGCGTAGAAAGTCACCACTGATGTCTCCCTGTTTTGTCTCCTTCATGGAAGAAGACTTCCAGACAAAGTGACACAAATCTTCTCATCCCCTCACTAATTCTTTTTCAAGTAGTAATATTTTAATTGCTGAAACAAAGGGGAAAAACGATCCCCCTAAGGTACAGCTCCTCTGATCTGACTGCACATACACACATATATATTTTTTTTAAACTTCATATCTTTAATTTTTAAGATTTCTGGTACTACACAGAGCAACAGTGAAGGTAGTTGCCTTGGAGTAGGACACTCACTTTTGATGACTCATTTTCAGATGTTAGTTTTGCCCACAGAAGGAGCATGTTTGTTCCTCATTGCCTTGGGGGGCAGGGGGAGATCCTCTTCTTTCATTTGGCTCAGAATACACAGAAAGATCAAGGTTTCTATTTTGATGTCACCCCAAGGACCACAAAACTATATTTGCCAACAACCTTATGTCCCAGCAGTTTCTGCCATCTGCAAGATACTTCCTGGACCTTCTCATCTTTTCCAGTATCTATGTACCAGTCAAGCTGGTTTTTTGGTTGTTTTTTTTTTTTCTTTCTCCCTAATGTTAACCACAAAATGTTTCACAGAGCAGCTGTGATGCTTAAATAATGTAATATGTGTGAAAGCATTGGGTTTGGAACAGTCAATACAAATTAGTTTTGAGTTTCCTTTTTCCATTTTAGTTACCCACGTCTACATTCATCATCACCATATACTTCTGTCTTGAACACAGAGTAGTACAAATTTCGAGAAACCAATGTGATGGTATAGTTAAACACTCATACGACTAACCATGCCCTTTGAGACAAACATTTTCTTCTGAGAATTGATGTAGACTTCAAGCCTCAACTTATAAATATTTACACACCAACATACGTGTGGTAAGCTGTGTTCATAAGGAAATGATTAAGCAAGCTGTGGTACAACCACAGACTGAATTATTTCATTGCATGTAAAATTATACTCGAGAGTTTTAAAAGATGATACCAAGTATGTTTATATTTCTCCATGACCTGACCTCAGAGTGGTCATTTTTTCTCTCGTAAAGTAATATGGAACTCTTTCTGCTTATGTATGCATCAACACATCAGTTTTCAACATCAAATTTGAGCACTTCTGTGTTCTCTAGTATCATAATACACATCATTGTCATCATCTTAAAGCATCTTACATGTGTAGCTGTTGTAGGTATTATGCTATGAAGCTTTCCTCTAAGGTTTGCAAGTCAAGAAACGAAGCCGCATAGCATATTAAGAACTCAATGAGTTTGTGATGTGATTGACTGTCCCAGTCTGGTGTATAGAACAAAGGTCTAGCTGTCTGGTCCTATCATGCACTATCTAAATCTATAAATGGACAACTAATGAATAATCATCTCTCTAACTAAATCTAAATCATCTATTTTGTATTTCTTTTTAATCTAGGAAATACAATTCTCTGGAATATTTTCCCAATATCTCTGATATTTTTGTTCTAGGAACTAATCGCTCCTTGTCTACTGAGGAAGACTATGGAATCATTTGTTCCAAAGTCATGAGACAGGGAATGTGGGGAGATGGTTTAGTGGGTAAAGTGATGGCTGCACAAGCAAAAGAATCCAAGTGGGGCTACCCGGAACCCACAACAACATGTGTCTATAATGTCGGGGATGATGAAGAAAATCCCTGGGGCTTGCTGGTCTAGTCTAAACAGTGAGCTCTACGTTCACTAAAAAGATCTGTAGCAAAAAATAAGAAGGAGAAAAACTTAGGTCAAGACCTAATGTCAACTACTATTTTTCACATGTCTATACAAATAAATGCACACCCATGGGAAGGAGGGAGCAGACTCTCAGGAAATTGTCAGGTCATGGGCAGGGAAGCATTTCACCATTTCAAAATAGCTGAACTCACCATTTGTATTAATATAGTACAAAAGGTTTTCTTTCCCCTTGATGTTCATTCTGGAACTAGCAGATAACTTCTAAAACTTTTCTGTAGCCAAGTTAAAGTATTAGATAATCAGATAATCAGTGTCACTTTTTAAGAGTTAGCTAAATAAAATAGCCCAAGGAGTCAATGCTTGGGTATTTAACAAGACATATTTGAAGACTAAAGTGTAAAGTTTTACAGTTGTTGGGATGGCTAAACAAATTTGCCTTAGATTTTTGTTTGAAAACTTTAAAAATTTTAATGATTCATTTCACCTGTACTAATATCAAATTGAAGGTAGTTTTAAAACATTTTGGCTTTTTGTGTATTAATCTGAACAAATGTCGACATGTATGGTTAAAGTATATACAGGACAAAGCGTATAGCATGATAAATTGTATTCATGTCATTGACTATGAAATACTACTTTCTAAAATTCTATCTGAACCTCTTTGCATTATTGTTATACATCTTCAAATCCAAGGAAATGCCGCAGAAATACTCTGATGACCACTGACCATACAGTTTAGATCTGAGAGCTGTAGGATATGCTCCAGAGGCCTTGCCTGTGGTAGAGATATTACACTGTCATGTTTCTGCTTCCAGGCCAAATTAACTTTATTCTACAGCTAATTTTGTATTGACTTTTTTTTTCATATAAAGGGCAATTCTAGAAAAAAGGAATTAGACTGAGCTAATACTTTCTATGTGTTTTAGGTTTTATTCAGCCTTAGAAAACTGACAAATCACCTTACTGTTTTCTGTTGGATTACATGAAAATTCAGTGGATATGAGAAGTGATTTTCAGATTATAATCAAATGAGTTAATCTAATGAAACATCTTCAAAGTCTGAAGTCCATTCAAATCAATGAAACTGGCTGATGGTGGTGAGTTTTATATGTATTCTAATTTTTAACGGCAATATTAAAAAATTTTCTTGGTGAAGAGATTTTCACAACTACAATTCTCTCCAAAGCAGAAAATATTTTTTGAGGTAAGCTTTACTCCAGTTTGTTATGCGACTTTAAATCTTCTACTTCTTCCAAGAAGCCATGACTTTCAGTGATTTCTATTTTGTGAATAATGGGCTGAGCTGAAATGTCACCTTTGGAGCAGGGTAATAGTAATTAAGTCAGATGTCATTCTCTTAATTTACATCAAGAAGTCCAGTTGCTAAGGGAAGCAGTGTCCAGATCCATTATTCAGGATATGCTAACCTTCAGGAATGTATGTCAAGCATGATGGTGTACATGTTGAGAGAATGGTTGGTAAGCATGAACACAGAAGAAAGATGGAGAGGCCTGTGATCTTTCTACTGGTTTCCCAAGCAGTGACAGCCATATGCAACCATTTATCTGCAGGTTCTTGGACCTTTAAGACAATCTTCTTTCTGGCTCAAATGTTAGAGGTACATGGAAAAGCTATAATTGTATTTCACTTTGAATATGTTTGTCAGGTTCTTTTAGACAGAATACAATGTTGTGAATCATTTCTATTTTTAATTCATTCATATTTGGTTTCATTTGTTTATTTTTAATGTTTTGTTTTATTGGTTTTTGTTTGTTTGGGAGGTTGCTTTTAAGGGGGTTATAGGCACTATCCCGTCAAGTAGCTTCTTGGTGTACCCTTGTATTCTATACATTTTTAGTGTATTGATGTTGAAATCATTCTGTAGATGGCTGATTATTTTCATTATATTGTCAAGTCTTAATTTATATGTCATATGGCCTTAGATTGTAGTAGCTATTTTTCCCAGAAAGAAAATGAGTATCATGTATGTACACCACTTGAAGGGTTTGATATTACCGGGCAGTGATGGCACATGCCTTTAATCCCAGCACTTGGGAGGCAGAGGCAGGCGGATTTCTGAGTTCAAGGCCAGCCTGGTCTACTGAGTGAGTTCCAGGACAGCCAGGGCTACACAGAGAAACCCTGTCTCGAAAAACCAAAAAAAAAAAAAAAAAAAAAAAAAAAAAAAAAAAAAAAAAAAAAAAAGAAGAAGAAGAAGAAGAAGAAGAAGAAGAAGAAGAAGAAGAAGAAGAAGAAGAAGAAGAAGGGTTTGATATGGAACTTAAAATTAATCCCTCCACTGAAGATCTCTTAAACATTATTTTTTACGTCTAAGCCAGAACAAACCTATACAAATTTTCAAAATAAGACAAAATTTAAGGACACAAAAAGTCTAATATATAATTCAACTCATAATCTACCAAATATAGTACAACCCTATGCCTGAGCATCCTGTAAAATTGAATCTAGACAGTGACTCATGTCACGTCCAGAAGAGCTAGCTTTGTTCCCATTGAGAAGGGAGAGAAGCAAGAGAACAGGTTTGATCTGTAGCTACCAGCACTCACACACCAAAAACAAACAAACAAACAAAACAACAAACAAAAAACAGCTCTATTTTTTATCTTCTCCATGTTTCATTCAAATGAAAAGTTGTTTGGGGACATGATGACTGACCTACCATGTGACTCTAAAGAACCTGAATGACAGGCTTCACCCAATTGTCATCTGAGAGACTTTACCCAGCAACGGATGGAAACAGATACAGACATCCACAGCCATACATTAGGCAGAGGTTAGAAGATTCTTTTGAAGAGGGAGAGAGAGATTTTGAAGGAGTCAGAGAAATTATGGACACCACAAAAAAAAAAAAAAACCACACACACACACAAAAAAAAAAAAAAACAAACCAAACCTATGCAGAATCAATTAACCTGGACCCACTGGGGCACTGGGGCCTACAGAGACTAAATCATCAAACAAAGAGCATGCATTGGACTGGACCTAGACCCTCTATGTAACAGTTGTGCAGCTCAGTTGTCATGTAGGACTCCTAACAGCAGGAGCAGAAGCTAACTCTGACTACATTGCCTACCTTTGGTTCCCTTTCCCCTAACTAGGCTTCCTTGCCTAGCAACAATAGGAGAACTCGCACCTGGTCCTACTGCAGCTTGACATGCCAAGGTTAGTTGATATCCATGCATGGGAGGCATCCCCTTTTCTGAGAAGAAAGAGAGGACAGGAGTATGGGGGGAGGGAAGATAAGAGGGAAAGACTAGAAGGAGAGAACGCTGGGGAAGATGTGATTGGGATATAAAATATATAAGTAGATAGATAGGTAACTAGATAGATAGATAGATAGATAGATAGGTAGATAGATAGATAGATAAATAGATGAGCTGAAAATGGGAGATTAGTACACAGGATCTCTAGACTGAGATACTTTAAGCAGTTGACAGCAATGCCTATCCTCTCTTGAAATTGTTCAAGAGATAATTTCTTGAGATTGTTATACACTGATATTTTATTTACAATTTTTTTCTTATCTTCCAACTCTTCCCATAACCCCCATCCTTCTCAAATTCATAGCCTCTCATTTATTGTTGTTACATACACACATGCACGTGTGTACGCACACATACGCACACACACACATACACTCACACTCTCTCACACACACACACACATGTTGTCCTTTACTGTCTCTCAAATTTTTAGCTTACGCTCAGACTGCTGAAGGCTGAAGACACTTTAGACACAGAGCTTAGAGGAATCCTCCTGAAACTGACATAGATGCCTCCTCTCTGAGCACTAGTATTGTGATATGCAAACTGACAAGAAAGAAAAGACATCAGCAATCCTGAGTTGTAAACCTATGAACCACAATAATAACTGGCTTGGCAAGGCTTCCCCAAAGGAGTAACAGTGGCACTTTTATCTTCTGGATAGTAAACAGCTGTACAATGGGACTTAAGGCTTACTCTAGAGGAAGGAGCTCATCCCTGAGACTATAACCATAGCCAACTACCCATGACTAGAGAAGCCACAGAAGCCCAGAGGCAAGCATACTACTGCTGTTCTCCTAAGCCAGTGTAATTTCTAACTGTATTCTAGATACAATATTCTTTTAGAATGGCACAAAACTTGTGTGCAGTTGAGAAAAAACTACTAAAAGATATCATCTTAAATGAGAAAACAGTAGTTTCAGATCTCTGCACCCAAGCACGAAACTTCAAATCTCCCACAAAAATCTCTCCTTGTGTAAGTTGGCTTAAATTCTGCACATAGACTCTAACTAGAAAAAATTTACCTCCAGAAAAAAAAAAATCTGATCTAAACATGTGCAGATGTGCTAAATGATCAAAGAAAAATAACAGCTTGTATGTTTTCAGTCCCTAGACATGCAGATTGCGTGTGTCTCAATTTAGGTTACCCAGTACCTTGTAATTCACAAAATAGATGAATCTTGGCTCAAACCATACCGAGTTTTGCTATTGTTTATTTTGGGACAAACATAGTAGTTGTAAACAACTTTTTTTTTCAAGTTCAGGGAACAACTTTATACTTGTCTTTATTTTCCTTTCATTTAAAAATATTGAGATTGTATGAATATATCCCATATTAAATTTTAATACTGAATTTCAAAATGGCCAAACTAACAGTAACTTTCAGAAACATCATTCATAGAAGAAATTGTAGTGTATATTTCTCTCCACCAAATTGAAATGCACAATACAAAGCAAGAAGCCGGGCCTTGAAAATGGCATACAGAGCAATGAGACCCACTCTAAAAGGCCTTTGTAGAGGTTTCAGTGGGTTTTTTCTGTTTACTCCCAGGCAAATGGTCTGATTTACATATTATCAAGCTGTTTTGTCTGTCACTCACAGCTACATCTCCACACGTGTTTGTTTCTTAATTCTGTTGCCACTCAGGTTTCCAGAGAGACACAAACCTGCATTCTTCATAGTCTATGCAGATCTGCATCTCTGTCTCAATCTGGCTCCATATCCTCCTAAGTTAGATTTGTATCTTCCCTTTAACAATATTCTCAGAAGTATCTCAAGTTACCCGGCCATCTAATTACCTCCTTTTTGAGGAAAGGAAGGGTTCTGGACTCTTTTTAATTTTTAACCCATAATTCTATTTAGTAAAAGTTGTCTTTTTTTTTTTTTAAAAAAAAAAAAAAAGTGAGATATGGTCAAATATTTACAAGTTAAAATGCCTCATCTACCATTTCTTACTTGAAAAAACATAAAGAAAATTACAAGAGAAATTTAGGCAGAATGTTTGACCCATGGGAGCTTTTTCTATGCTGTCTTACTCAAATTATTTTTAGAATATTTTAGTATAGGTATACAAAGAGTGGAGGGTAGTAGCTCAGATAAAATCTTCAGTGGGCCAAGATGCTTGGGTAAGTACTGGAAACACAATGTTGCATTCTTTAGACTTTCGAACATTATTCTTAAATTGCCCAGTCTAGTATTTTTGCATTGTCAACATACTTGCAGTATTACATTTTTATCCAGTCATATGCATTTGCAATGACAGCCTCAGGTGCTTGTCAGTGCTCAAGAAAATAAGTCACCAGTGAACGTAAAGATCTAGATATATAGTAGTAATTCTGAAACGCTGCACTGCCAACATATCAAATAGTGAAGCTTATCTTTATTTATGTTCAAATGGCATGGATCAAATCCTCTTTAAGTCCCCTTTGAATTATCTCGTATTCTCAAGCGATGTCAATGTCACTGTCACTTTAATAAATGACTGCTGAAACTTGAGCAGAACAAGAACAACAACCAACATGCTAAAGTGGATGAGGGGAAGCCCAGGAGGCTTCAACCCTGCACAAGGCAGCTAAGGGATGCTAAGTGCTGGAAAACAGTCTTCCTCAAGGAAGATCACGTGGTTGTGTAGAGTGAAAAATTATAAAGACCATTTTATAAAATATATACAGGCTCACTAGTTCCAAGAAGGTGGAATTGAATGTAGGATTTCAGGCCTTCACTGCCCTGGGATATATCCCGGGAAGAGTATTAACATTCCTCAAGCCTCAGGGAAAAGAACCCACCTGTGGGTGGGGAAGGCCCAAAGCAGGAAGACACATTCCTGACCATAAAAAAAAAATGCAAGTCATCTAGGTGGGATGGTGACCGGAGCGAGTGAGAAATAGTTTAACCTGAAATAGTTGGTAATGACAGGGTGAGGTACAGTGACTTGGTAAAAACTATGATCATGTATCCTTGACAACCCCTCACCCTCCTTCCTACTCCCCTGGTTTGTGGTTTACCTTTTTAAACCTTTTTACTCCTCAAACTGAGTGGCTTGGTCAAACTGTACTCCTGCACGAGTGTGCAGTTTGAACGCTGGCTGCCAGCTCTCTTCCCTAATAAACCTCTGCTGATTGCATCCAGGTATGGTGTCTTGGAATTTGTGGGTGTTCGTGACTTCCCGAGACTTGAATAAGGGTCTCCCGTATTTGGGGGTCTTCAGTTGGCTATCCAATACCAAATGCTCAGCCCTGAGAACACACATACAAGCAACATTATGAAGATGGAGGGTGTATTTATGTATTTATGAATGCAAATGCGCACACACACACTAACAATTTATGAAAAAATGAGGCTATGCGTTTGAAAAAGAAGAAGAAGGGCTGTGGGAGAGTTTGGAGAAATGAAGGGGAATGGGGAATAGTGTAAGTATATTATATTCTAAAAAAATAAAAGAAAACTGTTTTTTAACTCAATTTTGAATAGGTGATAGAATTACTGCTGAATTCTTGAACACCTAATTGTGTCCCCCCCCATTGCCATTAGTTTCAGACTTAATTTCAGGATTGGAGTTTCTGCTCAAAGTTAACTTGAGCAAAATGGTAGCAAGGAATAAACTAACTTAAAAGCTGAATTGAAGGGTTTGCTAAGTGCATGTGTGTGCACTCTTGTATTTGAGATGTTAACGAGTGCTTCTGTTAATGCAACATTGTCGTGGAGTATGGGTGGCTTTCACAGCCCTCTTGCATCGCTATAATTAATTCTCACTTGGAACGAGCACGACATTCATCACATTTTAGATGGTGCTCCAGCATACTGTGTCAGAACAGAAGGAAGGCGGTGATTGACAAAATGTTTATGTGACGGATACATTCACCATATAAATACACATTTGATGAACTCGAAAATTAGCTAGCTGTTTGGAACACTGCTGCATATTTTAAAGAACTCACTTCACAGAAATGCTATTTTTCCACTGCTTCTTTCAGCTAAAAGGAGAGTAGTAACATAAAGTTCACATACCAAAACAAAATGATTTACTTTATTCAGCCATTTCAAACAGCTTGTGGCAGGGAATAGCAGGAAGCTTAAGGCCAGGCCACTTAAATTCCAATAACATGCAAGGAGTGGGTTTTTATTTCAATCAAGGGAGAAGGCCAAATGTTTTTGTCTATTACTAATATCTTCTAACACTTGTTATTGAATCTTAGATATGCATACACATTGTAACTACCTTAGTCTTAGGGATTAATAAAGCACACATACTAATTAGGTGAACTACACTTCCAGCTCACTTCTTCCTTTGTTTCCAAGCCTAAATTCTATTTCTGCTCATCCTGGTTTCTAAAGAATTACTTCACTTTGGTTCTACTTTACACAATACTCAGTTGTCTTGCTCCTTAACCTTAATTCATTGCTAATCAGAGCTATAATATAATATCAGAAATAAGAGGCTTGCCATGATAATTTCTCATGTATCTACAGGCTGTTTGAGCCATATTTATTTTCTCTAAGTTGAGCATATTATGTGTATGCATATCAGCCTTGCTGTTCAAACATAACCTAATTCACATGTTTTATGTGTAGCTGGACTTACATGAATGGCTGGGCCGTGTGTCTTTCAATATCTACCAGCATATCTGAGCCCTCTCTTAAGACAGTTTAGGCATGGAAAGCAAAGATGCTTTCAGGATGTCCTGAGACCCATACCTTGCATAGGCCCAGGATAATTCTACATTTTGTTTAGCCAAAGCAAGTTTCAAGACTATCTTAGATTCATGAATGAGAGAAGCAAAATTTCCCACTGTAAATCATCTGATAAGGAGGAAATAAAATCTGGCTAGCAAGATGTCTCAGTAGCTTGGAGCATGCTCTTGCAGATTTTGCTCTTGGATTTTGCTCTTGCAGAAGAACCAGGTTTGGGTCATAGTACCCACATAAGGCAGCTTGTAACTGCCTATAACACCAACTCAAGGAAAACCAATACCATTGCCTGCCTTCTGTGAGTACCCATGTGCATGTGGCATACACATATGAATACAGATAAAAAAGTAAATAAACTTGAAAAAAATAATTGGAAACACTTCATAGTCACTCAACCATATCCATTCATTATTACTTCAAAAAATAACTTCTCAGGTTTTTTTTCCATCATTCATACTCCTAGAAGCCAAATAACTTTATTGACTAAATTCCTACAGACAGAGAAAGTGAGACAAGCAAGTCAAGGAAAAGAAGCAAAATACAGAATAGAGGTAGTTACAGCTTCTGGTTTTTATGTGTGACGTCAATGTCAAAAAGCCCCAAGTGAGTAAATCTTCTACCAACTAGCACCTTCGAAATGACTCTACACCCTACTATTGATTCTTTGGATCATAGCCTTGGGTCTCAGAAATTTTTGTTAGAAGAATATGGTGACTTTTTTGAAACAATCATTACTTTTGAAATTGTTTTGTTGCTAATACAAAGTCTTGGGTCTCTATGGAAAGACACTGAAACAGATGGCTATAAACTATTTTAAACAAGCAGCTTTTGTGGAAATCTACCAGCCTCAGTAGTCATAGACCTTGTAAATAGGCAGCCTTGGCAGATAGTACCAAATTAGATAAGGACAAGTGAATCATAGGCAGAGTCATAATGACCTTACCTCTGAAGCTTCACCCAGCTGATACCCTGTTCTGAAAGATATCTGTACTCCCCCTGAACACCTATGTACCTGTGTCATCCCCTTCCCCACATCCTGCATTTTTGTATTTATAACCCCTGTGTTAAAAAGTAAAAATTATGATTTGATAATAAAAAAAAGAAATAAAAAAATGTTTTGTATTCTAAAGAAGTTATCAGTTTATGGATTAGTTCATGAAATTAAACATATAGACAGGAATATACAATAAAAGTTTTGACACCAGACAAACACAAATGCAAATTTCATTTCTGAAACTTACAACTGTGTGGCTTTGGCCACATTGCCCTGCTATCTTCACACTGTATCACAGACTCATCCTGAGACACACCCATGGGGTATTTTGTGTAGAGTGAATACAATACCAAATATCAATCAAAATTTCCTTGGGCACTAATTCAGACTTTGACAGAAATGAATGAAGCTAAAAGAAAGAAACCCATGGAAATTTGGCACAGTGTTTACCCATAAAATAGAAGTTTGGAGGGCCTATATTTAAGTTCCTCAATAAAGAATCATGCATTAAAACATGGAATTTTTAAATTAGCATTTTTGATGATATTTTTAAACTCATTTTAATGAGTTGTTCTTTATGCATAAGCTGTCAACATATTTCATTGGATCCAATTATTAAATACCTTCTTTAATTTGCCATAAGAAAAACTGTCCTAAGGCAAACACAGAACTTTCATCGTGTCTGGGAGGAACTGGAGAATTGGCTCAATGATTATGAGTATCCAGATTCAATTCCCAGAACCCACTGGGGAGCTCACAGTAACCTGTCACCCCTGTTCCAGGGGCTCCAGTGACCTTTGTCAGCACTGTACACACCTGGTATGTAGACATTTATCCAGGTAAAATACCTCTACATATAAAATAAGTATAAATAAATGTTTTAAAACTGTCTAGGCAATGTGTAAGATTCTCTCTCTCTCACACTATCTGTGAGATATGAACTCTCAGAGTCCCTTTCTAATCCATGACAAAAAGATACTGACAATTCAACATTCATAGTCAAAAGGAATGGAGAAGTATTTAGTTTTTCCCAAAGAGAGAAGGAAACTGGTCTCTTGTTTATTCAAAAAATACTTTATTTGCATCTTCTCTACCCAGAAGGCAAAACTAAATCATTGTTGTATAAATGTAAAATGTATATTTCAGCATTTTCTAGAACTCTCAAGACTTCTATCCCTAGAGTCATAGTTAATTTTTGTTGCTCACAGATATTTTGAGCTGGTTATACCCTCTATTCTGTAAGAGGTTTTTTTCATTTATTCCAAATTGTTCATTTACCCATTATTTACCTCCTCTGTCAAGGTCACTGATAGACAGCCCAGCTTCTTGCCTGTAACCAGACTGAAAATGAATCCTTGGAGAAATAATGTTTTGGAAACCTCGTTTCAGGGTGCTACTTCCCAAAACAAAAACTGGTGAGAAAGGATCAACCATCTTTAATTCTATCAAAAATTTAATCTTGTAATGAGGCCTGGAAATTCCATTTTTGTTAATAGAAAGCGAATCAGCATGAAATGTAGTGAACAGATCACTTTCACTGGCGGCTAACACAGTCACACCGAGTCATCACAGACTCAGCATAATAAACTGATTTAATTATATTGAGGGAAGACAGTGGAGATGGACTGACTGCATTAGTACAGTCAGCTAAATATGAAGAAGACACACAACTCACACTTACTATTGGGAAAGTAATATGCTTTCTGGATTGAACAGAAATGTTCCTTTCTGGCTGTGTTATTACCAGGTGTCCTAACAGGTAGCAATATTGTCTGTATTAAAAATCATAAGAAAAAAAATTAAGTGTAGCGCTCACTTCTTTGAACCACTTTATAACCTACAGTTTCTTATCTGAATGGTTTTTCATCTCTTAAAACTGAGTATAGTGACAGTGTAATACCCATGGTAATGCAATTAGGAGGTGGCAGATTCAGGATGATTTCACGAGACAGAACCCCATTTAGTTATCACCCGTATCGAGAAATCCCGTGAGAATGTGTTTGCCTTCCCCTCTATGAGAGGACACAGGGGCAACTCTACAAACCGGGAAAAATGCTATCTCCAGATACCAAGTGTGTGCCTCTGCCTTCATCTGAGATTTTGAAACCCCTATTTATAAGCAAAGTTTATTCATTTAGACTGAAATCATTCTTGTGAATTAGACTAAAATACCTGTTTCTTCTAAGCTCCATGGAAATTTATCAAATGCACATAGAACATACTTACCTTGTTTTCCTTTTTATTCATTTTACTAGCAAATCAGTTTAAAAATAGTATACATGAATAGAGAGATAGATGATTGGAAGTTACATACATATATACATACATACATACATACATACATACATACATACATACATACATACACAGATACATAAATACATAGACACATAGATACATAGATGATACATAGATACATAGATGATACATAGATAGATAGATAGATAGATAGATAGATAGATAGATAGATAGATAGACAGACAGATAGATAGCTAGTTGAATGATTAGGTTATACTTCAAATGGAAAAGAAGTATAGCTAAGCTAAGAATAGCCTTTAAGGACTCAGTCTCTAGGCCAGAATCTAAATCTAGCTATCAGGCTAGTATCCCCCATACTCTAATCCAGGCTCCATTATTTCAAACTTTTTACAGTTTGAAAAGACCTGGAGTTCAGGGTCAGCTCAATAAATGTTAATTCCTTTCAACCACTGACTGAGTCTCCTGTACTTTCTTTAAAGATTCAGGTTCTGGGTCTACCATAATTACAAATCAAACTCTATGTGCACAGGCTTTAGGATATCCTCTAAAGATACATACTCCAGGATCAAAGTTTCAGACAAAACAAACAGGTCTAAATCAATAGATACAAATACCAGACAACCCTGAAGATGTGATGTTAGAATTATCAAACTGCTGACCCAGGTGCCAGGCCAACTTGATTTCAGAACTCCTGAAAAGCCTACTCATACTTTCCTTGAAATCTCTGGACATGGAGTTGCCCATAAAAAACAATCTGCAAAGAATTGCATCCCTACTTTATCAAATACACATATCAATATATAAGAAATAGAAAAAAATGGAAAACCATAACAGCACAAAAAGTATGTCATAATTTTGTAGTAGATAATTTCATAAAATGCAAATATGTGCCTCACAAAAAAGAATTCAATGTAACTATAGTTTAAAGACTCATGGGCAACTTTAGGATAACAATTCAATGAAATCAGAGAAACAAATGCAGAAAATTAACAGAAAGTACCAAGATTACACTATGGGTATATAGCAATGGCAGAGTACATATTTGACGTGCATGGGTCAGTGCAAAAGGTAAATAGAGGAAATTAACACAGATATTACATAAATGTATGTGTATATGTATATATACAATGATATTTGTGATAGAAATTTTGAAAAAGAATATAAATAAATCATAACCAAGTGTTGAAAATGAGAGAATGAAATCAAGTTTCTTCTGATCAAGTAGAAGAAATAAAATTATGACAAGTAACCTTTCGAATGAAATGAAGATGAAAACAAAAGAAATTCTAAAAGATTCACCATGAGATAGAAATTAAACAACAGCCTCTCACAAGGTCAATAATTCACAAAAACTAAAAGAGAATCTTGAGACAAATAAACTTCTACACACAGCACAGCACAAGCTATGAATGGAGATGTAGCTTTAAAAAAATCATGAAGCAACACATGTTTACATCAAAAAGGAAGAAATAATTTATTCTTCATATAATACTTCAAATAATTTATTCTCATACCTCCAGACTTTAGTAAAAAGAACACACTAAATTTGCACTTAGTAGACAAAATAAAATAGTAAAGATTAGAGTAGAAATAAGTGAGACACTAGAAAATAAAAGTAACTGTCACTATTTTCTGAAAAGACAAAATATATTCAAATCATTAACTAAAGTAAAAAATAGATACAATAAGAGACCACAAATTTGAGGAGTCAGGAAGACATGAATTGGAGGAGGGATAATTTATAACTGCATTCTAAATAAGTATCCTATACACACAGATTATACCATTTATGGCATAGATAGGTATGCCTCTCATCAAAGAAGATTCTTCTTGCAGCAGATGAGGACCACCGCAGAAACCTATAACTGCTCAAAATGCAGAGAATGGCTGATCATGGAGCATCTAGTACCAGTGGATACATCATAATACAACTCCTGTACCTAAAGCTAAGGGAAAATTATGAGAAATGGAGGGAGATTTTGTAAGAGCAGAGGACCAGGAAATGTCCTACAAATGAATCAGAAGCTATAATCACAACGCTCAACACTATGACTGCCTAAACAAGATCAGAACAATGACATCCCTGGTGCTGATGTGGAAGCATGAGAGCTCATTGGTCGCCACCCCAAGATGATGAACTATAGGCAACTAATGACTGCAGAGATAGTCTTCCCCAGATATAAGCACTCTAATTGGTTATATAATACTAAATGATCAGCCCTCAAATTATGTACATACAAGCAACAGTAAATAGATTCAGCATGTTTTATTAAAATATTTATGAATATATGTATGCATGGGTAGCAATAATAATCAAAAAAACACAGCCATGAATTTGAAGAATGATAAGAGAGGAGTTATGGGAAGAGTTATAGGAAAGAAAGAAAAAGGGAGAAATGATGTAAGCATATTTTAATTAAAATTTTAAAAATGAGAAAACAGTCTGAGAAAACAGTATTTGAAAGAAGATCTATAAATTGCCAATAAGTATACAAAACAAAAGGAACAGAACTTGCCCCCAAGATTGACAGCCTGAGTTCATTTAGCAGAAGGCACGTGGTTGAAAAGGAGGGACCTGAAGTTGTTCTCTGCCCGCCACACCAACGAACAAAAGTAATAATTCTTCATGATAAGGGGTCTTAAAATTGTTTGATATTACTTACCAAAGAAATGCGAATGAAAACATATTAACCTGGCTAGTATTGAAAGAGAAGTAAGAAGTAGAAAAAAGGAAATACACAAATGCACACACATACACTGATGGTACACATGAAAATTAGAATAGTATTTATAGAAAAGAATGCAATGTTCCCTTTAAAAATTAAAAGTAGATGTAAAACAATGGCACTATGGCAAATAAAAAATAGAGGTGTGTTCAACCTGCATGCCCATTGATACTATTGATAATAGACAAAATATGGAATCAACTGACGTGTCTATCAACAAAGGACTGGATAAAGTAAATGTGGAGGGGCTGGAGAAATGGCTTAGTGGTTAAGAGCACTTACTGCTCTTCCAGAGGTCCTGATTCAACTCCCAGCAAGCACATAGTGGCTCACAACTATCTGCAATGGGATCTGATGCCCTCTTCTGGTGTATCTGAAGATTGCTACAGTATAGTCACATACATAAAATAAATTTTTAAAAAATCTAAAAATAAAAAAAAAAAACAGAAAGAAAAAAAGAAGGAAGGAAGGAAGGAAGGAAGGAAGGAAGGAAGGAAGGAAGAAAGAAAGAAAGAAAGAAAGAAAGAAAGAAAGAAAGAAAGAAAGAAAGAAAGAAAAGAAAGGAAGGAAAGAAAGAAAGGAAGGAAGGAAGAAGGAAAGAAAATGTGGAATACATCCATCCATGATGGAATGCTAGTCAGTCTTTAGAAATAAGGAAGCCATGTCATACAGGAGAATGTAGATGATGTACCTGGAAGATATTATGGAGGTGGAACAAGCCAGTAGACAAAGGCAACATTGTCTAATTTCACACTTGCAAAAAGTATAGGATAGAAGGTACTAGAATGATGGGCGGTTATTATCATACGAAGTATCAGAAAACAGGAATAAATTCAAGAGATCTATCACTCATTGATGTAGCTAATAACATTATTTCCCCTAAAATCATTGATAGATTTTAATATTCTCACCATACAAAACCATAAGCACATGAGCTAATCAATCTGACCATATCCCACACTATCTGATGTCTTGGGGTGTGGTAATTTCTGTCACTTTAAGAAAATAATAAATACATAGAAATGAGAAAGGCAGAAAGTAGCACCCCAGCAAGAACTCTATTGGAACCAGGGAACCACTGAGACGCACTCCAAGTACAGTTACCATACCAAAATCTGCTAGTGGCCCTTCAGGGCCTGTCATTTTCTCATGTATAGAATGAGAAGTCTGGCTGCATTGTTAATAGTATTCTTCCCAGAACTTACCTTCTAGAGTCTACCATTTACCAAGAATGCATGGGTTACCTAAGCCATAGCTTGACTAAACCAAAGCAAAGCAATTTTTTTAAAGATTTTTTTTCTTCTCTGTCTATTTATTTATTTATTTATTTATTTATTACTGTTTCTTGAAAATAGAATACTGTTACATCATTTTCCCTTCTCCTTTCCTTCCCCCCCCCCCCCGCCTTCTGTGCACTGCCACCCTCTTGCTTACTCACAAATTCATGGCTCTTAAGTGACATTTAAAAAAAAAAAAAAAAAGATGTTTAGTGTTTAAGTCAAATTTTTAATATAGTGCATACATAGAAACAAGAGGACAGATGAAACTACACAGCTATATTCAAAGTCCTGTTTGAGAGCCACTAGCAATTTGTTTTACAAGCAGTTATCTGCACAGAAACGCACACTGAAGGCATTCCACTCACCACCCACACCATTATTCCTCATCCTCTGACTTGACCTGGATGAGACAAGGTGTGTGAAAACTGATCACTGGGCTTTGTCCTTCCCAGGTTTATACATTATGTTACTATAAGCATTATTACTTTACCCTTGGACTTCCATGGAATTAATGAAGCATCGCAATAGCCAATCGTAACTTGTGTTTACAGTCTGGTGTCCTGTCAGGCTTATAATTATTTTTTTTCAGACAGATCTACTGGTTTAGTAAACACCTTCATTATGTTATTCTTAGAACTGAAGAAGCTGTTCTTTATGCAAACCTTGTCATGTTCCCGTAACTTCCTTCTTGGCCACCGCTTGTAGTAAACATCCTTTTTGCTCCGTTTTAATAGAGCTGCCCACCGAAGGTCATTTATTAGGTAATCACTTGTCTGTGAAAATCCTAATTACTCTATGTTTGTCAAAGAGAGGAAACAGTGTTTCATTTGAATGCAGAATGAGAAGCGGCCACAGATACAGATCAGGAGAACTGGAAACTTTGTTAAATTGGTGGATTTAAAAAAAAAAAAATCTTAAACAGGCTACAGTTTGGGAGTTTAAAAGAACTGATACACTATCAGCTATAATGAAGATAAAAACACAGAGTTTATGGTGTTATCAATTCGGAGTTAAAGTAAAAGAAAATTGACTCGTGAATGCTGCAGGAATGCTATTTTTCCTACGGAGTCTTAGTGCCCCCTGCTGTTCCTTGAGGAAATGTGCTTTTAATCTTTCCCCCCATTCATGATAGCTCTTGTTATTCTCCCTAGAGGGACATTTCTCTTTTATGAAATGAGGCCTTTTCTACATGGCACTCTGCCTCACCAGTACCATGACATGATAATATCTTCAACTTTCCCACCATAGTTAGAGAGGTGCATGTGAGGCCCTGTCCCTTCCTGGGAAGTTTCTCACTGTTAGTGGTCATTAGTGGTTAGTGATTGTTAGTGGCTCCTGGAAGAAGGGTTGTCATATTTTGTAATTGTATAGCCACTATGGAAAGAGGTCACCAGAGGGAAAAATAAAGAATTCAAAGGAGATATGAGAGGAAAACTAGGAGTAAATATAATCCCAATACATCATATGCATCTATGAAATTGCCCAAAAATATTTTTAAAGTGAATAGACATAAGCATCAAATTCATAGGCTATGAAATTTCTACATAGTATCATAGGTGAATGAGCTAAACTTCTTAGTTAAAACCAGCATCAGCAGCAAACGGGAAGAAGCCCTTGATGAAAGTTAGTATACATCACAATGTTTTTACAATGGCCCCACTCGTGGAAGGGTTCTGAGAGAGATGCATGCTAAACAGACTAAGAGTTTCTGTTCACATCAGTTTATGAACACACACGGGCACAGCAGACACCAAGATACAACACATCACTGAAGATGACTCGCTAAAAACGTCGACTGTGATCAGGATCACAATGTAGTCACCTTCCATTCATCATCTGAGAGGGACTTCTTACTATTTCCATCTGAGGACTAAGGAAGGTGAGACTTTGAAAGCTTATATCCCTTACCATAATTTATGTACAACCATTTATGACAAATATTTCTACAAACCAAATGGAAGAAATGCATTTTCCATGTCTACTCCTTAATTCCATCAGGTTATTTCAAAGCAAATCAAAGACAGTTGTATAGTTTTCCATTTCCCGTTCAAGTAATATTTCCTTGGTCCTTTTTAATCTAGTAACTTTAACTGTGGGATTGATATAGTCACAGTCTTTTCAGCTGTTAATCACATATAACATGATGATGTGACCTCTTGAAAGTTGACCTATTCTGTGTGATTATAAAGCACCTCACATGTGAGTGCACTCTTTGGATGCCGGTCAACATGACCAGTGCTCACACCTCATCCATTTCCTTTAAGGCTCTCACTAGCCTAGTGACCTTCTATCTACCCTAATGCCTCCATGGGGAGGGACCAGATAACCAGAGGGAGTTTCTGTGCTCTAGAAATCACTGGAAATATTCAAAGTAGCCAGTCCTAAGCCTTGTTGTCCTGACTTGCTCATTTCTGACCTAAAAGTTTTATATTAAAAGCATTTTTTTCACAGAGCATCTATGCCTCTATCTCCTGACCCACCCTGTGTGACAAACCTGTGAAAACTGAATGATAAATGATTGGGTCCATCAAGGCCATACACAATTAAAAAGCCCTTCACACATACAATAAGCCTTTCTCGTGAACTCAAAGCAGTAAATGGCAGTTAACATAATTAAAAATCTTCTTTGAGCACTAATAAGTGCCTATCAAATGCTGTTTCCTCAAACCACTGTAGCCACACAGCTTCTGAGCCATGACAACCCCAAGCAGTTCATTCAAACTAGGCTGTTGTGGTTCAACCACATTAGGATGTTTCCAAGGTAGAAAAGGCAAGAAGTCTATCAATCTGAGGTGTTACAGAGGTGAGAGAGGGGAAAATCAGACATTTCATTTTGTGTATGTGTGCCTGGCTGGTTTTGATATATAACATCAGGGTTTCCATTACTAAGAATCAAAAAAACACCATAAATACACAGCAAAATCCTACTGCTAAAGACATCACACATTTTTGTGCAGGATATAAGAAATCAATATCAAACTGACCAGGTCACTTCTTCCCTGTTTAATAACTTTCATAATGCCAGAAGGTGTTATGTAGGCTGCTGGGTGAGAAAAAATGCCAGTGGTCTTATCTAGCACTCAACCCTGTATGATACAGTACTCATCTGCCAGGCTTGTTATACTTACTAGTACAACGGTGGCAGGACTATCATGGGTAACCGGCTGCTTTCTGATTAGATTTTAGACCTGTTCCACATGAAAAAAAAATAATTCCTGGTACTATAGTTATGCTCAAGATTGTATGGCTGGGGAGATCATAGGTTATAGTGTAAGACTTGCTATTGTTATATTGCTAAATGGCCATGTTTGCAGAGTGCCTTCTAAATATTTATATCCACAGACGTGGAGCGAACTCAAGCTTTGTCAGAGAAGCTTCACAGTGGACATCAGTAAATAAAGAGATTCATAGCTAATCATGCTGCTAAGAATAATATACCAAATGCTCAACCCTAAATGGGTTATCTACTGTAGTTGTCCCCCAACACACAGACTACCAAAGTTCCAGGAACATCATAGAAGAGAAGGCAGGATGAATGAAAGATCTGAAGGATAGAGAGAAATGCTTTGAAAAGCTTTCTTCTGGATATGGCAAACCTATCTTATTCAGGAATTCCCAATATCTATGGTTGACTACACAGAAGACCAGCAGAAGATCAAGCTAGCCAAAATCTCAGCACAACATCCTATGGTCTTGACCAGACCCCACAACTAAGAGTCAGCCCAACAGTGAGATTCCTTCAGTTCAGAATAGATAACTATATAATATATAACATAATATAAAATCAAATGTGAATTTCAGATAAACAATAGTTGATGTTTAAAATCAATATCACCCTACAACATTTAGGTTGGATTTAAATGATGGTATTCAGTATTTACTGAAAATAAGAATTTACCTTCTGTCTTGTGTTTTACCTGTTAACTGTAGAGGGCGGTCCTTGCCGCCGTAACCGCTGCGGGCACAGGGTTTTAGGGCACGCCTGATTCCCGGCGTCACACCATTGAACTGCGCATGTATATCGCAAAGGAACCTGGGAGTTTGAGCGAACAGCCAACCATGATTGACTACGCCCACAGGCTATAAAAACGGGACGCGACATACGGCCGCCCTCTTTCGGGTAACCGTCTCTGTACTTCTGTTCTTCCTCTATCTTACTCTCTCTGTCTCCCCCACTCAGGTTAAAAGAATAAAATCACCACGAAAGGATTCCCCACGTGTTCGTGTGAGTTCCTGCGGGCAGGGATACCACGCGCGTTACAGTTAACCTTAGCCCAAAATTCTTCTAGAGAATTTGAATGTTTTCTGTGGTTTCATCAGGAGGTGAATGTGCCAAAAGAGAATAACTGGACCTCATTTCTCATACATCTGCTAAGATATAAAAATGCTACAAGGCTCCTCTGGCCTATATGTTCTGCTAATGTCACTGTCACAACCCATCCTGGAGAACAAAGGTGTTTCTGAGATGTCGTACAACCAGATAAGTCTCCAGGGTAGAAAAAAGAGAGATGGTGTAGTCATTTACTTCTATCTCATCCTGTCTCTCAACAAGCCCCACTGGATCTCAGGTTTGGCGTGTGATGCCTTTTCAATGACTGTGTACAAAGATAAAAGGAAACCACCATAGCATAGAATGTTAAGACGGCTGTGCTAAAACAAACCCCCAAAACACTAACTTGCGTATAATGACAGAATTAGTTTCATTGTATATAGTTCTCTAATCTTACATCTTATTTTATAATAGTAAATAATTATTTTTGGGAAAACAGAGTTTCTGTTTGAGACTCCTGAGGCAGGTTTATTTTCTCCCTCACCGAATGTCTAAATTCTTCCTGTGGTGGCTTTGAGGCCAATTGCTGTTTTAGACCCTGAGTATATTATGATTCCTTAGCCACAGCAGATATGGAAGTGCTCCTTTTTGTCAATGTTTTCCCCTGGGAATCATTCATTTTTAAAGGAACTATAATTTATTTATCAAGATCCAGACTGCTATTGTTGCATGTTACTCGCAAATATTTTATGAATTTTTTTCCCCTTAACTCTGAAACTTATAACTTGGTTCAGTGAGGGTGAAAGTTTTTACTAGAAGATAAAAATGACAAGAACCATCTCACACAGAGCATTAAACAGGGCTCTGACTTGGAGGACTATTGGTGGTTTGGTAACATCCATCTGTATGTATTTCCAGAATAGCAAATACCACATTGTTCTACTTGCCAGAATGTCATAAATTTAATGCTGGCTTCAAAAAATACCATCAAGGCTGGCTGTGAAATTTCTTTTGACTTAAGTGCGAGAACAATATTACATGCTTTCTTTTGTGCAAGAACTGCTATTATTAAAGCAATTTAAATCAATGTCAGTTTTTCTGGGCCAGTCTTATAGTCAGGACGCCTGATTACAGACTCAGAACTAGATGAGTCAATGAAGATACTTAAAGGTGTTTGGAAGGGCGGATTGAGAGCATCCTATAACTGACCCTTTAGTGCCTGCTTTTTATCATCCCCATCCAAGAAAATCTTGGTCTAGTATTGTTTCGTACAAGATCATCAGCACAACATGGCAATGGCAATATTGCTAACACATTTGCTATAAAAGTAATTCAATTAAAGATGAATAATCAGAGAATCTAACAGTAAGAAGCAGATAGAAGAGATTCAGTAGAAACTCCATCATCACAAAATATTTATTAGTGGGACGAGAAAATCCATTTAAAATGGCTCACACGCTGGGATGCACAGAACTCAGTGTTATGTGCACAATGTGACCTTGACATTTGCTTTATCTCCGTAGTTCCATGATGCTCTCATCAGCAGACGACTCTCATCTTGCTTTGATGATCCATCAGTAGATAACCAGAAAATGATCTACACTTCTGCTTCTGATACGTTTTAAGCTTGGTATGTTTATCATAATACTTTGTTTCTGATCATATTTAAGGTTGGGATAATTTGTATTGATATGGATGAGTTTATAAAGTTTAAGTCAAAAGGAGATACGCTAAATTAAACATGAGTAAAACCATACTAAGGAGCATCATAATTAATCAGTTGAATAGAAGCAACTTTAGTAGAAAGAGAAAATGGTTCATTAGAGGCCAAGGATGATTCAGTAATGGGGGAGTTTAGAGCCCAAGAACAAACAGACTGAAATCTTCAAACTGCTGATAAAGAAAACCCCTGTGAAACACACATATGTGTCTGGTAAGCACACATTTCAAAAGGAAGGTAGATCTTGACATAGAGATCCCTACTAACAGAGGCATAAGTGACCTAAGAGCATTCTGTTAATGAAAGCAAGCCAGAAGCAGAAAGTAGATACCACAGGCTCTCACTGTGTGTGGAAACCAAAATACTCAAACAAATGCACATCAGAGTTCACAACTTTAAAGTTCCTTCTTTAGCATGTAACAAATTTAAAAAAAAAAAAAGACAATAAATCAATTCCAGCACTTAGGAAGCATAGGTAGTCAAAACTCTGAGTTCAAGACCAGAGTGAGCTCCAGAAAAGCCAAGGGTAGACAGAAGAATCCTGTTTAAAAAAAACAAAAAAAAAAAAAACAAAAAATACAAAAAAAATCAGAAACAACAACAAAAAAAGACCCTATAAACTGGAAAAATATAAGAGATATGAATAACCCTAACAAAAACTGTATGTTTGTGACAAAATTTGTAATTTTTAGGAAGCAGGATGCTGTATCAAAATCAAGTGGGCAGTAGCCTATTTTGACTCAAGTATTTCAAAAGCATATAGGACATAGTCAAAAACTGGAGGCTGCTCAGTAGGAAACACAAGATCTAGATGATTCGTTGACAGCTCAGAAAGCAGGCAGGAACATAGGCTCTAAGGTCATATAGACTTAATAAAAAGCCTAGTGACATTACCTGCAGTTTAGTACTTAATCTCCCACAATCCTTCCCTCTCTCTTCTGAAAACTGTAGAAAATGATAGCATATGTCTCATTGGGTTAAGTAAGATATTAGCATCATAGTATTAAGCCCTGTTACTGTATCTTTTTCAAAAGCAAGAACTAAATGTGTCCTCTATCTCTGTAAATAAATACATTTTGACTTGGAAAATGCAGATCAAGCCAACTTGTGATGATCACAAGAAGCTTTTGAACATGGTTGAAGTCCCTGGAGATTTATCCTGTAAAGCTGCCGAGATAAGATTGAAAAGTTCAAATCGCTACACCAGAGCTGAGCTCCCTATGGTTCAGGAATCTTTGCCTACAAATACATATGCCTGAGTAAAGTTTTCAATTTGTTCCTTTTTGAAATTCATAGTTTCCCCTCCATTGCACCCAAATATTTCTTATTGCTTTCTGTAGGTTGACAAAGAATATTGATTTTGATGGTGAGAGATTTCTCTCCAGAGAGGCCAGAGGAGTTTATACATTTTTTTCTTTTTCTTAATAATGTCTGCTTTAAATCTCATTTAATCTGTTTGGTTTGCTGGTTCCTAGATGTATAGATAGATAGCAGGAAAAAAAACTTAAAAGACTGACATAAATTGGGACTACCTGTTTCCTGATGGAATTCAAGTTTAAAGTAACTCCTCTCTTCGTTTGCCTTGACTTTCAATCTCAACAAGTCCAGCTTTAAAATGACTTATCCACAGCCTTACTTTGCAATAAATGCTTTGCAATAAATTATTCAGAACTAACAAAATGTAGCATTAAGAGTGACCTATAACTTAGATATGTTTGTCATCATAATAACCACAAAAATCTTCTTAATTGAGATAAAATTTAGAGTACCTTTTTCTATTTAGTATGTTCTTATTACAATATATTATTATATATAATATATAATTATTATTATATATCATGGGGTTATTAAATTGAGAGTAGTCTCTTAAAAGTTGCCTTCAAACCATAAGAAAGGGGTGATCTGAATAAATATTTTCTTTACATTTGTTTAACAAAATTTCAAACACGGGAAACATGATTCTTTTCATTTTATGAGTACACAATCCAAGAAATTTTCACTTCATGAACATGAGGCCTGCACTACAGAAACATTGGCTAATAATAGAGGAGTAGGCCATCACAGCTCTTCAGTTCCCAACTTAAAGCATCACAGGACAGCAGCTGAGGCCTGGAACATCCTCCTTGGACCCCATAATGAACATGTACTGTGCATGCCTTCACAGAAATGCCTGCATGGAAAGAAAAGGTTCCAGTTCACACACAGAGACAGAAGTCTGTATAAAATGTTCCTGGTGGTTATTTTTCTTCTTCTGTTTACTATAAATAATTTCAAGACTCTTCACTTCCTTCTGAATTCCAGCACCTAAACTATAATCAATTATTTTGGTGAAATCAATTTGTAAAATGGGGACGGAGGTGAACACAGTACCCGAATGTTATAGGTAATTACAAAGACATATCAGCGAAAATGATGATTCTGATCCTTATTTACTCAGGATTCTCTGTTAAAACATCCTTTGAGGTCATGATGAGACTCTAGCCTGAGTGTTTACCAACTTAAGAGTATGCTATTTCTAAATAGTTTTTCCCATATGTTAATCAAAGGCCTGAGAGTAAAACTGAATGTATATCCTCGGTATTTATATTTAATTTTAGTATGTTAGTGCATATTAACATTAATTTATGTTAATTGCCATTAGTATATTAAAGAAAGCAAAAAAAAAAAAAAAAAACAGTTTTAGTTTGTCAGTGAATTTTAGCTCTTGCTAAGTGAAAAGGGTGTCAAATACCCGTGTTGAATTCCTTAAAAATAAAAGGCTCATCTCTCTGCGCCAGTAATGTACTTTACTGCATCCTGGATTTCACAGCCTAAAGTGATTAGCAGCTTACCAAGAACTGTGAGAAATATTTAAAAGAGCTAGAAAAAAAGGAAGTAGGATGCAGTGAGAAAGTCATAGGAAGAACTTAGGTGCTTTGCATCACAGAGCTCACCAAGTGGGGAAACACATTGCTTTTTCTCTCAACTCAATGAGAGGGATACTTTATCAAACGTTTCAGAAAATAAGGCATCCTGCTGGTCTTATTTTGTTAAACAAGGAACAAAGCACATTTCTTTATTAGTAAGAATGCACAGAAGCCAAGAATGCTCAACACAGAAATCAACTGGAAAAAAGTCATACTTGCTGTATCTGCCCATCCTAAAAATGTCACTATCTATAATTAACACAGAGTGAAAGACAACTGGCAGAAATATGACTAAAACTGCATGCCAATGTGATTATGTATTTGATTCTTCAATAACCATAATATCGTGATCTTCTAGTCACCAAACAGCACATCTTTCTCTTTATATAGTAACACGGTAATTGTGGGGAAATGACTTCTGGGAGTTTTAAGAGCTCTCTGAATCATACAGTCAATCTAAGTTACTTTTCTCATTAGTATGTGCTGTGTGAAATCCGTATCCAATCACTGCTTTATTAAGCTAGATTACAAATGTGAGTTTAAACAAGAACATGGACAGCCTCTGTTTTTCCTGAGGAGATGGAGTTTTAAGAAAGACTCAGATCATACGTGAGACTATGCAGTGACGAGATTATGGGTCTCAGAGACAAATTAAATTGATACCCCAAAACTGCCTAAGTGTCCCCATGGCTCCTGGATATTACCTGTCCCTTTCCAGTCCCACTCTCATGGGACTGAAGCTACATGTGGGAATTCTTTTATTTATTAATGCTTATCTCTGCCATATAATATGCACAAATAAAGAATAAGGCAATAAAGTAACTAAGGCATGATTTCTTCATTAGCAGGACTGATAATACAGTGTTGTGACTTGAAAATATAGGCTTTAAATGTGCACAAATTGTGGAATTGCCCCTGACATTTACTACGAGGCTGGTGGAAAATATATTAACCTCTTTGCACTCAATTGCTTAACTTGCAAGATGAGAAAAGACTGTCTCTTTAGACATCTTCCAACACGTTGCCCGAAGACTCCCCTTTCTATCTTCTCCTGCAAACTGTGAGAGGTTTCAAGAATGCAAACGATGAGGACAGGAAGCAAGGTTGAGAAGAGGAAAGCAGGTGCTACGTCCTCAGTGCTGCAAAATCTTCATCATCACCCATTTGGAATCTTTAAGCCTGGGACCTTAGTGCAGCAGTGCTTAGAGATGGACCTTGGGCATGGGGGAGGTGAGTGGATCACGAAGATTCTGATCCTGCGACTGGATTTATCCACTTATTTCATGTTCATGTTCTTTGAGAAAGAGCTTTCTTATGAGTTATCTCTTTGCTTCCTGCCTCTCTGGGATGAGTAGCCTTATCTATCACACATTCCTGATTTGATGACGCTCTGCTTAACTGTGGGTGAACCCCACAGGTGATTGCACCAATGGGTGAAATATCTGAAACCATGAGCCAAAATAAATCATCTTTCCTTTTAGCTGATATATGAAGACAGATTGTCAGAACAGTGGGGAGCAAAGACATACACAGATCTGAAGCCCTAAGAAGTAAGCTGAGACAATTTCCACTGAATTTGGCCATTCCCCTTATTCTTGCACTTTTCCCCTGATTTTTACCCTGGCCTCATTTCTTCCACTCAAAAATCTATTACTGCCTCTTCAAAGCAATGAAAACACATCCACAAACCAAATCCAACTAAGATAATATTGATGACACTGCATGTTGCAGACCATGGCGGCTCTAGTCCTCACACGGACCAGCAGTCACTAACTCCTCACTGACGCTGCCTTCTCACTGTCACACATCTCCTCGAGTCACACCTAGAACCTACCAGAAGCTGGATTATCCTTGACGCAGGCTGGTGACTTGCCATGTTGAAAAACAGGACTCAACTCAGACACAAGGTCAATACATGCTGGACATGAGGAAGCTTTAGTACCAGAGTCGAGTATTACGAAGATGCTCTGCTGAACTCATATGATGCAAAGTGCTTTCGCTTACTGGACATGCAGACAAGTTCAAGTCTAGCAACAAAGAGAGTTCAGAGACAGTCTCCAGAATCAGAAAACGCTAGCTAGTTAGGCCAATATCAAATTAGTTCATGTCGTAACCGCAACCATCAATAACTCCACGAGGAACTCAAGTGACAGATCCCAGCAATGGACATGGAGAACAGCATAGCAATCACAAGACCTTGTGTTTCTAAACATTCAGGGTAACTTGGTTTCCTAGACCTTTTCTAAAGTGTTGTTACTCATTTACTTTGAGATGACATGTGAACGATTTATAAATTCATGATTTCCTTATTTCATTCCCTGCCCGGTCTATAATTTCAAATAAATAAAGATAGATATGGACCAGTTACGATGATCTCAATTTAACAAGGTTAGTACTACCGCTACTGATGGCAAAATTGGTGGTGATTACCTTCCTTCCTTCCAGATTTAACTCCAGTGAAACAGGTCAGCAAGTACATGCACTCTGTGGCCTTTTACTCGCAGATAATTTGACCTATTCTTTTTTTTTTTTCAACAACACATATTAAATAAAATGTGAGGGCGTTATTTTGTACTAACCTCCTTGACCTCCATAGACAGAATCAAGCCAGAGAATGCACTCCTTAAAGACAGCTTGTCATCCACTACTCAGCTTTGGGAAAGGGAAAAAGGGTTTTAAATGGAGATTCACAACAACCAATCAAATAAATGTTACATTTACCTGAGCCAAGTCTGAAAGATCTCTTTTTTTTAACCCATTAACTGCTGACAAAATGAGGAAGTCTCCTCGGACGCATTATTAAGCTACCAATCTGCTTGTATTCTCTGTTTCTGCTTTCTTGAGTCCTTTCCTGTCTAGAAAACAAAACTGCAGCTCAGCTCACTGGAATATTCTTTTTTTTTTGAATGAGAAATTGCTTAATTCTATAATTTCAAAGAAAAGTCAATAAGATTCTTTTAACAAAATATATTGTTATTTTTGTCTTTTGATGTCTGTGATGTATTAAAATGATAAATGCATTATTTGAAGCATAATATATTTGAAGATACTAGGAAAACAAGAGATGATAAAAATCTTTGACCAGAGTCCTATTAGTTAAAAAAATAGCAGCCACTGTGTGGAGAATGTGTTTTCCATGCAAATGTGTTTGTAGAACCCGCAACACGATGAATTGCTAAGACAAGGTTTTGGGTGATTTTGTGCCTTGCAATTACTATCAGATATGTAAATATCTATTGACCAGCAGCGCCTGACTTGGACCTAAAGAACACAAAAATGCAACATTGCTACGAGAACAGGGGCTTGGAATGCAAAACTAAACAAATAAATAAAGAGAGATAATTGTAGGGGGGAAAATGCTTCATTGCCCACAGCCAAACCAAAACAAATGCATGAATTGTAAGAGGAAATGCCAAGGTGGGGAATTCTGACAGTTGAGGTCACATTTATCCTTCCCACTGCACATAGCCTTCTGTGCATCACAATACAGTGGATATGAAAAATGAGCTCCATATGGAAGAAAGGACACCTGCTAGAATCTTCCTCCTGGAGGGGTTATACATAAAAGGAAGCCATGGGAACACTGCCACCAAGAATGCTTGAAATGCATGTGCCTTCCCATTTTCCTGTCCCCATTTCTCTGCCTCCCACTCCCGCCTCTCATGCCAACATCTTTATCAGCTTTTGTTTTCATTTTGTATAACAAAAGCCAAGGAAGAATAGTGGAAATGATTACGTCAATGCAAAAGAAAATGTCTATTTTTGACCACAAGTGACATTCCTCTCTGCGTTCCAACTGGGTCTGATTCAAAAAGCAAGAAAAGAAGGCAGAGAGAGGAGTGGGCTTAATTAAAATATAAAATGAGAAAAGGATATAAACTGTGCCTTTTCTTTTCAATGGGAATAAAATTTACATTTTTCTTTTTTTCTTTTTCTTCTTCTTCTTTTTTTTTTTTTTAAATCAGAACAGGAACATTCGAGAAAACAAGCTGCGTCTGTTTTTGCCCAGCCATCATGAAAAGCAATGCAGAACAGAAGTTGCCTTTGGTTTGAAATATGGTAGATTAGGAAATATTTACCATCCACGGGCGTATACTGAAACTACCATTATACACATTTGTTTAACCAGGAGTTGGGAATTCTAAATTCTTCTTTCCTTAGTCTGGTACTTTCTTTGCTTCTGTGTTGATAAACCACTTCTTAGTCAAGTTTCTTTAAAACTTCATTAACTGTAAAAGGTCATGAACAGCAACACGGCATCTCTCCACTAACCTTATAAGAGGCACCCTAACAGTACTTCAGATCTGCTGTGTTGACGGTAAGGTTTAGTCCTATTGCTTATGGCTGCAAAATCTCAGACACAAACTGAGATGTACAAACACGAGGAAGGAATATTTTAGCAACCTTGGTCTTCTTGGTTTAGACTATGCACATACTTCTCTTCCAATAATGCATTTGACAGCATAAAATCCTTAACTGCACATACTATACACATACAAAGTCCTCTCTAAACAATTCACCTAACAACCTATTCATAACCAAAGACTACCCCTGACTACATTGAGCTGCATACACTCTCACCACTGTCTGAATAGTGGAAATTTCTCATCCATTTAATGGTCCTCAACTTTAGACTGCATCTATTCAAACAACATACTACAGGACATGTATTGCTACTAAACTGATTAAGGGCATATGAGCAATAAGGCAGACTGTCATCTAAGTGAACTTTTAGGGAGACTTCTCTGTTTATCATCTTATGCCTGTGCACAGCTGGAAATGAATGTGACAAGAATCAGATGCATTACAAGAAGGGACATAGAGAATGAGCAAAGGCCAAAGAGAACCATCTACACTGTGCCTGTTAGCAAACAACCCCCACTTCCTATGAACCCCATAATAGAATGCTGCAAACAGTAACCAAGATGTTTGAGTGCTCTCACTCACGTGCTTGCAGTAATTCTTCATAGTACATTTGATCTGTTCTATTGCTTTGGTTTGATTGAAATGTCCCTCCTGTCTTTGCAACTCTGAATGAGCTTTGTCAATTCCCACACATGACACACATCTTTAATTCTAGCACTTGGGAAACAGAGTTGAGAAGATCTCTATAAATTCAAGGCCAGCCTGGTCTACATATCTCTTTCTAAGATATCCAGGGCTAAATAATCAGACCCTATCTTTAAAAATAAATAAAATAAAAAGTAAACAGACCAAGAACCCAAGAACAACAACCAGCCTACACCCAGTCCAACAAAAACATGTCTTCATATTTAAGCTAAGAACATTTATTGTATGAATTCGACTCTGAGTGGACATATTTTAAATATCAGAGAATTGTTTCTATATGTTAACATCCGCTTTAAGGAATTAAAATACAATAATCAAAAGCAGATTTCTTGTTCAATAAACTTAGATCATCACAAAGAGATAAGACAATGTTAAATGGCATGTGCTCTATAAGGAAAGTAAAAGGAAAGAAATGATTCAAATGTGACTGAACAAGAGATGGTCAAAGATGGCTTCTCAATGAGGCGAGAGTTGAAACTAGGTACAAACAGATAGGGAGAACCAAATTTGTTCAGATTTCTAAGTAAAATATTCTGCACACGTAAGTCAGAATTTAGGAGGCCCTGGGCAGGGGTTGGAGAAGTGTTTTAATTAGAAACACTGCATAATCTCAGACACAACTGAGAAGGACAAGCATAGGAATATTTTAGCAACCTTGATCTCCTTGATTTGGTTTATGTACATACCAAGACAAGAGCAAAATTATTAGTGGATCTAACTGCAAGTGGGGCAATCTGAGCTAAGCCAGAAGGGAGGTAGGTGGGGGACAGGAGGTAGATGGGGGGCAGGCCTGCAGATATGCTTGCAGAGGAGAGAAAGGGTGCCTTCTGATCTGTTTGCTTTTCCACTTTTGTCTTTCAGGCAGCTAGAAATGTGGCATGCACTTGAATTAAATGATTCTTTTGTTGTTCTTGCTATTGTTGTTGCTGTGGTTGTCATCGTCATTGTTGAGAGTCTTCTTTAGCTCAAGCTGCCCTCAAATCAACTATATAGCCAAGGATATTCTTGAATTTCTATTTTCTCTGATTCTGTCTTCCATGTATTGGGATTAAATAAGCAATGCATGACTCAAGGCTGAAGGATGCTTGTCAGTAGAACTGGCCAGTAATGGCTGCTGAATCTCAGTAAGGTGAAGAGTGAACGGTTGTCTTCACTGAGCATTTTTCCTATTAAGAGGCTTTAATCTGTGGAAGCTATTTCTCCAATTATCTCTCTTCATATAAATTCTTATAAACTATCCCTTTCCTCTTACCCTCCTGACCTACAATAGGCCATTTACTCTGGATCATGGAATTTTTGTACCATGCAATGTAACAGGCTATGCTTCCTCTACCCTTGCTGTGCTATTTAGTTCCTTAAATAAACAGTCCTTTATTTCAGCAAAGTTTTGACAAGTCACTCATAACAAATGTGTCAACTTCTTTCTTGCCTAACCTCCAGTGGATGTATACAATAGGGTAATGATTTGTGATTTGACCCTAAAGAATACAATGTATGTGAAATGACTCACAGTGTATGCAGTAAGTATTCTATGCATATCGTGTTTAAGAGAAATGATTGATTCATCAATGCATTGATGGTATCAGAATTTCTTTGACTAATGATGTTTTATAGCTTTCTTGGACATTGCTCAAAAGTGGCCAGGGCAAGATACACATTTTTGACTTAACACTGCAAAAAAAAAGAGTTAAGTGTATTTAAATAAAATAATGGTCTCTTTGCTTCATCTGCCTCCCGTGAAAATGCAGAGTGACATGTCATGGATATGAGTGAGATTAACCGAGACACTCTGATTAGGTGACGGCAGGTGTAATTCCATGCACAAAATAAAAGCTCATAAAAAAAAGAATGCTGTAAAATTAGTTTTTGCCTCATTTGTAGTCACTTGATAAATGTTGTAAACAAAAAGGAGGTGTCAATTAACTGAAAATTGTAAGCCAGTCAGCAAATGGACAGGAAGAACAGTCGAATTTCCTATATCAAACATGCTGTTTGCAATAAGACATTAAATATTGTTCCTCCCCAAAAGGTGGATATACAGAAATCTATATGATATCAGATCTGAGTATACACTACTGGTGTATGTGGTAAATGCCTCATGCTTCTTCAAAGAACATTCAAAGGGATTTTCTGATGATTCTCTGGTTGTAAAATAAAAGCAAGAAGACATTTATGTGGGGGGAAAAGGATGGGAATGTTCCACATGCACTTGTGTGCTGAAGCCAGAGGGTGACCTCAGCTGTCACTACACAAGATCCACTTACTTTGTTTTGTAAGATAAAATCTCTCTCTTCGGGATCTGGAGCTCAAAGATTATGCCAGGCTGAATAGCTAACAAGGCCATGTGATTCTCCTGTATCCTACCCTTACCTCTGAAACCACTCCCAGCTTTGTTCATTATTTTGGGGTTCTCATGATCTCACAGTGTGTGCTTTACTAACAGCCATGACCTGAGACTCTAAGTGGGAAGACATTTAATCAGTCTAGATTTCATACAAACATAATACTGTCTAATTGGAGTTGCCTCCAAGATCGTAAGTTTTACGTTAACCTTGACTGATCTCAGTAGAATAGACAGATCTCAGCAGAGCTTCCGGCGGGAACAGGAACAGTCCGGAACAGAGTCTCTCAGCTCAGGTCTCACCCCCTAAGTGCATGTGAGTTTTGGTCAGTGCATTTTATGTTGGTCACAGCAAAATAATCAGCTGATGAACTGAAAGCTTTGTTCGCACTTTCATCGAGCCTTGGCCTCTGGAGGAAAATTTAATCATCATTATGAAATTGGACATTCGGTCTTGAAATTAACATGGTGCTAAGTATAAAGTTGGAAATTATAGACTTGAAGTGTGTACATTTTCACAAAGTCCTCAAATTCAAGACATGTTGTTCTTTTTTTCTTTCCTACCTTAGGGGAAGAATATTTCTACTTGTAAGGTAAAAGGTTTTTTTGGCGATGTATTTACTGAAGTCAGTAAGCAAGACTATCGGAAACTTTTTGTCAAATGGTAGATGTCAGAAAAATTCTTCTGGGGGGAAGAAGTAAGTGTGGGTGGAGCAGAGCTGGGGAAAGAGAGATTGTTTGACTTACTTTGTCTATCCTGAGGCTAAAGAACTTTAGGTACAAACCTTCTAATAAATCATTTTGTTTCACTCTGCTAAAATGGATGTTCACTGTTAAGTTATGGAAAATAACCAAAAAAAAAAAACAAAACCTTTTTCACTTCACCAAATTTCTGTTAGCCTAAACCCCATAGTTCTGTGCTTGTGAAATCTCCTTCTTTGGATGGGTAACTCGATCGTCTCTATTCTCAACCTTACAATCAGCTTATTCTTTATTCATTTATCTATTAAACATATATGTATATAATGTCTTAGTACTAAAAATAGCTCCAAACAAAAGGATCTGTAATTTTATAAAGCAGATTATGTTTCCTTTCATGAAAAGGAAACATCCTTCTGTTTCTAAACTGCGGTGGTTTGAATACTCATGGCCCAGGGAGTGGCACAATTGGGAGGTGTGGCCTTGTTGGAGGAAGTGTATCACTTTGAGGGTGGGCTTTGAGACCCTCCCACTAGCTGCCTGATAAACAGTCTTCTCCTGGCTGCCTTCCAATCAAGATGTAGAACTCTCGGCTCCTCCTGCACCATGCCATGCATGGATGCCTGCCATGATGATAATGGACTGAACCTCAAAACCTGTAAGCCAACCCCTTATAAGAGTTGCCTTAGTCGTATCTCCCTTCCCAGCAATGAAAACCCATCTAAGACACAAACTAAGCAAAATAACCATTTACTCACAGTTATACTAGGATTCTGTAAAAGAAGGGGAGAAAAGTGACCCCTCACCCTTTGTCTTGCTTTGATTCAGCCTAATACTTATTCTAAATGTAAAAGTGACTATCAAAAAAATAGAAGGAGAATGCCACGATACTAATATCAGTCTTGGTCTGTTATCAAATTCCTCCTGCCTGGGAGGTTAAAGCAGTTGCTGCACTTAGAGAGAAGCTTCGCAAACAGAATTTGACAAGGGCAGTTTCTCTGCCTGAGGGGATTAATGCACATGCATTGTTTGCAGCCCGTAAGCGTGCGTGCATCGCATCTTTTGTAAAAGCACTAAACTTTTCATTCTTCTCCAAACGTTTCCACTCACATTCTTTAAGAAATCCACTGCATTTGCTTTTGAGGCACTTAGAACGTTTAGGGTTAACTTGTCAGAGCGTGACAATTCTTAATGACCCAATTTCTAAATGGAAAGCTGGGAGGAGAAAAAAAGGAAAAAGGAAAAAGGAAAAAAAAAAAAAAACTCACAACAAAATCCTGCAAGCACCAAAGCACCAGCACTTCTAAAGTAAGCTCGCGCCCAGCTCCGGGGTATCCATAAGACGCACAGATCTTGTCTTCTTATGGATTTAACAACTGTGCTTTAATCTGCTTAAGTTCTGGTACCCCTATCTTCTTCTGTTCCTTTTGATAGGACTAAACAAGCTCTCAGAGACAGTGCTGTCCCTGAGATTGCAAATTAAGGAGTTATGAATCAAAAGAAGATAAAGAAGGCTTGCGACATTGGTAATATTATAAATGGTCACTCTGGATGGCTTTAGAGTCAGAGGTGAGTTTAACCTCTTCTGTGGAAGATAAATAAACAAACTTTCAACTCTCCATTCCAGGAAAAGAGACTAGGAAATGTACTGGGGGAAACGGAGGAGGCAATTACCCTTGTGGACTAGCTCTGCCCTTCAGCCAGAAGATGGGGCACCTTTGAACACAGCACACTCCCTACTCCCAACCCCGTGCCCCACCCCCAGCCTCACTCCAGCCTCACCCCCTGTTAGAAAATTCATAGTTTTATCTACTTACCTTGAGATACATATGTATACTAGAAAATTCAAATGTATTTTCATTAGGTTCTTACTAAATGTTGAAACGTTTGTGAGGTCTCTGTTGCTATATTATTGAATAAGATAACCACCATATACTTATGACCATCTAAACATCAATTTAAAATGATTAAGTGCCTATTGTTGGAACTAAGTAAGCTTACAGAGACAATGTCACTGAGGTTGCAAATTAAGGAGTCATGATTCAAAGATATGGCTAGCAGGCATTGTATGATGTGGTCCAGATTTAGACATAGTCATAACACACTAGGTAGTGCTGATGTCACAGTCCCTCCACTCAAAAAAGAAGCTCGATCTTTGTCTCTACTAGAATTGAAAATTGCAAAATAGTATTTTGTGCTGATTTGTATCCACATTAGGGTCCCAACATGAAAGTATTTTTTGAGAATTTTGTTAAAATGAAGATACTGATTCAGAGTATCTGAGGCAGAAGTCAAACTACAGTTCTAGTCAGCTCCCAGTAAACATGGATGCGGTCAGCTCATGGGTGTGGTAGTTTGAATAGGTTTGGCCCCCATAGATTCATGAGTTTGAATGCTTGGCCTGAGTGGGAGACAGGGTGGTACTAGTAGGAGGCATGACCTTGTTGGAATAAGTGTGGCCTTTTTGGGAAAAGTATGTCACTGTTGAGGTAGCTTTGATGTCTCACATATATACTCAAGCTCTGCCCAGTATGAAATCCAGTCTCCTCCTAGATGCCTTCCAATCAAGATGTAGAACTCTCCGCTCCTCCAGCACCATGTCTGCCTGTAACATTCCATGCTCCCTGCCATAACGGACTAATTCTTTGAACCTGTAAGCCAGCCTCAATTAAATGTCTTCCTTTATAAGAGTTGCCTTGCTCATGGCCTCTCTTCACAGCAATAAAAACCCCAATGCAGACAATGGGCCACCATTCAAGAAAGGATCAAGAGAAGATTAAAATGTGTGAGATGATATGCACATAAAGGAGTATATATCTATCTAATAGCCTTCATTAATAAGACAGAAAATAACTTTAAGTCACTCATGTTGATTTTTTTTTCTGGAATTTGAAAGGTTTGTACATCCACTTGCTCGACGTTTTTTGGTATGAGAAGAAATTGCTTTCAGATGAGACTATGCTTCTCAATATTAATAAGGTTGGGCTGAAGATAGGTGGGTATGGAAAATATGAATAAGATGCTGATAAGTGTTTATACAACTAAAACAAGGTAGTAAGTGAGCAGGAAAAAAAAACAAACCTCAAATATAATAATAGAAAAATAAATGGCTGATCTGAAAGTTTACTGGGGGCTCATTGAAAGAAGGTTAGAAGCAACAATTTGATGAAAAACCACTCTGTAGATAATGAAGGAAGAATTGTAAAGAAAATAAAAAGGCTAGTTGACTGAGTTAAAAGGAGCTGAGAATTTAAATTAAATGTGGCACAGCCATAGCCACTGGAAACAGCAAAAGTCAGGAAGCCAGCACAGCTGTCTGACCCAGTTCCAGCCATGTTGAGCCGAATGCTGGATTCCTGATGATAATAATTCATCGATTTCAGGTTTGGTCTCTGCATGTTGCATTCTTGGGGACTTTCTACATTATGTTTCATTTTATGTCTTTTCTGGAAAAAATTATGTCTGAGTCCTTTTAGGAAAGACCTAAACTTACTAACCCCCTGCTTTTAGGAAAATAACTTTCTCTCGTCCTATTTGGCACCTTTTGGTGCCCCAACCCACATACTGGGTTTGAGCCTCACATGTGCTAAGGCTTTACCCCTGTGCTGACTGGTTTTCTGTCAACTTGACCCAAGATAAGAGTCATCAGAGAGAAAACCTCAATGGAAATGTGCCTCCATGAGATCCCACCACTGGCAAAACCATACGGCATTTACTTAATTAGAGATTGACGGAGGAGAGCCCAGCCCATTTTTGGTGATGCTACCCCTGGTCTGGTAGTCCTGCGTTCTATACGAAAGCAGACTGAGGAGACAATGATGAGCAAGCCAGTAAGCAGCACCCCTCCTCGGCCTTTGCATCAGCTCCTACCTCCAGGTTCCTGCATTGCTTGAGTTCCTGTCCTCTTTTGACACTGAACTGTTAAAACGAACTCAGAATGACGTAAATCTTTTCCTCCCCACATTTGCTTTTGGTCATGTTTCATCACAACAATAGTAACCATGACTAAGACAACTCCTGAGCTACAGCTGCAGTTCCGAGATTCTCAGGAAAAGTCCCAGGATCCCTGTTGCCTGGGCACATGCGCTCATCTCTTTATTCCCACACGAAATCTGCTGCTCAGGAGAAGCCAACTCTGCCACCACCCTCTAGCACAACTCCAGGAGCAGACTATTTTTAGTTCAAGCTAAATTCACTCGCCAGCCACATTCAAGGTGGTCAAATTCAAACTCGTCCTAATGACTCCAACTGCTCACCTCTGAACCTATCACTCGACTTACCAAAACTGAACTAGTCTCTTCAGGAACCGTGCCATTAGATGAATACAGCCAAGAAATGAGCAAGGGAAAGCTGCCAGAGCCACGGGATTGCTAACGTTCTGGACTTTCGATTATATGAGCCAATAAACTTTCTCGAGCTTTGAGCACTCTGAAATGAGTTTTCTTTTGATTGCTCCTGAAGGCATCCTAGCTGGTACACATGCTTTTTGTTACTCTTTTAAAATCTGGACCTCCAAGAACACTGTGCAGATTTGATCAACAATGGCTTCCTCATTGTGTTGCCCTGCTGGGGATTGAAGATTTGTAGATAAAGACTTGATTGGGAAAGCTTTAAATTCTGCTGAAGCCTCAAGTCTCCAGTGCATAGAAATTTCCTGGTGATGTGATACAGGAATATAAGTAAAACTGCAGCTTCCGAGGACCACTAAAAACTAAAACGTGCATAATAGAATTCTCCTCCTGGATGGAAAGCACAAAAAAAAAAAATCAACCTGAGATTTCCTTACATAATGAAATCTAGTGGGAATAGACATAGCTACAGTGGGCCTAAGCAAAGAAGGGTAAAGTATAGAGCGTTATCATAATTTATAGACAGGAGAGGGTATATGGAGAACATGTTTGTAGCTTTCTGTTTTACGACATTGGCCATGAAAACTAAAATAAAGGCTTGCTTGAATTCCAACTGAGTCCTATCTTCATTTGCTTTGTATACAGAGCCACAATCTTCAAAACTAAGAAAACAATTTGAGGGTAATGAAATTTTGTGTGCTGTCTTACTTTTCTGTGGCCAATATAACAAAAGTCGGTAGACTGGTAATGTATAAGCGAGGGAAACATATTTCCCACAGTCCTGGAAGCTGGCCAGGCTAGCACACTTGGTGCCTAGAGAGGAGATTTTGGCTGCCTTGCAGATGCGCTTTGTGTCTTTGTTTCCCACGGTGGAAGAGGCAAACAAGATCCCTTGGGCCTGCATTCCTGTGGCACTAATCTTACTTATGAGGCTTCTACCCTACGACTCCACCAAATGTTCTATTTCTCAAAGCCAAGTGAGATTAGGGATTACATTTCAACACAGGAGTTCTGGAGGAACAAAAATCCTTATCCCTTGGCAATGATGCCCCACACTCGGCTCATCAAGAGCTAAGACAGCCATGCTACCAAAAACACTGTGCTTCTCCCTCAGACCCATCTGAATTAGACAGGTTTCTTTCCGTTTCATAACTGATTCCAACATAGCTGGACTTACAAAACCCTGAAGATTTTTAGGTAGACATGTGTGGCTGACAGAAAATGTTCTGCTGTGCTCTGGTTCCCTAATCAGGAAGATTTAGAAAAGGAGAAATAACATGCAGCAAAGGAAGAGACAGAAGAGCAAAGAGACTCTAATTGCAGCCATGGTCTTTCTGGTATTATTTTAGAGCAAGGTACATCATTTCTTTTCAAATTTATGTAAGATATAAGATTGTTAAAGGTCCAATGGAATATAATGAAAATGATTTTTAAAATAAAGTATACCTCTATTTTAGACTGGTGATATCTGTCTTCAATAGTTGACTCTGTTCTCTCTCTCTCTCTTTCTCTCTCTTTCTCTTCCTCTCTCTCTCTCTTATGCGCGTGCGCACACACACACACACACACACACACACACAATCTCTGCTAGTCTCTTAGTATCTGCTAAAGATTAATTTGAAGTGTAGAAAAGATTAACCAAGGGATTTTGAGGAATTTACTGTGGTCTATGTAAACCTGGGATTAACATCAGATAGTCTTAAGGATCTGAACACAAAATACAGCTACACTACATGTAGGAAGGCAATCTGAACCTTCAAAGTGGGCTCTGAATGGTATTTCAGAGAACTATGTTTAGTCTCACAGATCCATAATAGTCAGAAACTTCCAAATCATATGCAAAATATGAATGTGGTCATGTGTATGTAACTATTTCCTAGACTGGCTAATGCCTAACACATACTTGCTCTGGTAGAAGCATCAAACATATTGCCAGTGGTACACAGTGAGATGACTGTCAACACAATCTACATTCTGCCATTTTTGAGTTTTTAACAAGAGGCTTACAATGCAGGGGTGTGGAGAATTGACAGATTTTGCACATTTTAGTGCCTTTTTACAATGTTTGCTATGTTCAGCAAAATATAAGCTTTCAGATTTAAAATATGTTTTCTAGCTTATCCCACTGTGCAAATCAGTACATTAAGCAAGCCTAGCAGAAAACCATAAGCAGGCCAACAGAAAAGCTCTGAGAGGCTTCCCTATTAAATGTGATGGGAAATAAGATTTAAATATTGGTTTGCCCACCAGTCTATGAACCAAAAGCAGCCCAGATATAGAAAGATAAAGAAAAAAATCACAAAACAAGGTCAACAGAGATGCATCAGTGATTGTCAAGTGTGGAAGAGTTTCTTTGAAAGAATATGAATTAAAATCTACTGCATTAAGCATTCTACATTAAACATGTTGTTCTAAAGCTCACTGTTATTGTGAGATAAACCACTATAGCAAATAAACCCATGGAGAGGTTCTACCTCTTACACAATAATAGCCTAGGCAGGTGTTCCTGGCTGGTAGGTAGCTTTTCTGGCCAGGGAACCTGAAATCCATGCTGTTTTCATTGGAGGTACTGTGGTCCTGGGAATTGTCTGTGTGATTTGTTGCCATTTGGGTTTGAAATAGTCCCCAAAGGCCTGTATGGTAAAAGATTGGGATCCAATGCAAAAATTTTAAAGGTGGTTGGATCATGAGGACTCTACCCTCATCAGTTTATTAGTGCAGTGACAGATTCATAGCTGACCAGACTACTGGGAGGCTACAGAAACTGTTGAGATCAAATCTAGTTAGTGGAGGCAGGTCCTTGGAAGCATGCTCTTGGGAATTGTGCCTGATTCCCAGCCTCCTCTGCTTTCCTAGCTTACCTCCTGCACCCTCTGTCTATTCCCTCTTCCCTTATTCTTGCTATCCTTCCTTCACCCTGATCCTGTCTCTGTCTCTCTATTTATTGGTTAGCAGAAGATGGCCGATGCTCACTCAACACCTTGCCACTATGGATTTTCTTCCTCAGCACAGGCCTGAAAGCAACTGAGCCACATTATATAATCTGACTGTGAACTGAAAGATACTTTCTCCTCTCCAATGTTTCTCTCGGATTTTCTGTCACAGCCGTGGAAAGCTGTCTGACACACCCCTATCATATGAACTACTGCCATGTCCAGGACCAAGTGGTACAAAAGAAAAGACAATGAGGAACGATGTTCACTTAGATAAGTAGTTGACTTAGGTGCATGGGTTTTCCTGTAACCTCCTCCTAGCCTAGTTGGTTAAGGCATGATACCACTAGCTCAGTCACGGCATCCCTGTGGAAGAAGGGGATTTACTGAGTGCCAAAGAAAGAAGGAGGGAGTCGGTGGACACCAAATAGTGGAAGTGACAGGCTGTGCATAATAGTCATTGTATAAACAAAACCTCGTGTTTAAATCACCATTCTAGCAAATTGAATGGTTGGGAAAATATCTGAACGCATCAAAAGAAAGTTGAACAAACTAAGATACAAAGTAATGAGTGTTTTGTTATCATTGCAATTAATCATTTTTCTCTCCCATTAGACAGACATTAGTTTGAGAAGACAAGTAGTAATAAATTTCATGACACTAACATCATGACCTCCAGGCACTGTCACCTAAATGTGAGAAAATGTGATTTAACATGGAAAAGGGGATGTGAGGCACTCAGGTCCTGAAGGAAAGGCTCCTCAATAAACTGTGGTATTTAGTGGTTTCTTCTGTCAATTTCATTTTCTCTTCTTTAATGAGATACTGAGCAACTTGTCTCCCAAATTTCCAGAATCTTGATAACAAATCAGAATTAATATTTGATAAAATATGAAAACATTTTGAAATGATATGAGGCTAACTGCTTTCTGCTGCATTTTTGGATTACTAAATATTTACTTGGGCTTGGTTTTTAAAATCTAAATACTAGTAGAAGAGGCAGAAAAGGTAGTCCAATTACTGTGTGTGTTAAAGTTGAAAAATTTTTATAAAATTGAAAAATGTTTGTAAAACTACCATATGCACCATAATAATTATTTTTTTTGCGACCAAATAACTAACAAAACAAGATGAAGAAGGGGTTTTATGCATGATAATTTCAGGAGACATAAACTATCAAGGTTGGAAATGCATGGCTTCAGGAATTTGAGGCAGTTAGTTGGTCATATTGTACCCTCAGTATGGAAACAACGACAAATGCCAATGCCCAGGTTCCTTCCTTCTTTTTATCCAGTTCAGGAAATCGCACTGCCCACATTTGAGTTGGGCCTTTCCCTCTCAATTTTCCTAATCTAGAAAATTTCTCAGAGACATGTTGAAAGATTTGCTTCCATGGTAATTCTAAACCCCATCAAATAGACAAGGTTAAGTACCACATGCACCATTTGCAAACATTCACTTGGGAGATGGCTTATTCATTGCCAATGGTCATAGGAGCCCACCCATATTTCAATCATGATGATTCCTACATTGTGCTGGGTTACTGTGTGGTCCAATTGATGATTGCAAGAGTTGGATTTTGTTTTAAGCACATAGGAGAACAGTTAGGGCTTTGAATGGGGATTCAGTAGAGCTTCTGAAACTCGGGGAAATTTTCAAACAAAGTTTGGCTGCTGCCTGGGTTGGCCTCTCAAACTACTACCACTGATCCTCCAGCCTCAGCCTCTGCTATTCCTGGACTATAGACTGGCAGGACAGGATGGAGGTCAGGAAAGGCAGGAAGTCAATTAATATTTCTCAACATGTCGTTCATTTTTTATTTGCGTTTTAGTAAGATCCTCATTTGGGAGAAACTTCGCTCATCCATTTGAAATGGATTCACTAGGGTAACAGAAGACCTTTCTCTTGAAAGGGGCACAGAGAAATTGCATTTTCTTGCAATATGCCTTAGTCATGTGAACACATGGAAGCATCTCTGTGGTCCCTGGAGTACTGGCTCACACTCCACACTGCTCCTCACCTCCTCCACATCTCCCACCAACCCCCATTCCACTAACATTTTCTAATTGTCACACCATTCTCAGGATATCTCACTGTCCTAGCTACATCCTATTCGACCACATGGGGGCGCCAAAGTAAGCCTAAATTATAATTACAATTTCAAATCCCTTTCCATATGCTTTAAAGAGAAATGAGGAACATTTAAATTGTACCATAGGGACACATTAAACATCTCTTGATGTGTACATCCTTACAAGGTATGAAGGCAATTCATTTAGTTTCTGGCCCAGCTAGGTTCCAGGTACCACCCATTCTGTTGTTTAGTGGCCTCATGACTCCTAGTAGAAATTTAAAATAGAATCACCTTATCCATTCAATATCAGTTGACAAAAATAATATGCATGTCTGTAGTGAAAGATGCCATAGTCTGAAATCTGCCTCTATAACCTGAAGGGGAAGGATATAAAAGGAGAGAAGGAACAGGAAAAAAAGATTTACCCTAACCAAAATTTTCCCAGAATCTAGCTCCACTGCTTTAGTCATTGGCCTTGAGGCAGGTCTTCTACAATGGTCTAAGGAGAATAAAGGCATCATGAGTAATCTACAGTTTCAAAAGATACAGTTAATATATATGATTTCACAGCCTTCATGGCTGTGTAAGATTGGCTTTCTGGATTTTATCAATGGAGTGATCCAGGCAGTTCGCTGCAGAGACTATAGGCAGGGGTGTGATCAATGATACCTAGTGTGAACCCTTCCTACTCATCCTGGAAGAGGTGTCAACATCACAGGGTTAGAGCTCTTGCCTTTACCTCCTTTGATGTCCAGCTAACACTACTGTAACTTTGCCTCAGAAGGACTTTAGAATATCTTAGTATAAATTTGTATGAATTATGCTCATAACCAATGTCTAAGTGCTGCAGGGAATACTAAAGCAAGACCGAAACAGTAGGTCTGCCTATGGCACAAAGTTCATGGCTGCTTAGTTTGAATTCACTGTCCTTGGAGAAAATATAAGCAGCTTTGCAAAAGGGCGGCAAATGTTTATGAAGAATACTTTAAAAGAAAACATAATCCTAACAATTAACGAGACAGTTTTATTGTGAAAGATAGCATCAGCCTAGGGGAGAAACAGATGAGGAATAAAAATGTGATTTTTTTTTTTTTTTAGAGATTTCAAACACACAGAACACTTCAGATCTTGCTTACCCACCCCTGAAAATTATAATTTCAGGATTACATCATACACAAACAGCTAAACTCCAAACAGTCAATCGACAGAGTCTTCATACAGCTCTATGAGGCCAAATTTCTTAAGAACGAAAGCTTTTCATACGATGTTTTAAATAAAACCTCAAACAGACTGTTTATCACTTATCATGAGAAAGAATGCTAAAGAAAGTGGGGCAATAGGAAAGAAAAGAGAGGGGATATAGTGAGCCAGGGAGACCCTGACCAAATAGTATTATTCCACATGGACAATGCCATGTCCAGGACCCCATCAACTCAAACCAATGGGAATGACAAAGCCTTCCCCAGTGAAGCCCAGGGGATGGTCCTCCTCTGGTCTGAGTGTGGATGTGTGGATGTTGATAGTGGGTGCAAAAAGTGCCCACTATAGCTTTGTCCTCTGCCCAAGACACTTACAGCCAGAAGACGGATCCCCTAAGGAGACTGCTCCTACAAAGGTTAACTAAACCTGATTCCTTGATTCAGCTCTATGTACCAACCCCACCTCCCTGTTCAACTTTCTATAATAAACATGCTGAGATTCAAAAGTGCTGCGGCTTCTTTATCTCAGATCCCAGACCACTGTAGCCTAGGTTTTCTGTGTGTCCCTGTCAGGTTAAGTTCTTGAATCCAGGAAAGAGCACAACAGAAGGAAGAGGGAGGGAGAAAGGGAGGCAGAGAGGGAAGGAGGGAGCTAAGTTGTTTTTGTTTCATTTTGTTTTTTAAAATAATTAAATATCTGTTCTGTTTCCAAAGGAACTTTAAAAACACCCATCCCTGAGGTCTTTGTAAACAATCTGGTACAAATAAACCCATGTTTTTTCATCTTGCAAAAAGTTATGTATTTTAAGAAAGAAGATTATCTCCCAAATATTTCCTTTTTAAAATGCTACCAGAAAAATAATTAACTTCTCTCAATAAAAATTGTCTGTGTATCTTTAGGTATACTACTATAAAAATTGTAATGAGGAATGCTAAAAAAAAATCTTGCTGAGCTAAAGGGTGCTGATCTTTACGACCACACGACCACGTGATCTTCATGTGAGCGAGCAGAATAGGATTAGCACAAAGCCTCTCTCTGCTACAATGCTAAGATGATGCGGGTATTTCCTTTGCCGGGGTCTCAGAAAGGTCAGAGTAATCCCTTACAGGTTTTTGGTGCATCATCACAGAAAAGGGACATGTGCCAAGCACTAAATGTGCAGTGGACACTGCAAGTGTCTCAGGGCTTCTCACTCAACATCTTCAAACGACAGTAGAACCGTTCCCACTTTGTGCAGAAACGATTCATAAAGATGAAATCGGCCTGTCAGGGCAAGTAACTGCAAGGATGGACAAGTGCCACTTAGACCATATGTATCTGATCCATGCGCAGAGTGTATCCACTCATTCCATGTTCCAATGCCACCACTGTCTTTGTGTGCAGAAGTATGGGTGCACAGACAGACCACTCATCCTTGTATCCACTCTCCACCACAGAGCTAAAGCCATTCAATGTTAAAAGACCAAAAATAGTATTGATTGTCATAGTATAAAACATAAGTAATAATACATGAACCTACTTACTGATGTTATAAAATGAAGGTCACACCTGAGTTTGTGAAATTACATGTGAACGTTAAACTTTCCTCATAAACCAAAATAAAGTATAAATATGATCTAAAGGCAAGACCTGTGACTTCACTTTAAATGTGGCCTCTCTGTTCAGTGTGTCAACTTAAGATAGATAGGGAACCCTAGACTGCAGAGAGGGGAGGTGAAAGGGTTCTGTGTCCTCAACACAATGCTGAGGAACAAACATAGAATTAACTAAATGCCACCAATAAACTAAACAATTCCAAAAAATTAATTTAACATTGCTTTCTGAAAATGTTGACATGTCTGATCCACAGAAAATCTTGTTTGATTCATATGTTTATCTTGTCCAAGGAATAAACAATAATGAATTTTCAAAAAAGTCTGTTCTTTTCAAAATAATAAGCACACAGGTGGGTGGCTATCAAATGCTGAACGAAGCACAAGGCTCTACACATTTCCTGAGGTCTTTGCCAGTGCTCCCTAGTAACACGGTACAAAATACTGCACCTGTTGAAGAGTAAAATTCAGCTGTCTGGAGCTCACAATGGATCTGTTATAAAGAGTGCTGACGCTTTTCATATGGAAACCAAAGAAGAGACAAAATTAACTTCCTCTGCTTGTTTCTTCTCAAGGTAAATGGAAAACTGAACAAATAAGTCAATGTTCAGATAAGAGACTGTAGTTTTTAATGTTTGGAGGATGGCCTAGTGGGAGAGGTAGTTGAAAAGGCTAAGCAGGGCCAGGTGAGGGGATAAAACAGAGAAAGAGAGAGGGAGAAGAAATAACCAGAAACTAACAATGTATGAAAATGTCTTGTGAAAACTCAATATTTTATTAAATTATTAAGACAAGATTTTTAATTTTTATTTTAATTTATTAATTGATTTTTTTTGTCTGAAAGGAGGTTAGAAGAGAATATTAGACCCTCTGGAACTAGAGTTTATTGATGGTTGTAAGCCTCTACATAGGTTCTAGTTTCTTCTGTAAAAGGAAAGAGTGCCCTTAACCACTGAAAACAAAACAAAAATTTTTGAAAATGATTTTGGACAGAAGTACTTCCATAGATAGATAATTCTCCTCTCAGAAGCAATGAGTTTTTAATAAAAATTCCCAGTGCTAGATGAGATATGTGAGGTGTCTTCTTAAAAGGTGTTGATCAAGAAGTCCTCAGAGGCCCCAAGAATGACAAAGACTATAATCATTGTTCACTGTATGATAACACCCTAATTAAGATACCACACAGTTTGGTCATAGTACATAGAAAAAAAATCAAACTGGAACCAGGCTGGAAGCATCTTCTCTGCTGGCTGGATTTCATAGTGCCAGAAGGCTCTATGCAGGCTGCCAGGGAAGAATTATTATCAACATTCTTACCCATCTGTGAATCTTATGTATTATAATAATAATATTCCAGAAAAGATGTGCCCTCCGGTGTGTTAGTGGTATGATGGTTATGGTAGTAACCAGCTGATTTATACTTGAATTTAATGTCCACACCATAGAAGAAAACTCGCATCTGGTACTGTAAGCATGATCAAGAGCCCATGGCTAGAGTAATTATCATAAGTCTTAGGGAGAAAGTTACTGTTACTGTTCTGCCAAATGTTCTTCTTGTCAAACTGCCTTCTAAATAATAAGGTTTATTATATCCATAGACCAGGGTTGAGCTCAACATTGGTCAAAGAGGTTTCTTATTGCAGCAGACGGTGGTTAATCCAAAAATTTATCACTGAACAAAGCTCTGAGAATAGCTATCCCTTCAGTTCTTGGCTATAAATAAGACATCTACATCATCTCCTCTAGGGTTCAGGGAACATCACAGAAGATGGAACAAAAAGAACCAAAAAGCCAGAGAATGGGGATCTAAGGAGCAAAATGTCATCTTACAGATGTGGCATAGACACTACACTCATGATCTCATTACAGATATGACAATCTGCACAAGACCTAAACATGATTGTGCATGTCAACATTTCATCATGGGTAAAGGAGGGGCCCATAAGCCCTCTGCCCCATCCCTTGCGGGTTATGGGTTATGATTAAGAGAATGATGTGGTTTTCTTCAGTGGTGTAGCCACTGATAAGTCGCTCATACTACTCCTACCCATGCTCAGGTCACAACTCAAAAATTAAACTTAGTGGGACACACCACACACACACACACACAGAGAGAGAGAGAGAGAGAGAGAGAGAGAGAGAGAGAGAGAGAGAGAAGGGGAACTTCTCTGTTAAGAAGAAGGATTCCAGTGGGTGTGGTGGCTTGAATGACAAATGTCTTTCAGGTATTTGAACACTAGGTCACCAGTGCTGCTATTGGAGATGGGGGAAATTGGAATTTTAAGGAGGTGAAATCTTGCTGGAGGAAGGTTGTCAATGCCATCGGTCTCTGACAGTTTGTAGCCTTGCTCCACTTCCTGTTCTGCCTCTGCTTCCTATGTGTAAATGAAATGTGATCAATCATCCAGCTTCCTGCTCCTGCTGCCATGTACTCCATAGCTCTGGAACCATAAATCTAAATAGTTTCTTTATTAAGTTGCTTCCCATAGCAGTAGCAAAATGAAACAACTAATACAATGGGCAGGGGCCAAGAGGGAGTGACAGGGTGTGTGAAATGACTGAAGTTCTTTATATACATGCGTGGAACTATTCAAATATTAAAAAAAAAAAAATCCAGGAAGAATCTTAACAACCTGCAACTCTATTCCAAACATACTTATTCAGCATTATAGTTAGTAGTACCTGTTAGGACTGCTAAAGCCTTCAAAAATTGAAAAAAAAATCTATGATATAATTTTTTTAAAAAGACCAATGGTATCGTGATGGGTATTCTTGGTTACCAACTCAACTATATTTGGAATTAACTAAAACGTAAATATGGAGGGCATACCTGTGAGGAAATTTTGCTGAATTTGAAGTGAGAAGATCCACTCCTAATCTAGATCTTTGAGGTGGAAAGATCCACCTTTCATTTGGGTCACACCTTCTCCTGGAAGCCTATATACAGACATGGAAGAAGGAAGCATCACTCCTTGCCTGCTTGCCCTCACTAGCAAGTTTATTCCTTCACTGGCATTACAGCCTATTTCTTTGGGATTCCAGTGTATACTAAAGACTAGATGAGACATCTAGACTCATGGACTGAACTACTAATAAATTCTTGGCCCTTTTGTTCACAGCCAGTCATTGTTGGATTTTCGGAACTACAGCCTATAAGTCATTCTAATAAATCCCCTTGATAGATAAAGACATAGATAGGTAGATAGATAGATAGATAGATAGATAGATAGATAGATAGATAGATAGATAGATAGGATAGATACATACATAGATACATAGATGATAGATAGATAGATAGATAGATAGATAGATAGATAGATAGATAGATAGATAGATAGGATAGATACATACATAGATACATAGATGATAGATAGATAGATAGATGATAGATAGATAGATAGATGATAGATAAATAGATAGATGATAGATAGATGATAGATGATAGATAGATACATACATACATAGATATATAGATACATAGATCGATACACAGATAGATAGATGATAGATAGATAGATAGATAGATAGATAGATAGATAGATAGATAGATGATAGATAGATACATAGATACATAGATAGATAGGTACATACATACATAGATAGATACATAGATAGATAAATATTCATTCTATAAGTTCTGTTACTCTCGAGAACCCTAACTAACACAGTATTCTCAAAGTTCACCTTGGCATCAAGGGCCCACAACTAGTACTTGGTTGTTCACTGAAGGCTTTTTGCCTTCAATCCTGTCTGGTTCGTTGCCTCACACACTGTCAGTGTTCTCCTACCTCTCCCTGCTCGTCCTCCTCACCTACGGTCCTCTGATCTGTGGGACTCCAACAGCGCTGTAGCCTTGTCTGCCTTTTCAGACTTGAATTGTACATTCGCATTTTGTTAAATATTTGATATTAACAAAAATGTCTTTTGAACTTCATATGCTGATTTTGTGAAGTATTTCTGAACTCTAAGCTTCACAATGACTGGGGAAATATGTGGTTTTATTACCAGTCACTAGAGCAGAGTTCTTGGCATATGATAATTTTTCAAATGTGTGGAACCAAATGATTTCCAAAGACCCCATTCTTATCAGACAACGGCTTTGAGCATATGGACATTTATTTATTTTAGTGCTACGGACGAAACCCAGGACCTTACACGTTACAGCATGTGCATTGCCACTGACTGTGTTTACCCCATGCTTATTTTATCAGACAGGATGTAACAAAAAAGCCTGTGTAGGCTGGCCTTAAACTCAAATCTCCCTGTCCCAGCCTCCCAAATGCTAGGATTACTAGCCTGTATTCCCATGACAGACCTTTGGGTCCGTTATCCCCTCTGACTTTAATGTACTTCATCTTTATTTAGTTTTTAGTTTTGTCTCAGGGCTGTAAAATTATATTTAAATCAATTCCATTTGCCTGTCATTCATCATAAAGTGTTTTTCCTCCGTGAATGAATATTTTGCTTTAATTCTGTAATAGTTGAGGTGATTCTCTGTCAGGAACTTAATATTTTAGTGTGAGTAGCAAGTGTTAACCGGCTTCTCTCCACCCCTAGGTCTTTATTTCAATTAGGATAATATGGTCATTAAATTAAGACATCTATTATGGTGCCAGTGCGCATATAACAGACAGGAAAATGTCTCATATGGGTCAATTGGAATCATTTTGCTAAATTAACATTGCAGCCTTTTTATAAGAGGGTCTTACTAGATACTGTTATTAGCAGAGATAGCACACAAATTGAAATGAGGTTTTTATGTTTTTCATACTCTGAGTGGATCTTCAATGGACAAATCTGTATAGGTAGCAGCTGGGCTTTCAAAATATGCACTGCTTTGTACAATATTATCATGCTTGCTTACATGAGTCAGTACATAATAAAACATACAAAGAAGTGTTCAGCAATTTAAGAGACATGTTACTTGAAATTATTTTATCTGAATGTCTTCAATGTTCTCAATATATTCATGGTTAAATATATCTGTGAATAAAAGATCTGTGCTACAGTTCAAATATCTATGCCTCCCCAAAACATACATGTTGTAAGGCTAAGATGCAGGCTCTTTGGAAGATTGTTGCATCAGGTGAATACTTATGGATAGGGTGAGTGTAATACATTTAGTCACAGGGAGACAAGAGAGTTTCATCAACACATTCACATGAAAGAGCACATGAAGAAGGCATTATTTGCATGGGACATGTCCTGACTAGACACTGAATCTGCCACTGTTACTTTGATCCTCTCATCCTCCAGAACTGTGAGCAAAACTCGTCTACCATTCATCAACCACCAGGTCTATGCCATTTAGTCTAGCAGCCCTGAGACCCTAAGAGACTCTTCCGATTTTCATGATTATTCTATTTTCATATGACACAATGCTCGATCAAGGCACTTGGCTGCACTCTGCAGTGATCAACATTGTTTCCTATTGGTTGGCTCACTGCTCAAGGATTAGTCACAGAAATAAAACCGAGATGAAACACACCCCATGCTCTAGATGTTCTTCTACTTTCCTACTAGATGCATGGCCTTGGAAGTGTCACATATTCTCTTACTTTGCCAACAGTAAAACCTAGATCCTGCTTGACTTAAATATTGTGAGTAATCATTACTAAAGTAAGATATTGCAAAGGCATGGGACAAACCAAAGACTTTGTGTTATGATTAATCTGCATTTCCGATCTTTAGCTAGTTCCACCACTCGAGTCCCATCCACATTCTTCTCTCTGTTTTCCAATTTATTTACCTTTCCCAAAGCATGTCTTAAATAACCTCATCTGTCACTCATGCAAGCTTTCTGTGATGTTTGGCTCTGGAAGCTCCGAGTGTTACAGCCTGAAATATAACAAGCCAGATTCCCCACTTTGCTCCATTCTCCTGTATTTCAATGCTGACAATCAACTTGAAACTAAGGACAAAGATGGCTATTAGTACAAAATGGGAAGGGCTTCAGATAGTTATTGTCATTAGCAGGCTATTTATGAAGTAATAATTTATCCGTTTTGACAACTTTTGCTTATCTTTCTGGTTATCTTTCTTCTTGGTTATCTTTCTTTTAAAAAATAAAAATAAAGTAAGTTTAAGTAGGACTTGAGAATATTCCTACAGATTCTCATAACAGAAACACCAAAGAGCAATAAGTAAAATACCCTAAGGCATCACTATTCCTACCACACATAGTACATATTTTCAATGTATTCTTAAAGATTATCAATTTAAGGTAATATTTTAGGTTGGCAATCAGTATGAGCTGTGAAGACAAAGCATTAGCCTCCAGGACCTCCTGAGGCCATTGGCTGGAGCCAACCTTTCCCAGAGGAAACAGAATTGAGAACCAGTGTTTCGACATATAGAGAACTCTGAACTTCAAAGCAGAGCTGATGTTTCTCCTGACCTAGGGGTTATCCCCACCCCACTAGAACACAGGGAAGACACAATCTCTGAATAAACACAGAAGACTCAGCAGTATCAGGTCCATCCACTGAGTTTCCCCTCAGTGATCAATTAGTCAGTTTGCATTTACACACCTGCAAATCATACAAAATTCCAGAACGAACAGATCTTCGCTCACTTACTCTCCTCTCAAAATGTATAAAGGACTTGCTTTTGGCCAAATGTTGTACACAGAACTAAAGATAAATATGTTCTTGACGAATGTAATCCCTCCGTAGCAAAGAAACTCAGCAGGCACACATGCATTTATGATGGGTTCCCTGAAATATTTTTTAAAATTCCAAAGTTCCCTAGCAACTAACAAAAGTCACCTTATGTTTTCACATTTCATTCTGTGATTAATATAAGTTGTCACAACTGAAAATAAGCACACTCAGGTAACATAAAAAGGACCCAAGAGGAAGTTTTTTTTTTCTTTAAAGCAAGAGAAGAGAACACAGGAATTGGGACTTTCCATAAAACTGTCACACAAAGTTGGTCACATACTGTATGAATCTATTCATAAAATGTTCTTGAAATGAGAACGTTATACAGATGGGGAAAACCTGTGGTTTCTGAGTGTCAGTGATATTGAGGACAGGGTGACGAGGACTCTTACTTAGAGATACCAGAAAGGTGTGATTCTGAGTGACCTCAGTTCTGTATCTTGACCTTGATCGTGATGGGTTTTATTTGAAACCACATGTGTGATAAATTGGCATCTCACTATCAACACAGACTATACCCATGCCAAGTTTCTGGGTTTGAGATGTACTATAGGTATACGAGCTACAGTCACTGTGGAAACTGGATGAAGGGTAAAGGGAATCTGTGTTATCATTGTAACAACGTATAGATCTGTAAGTGTATTAAAATCAAACATTGGGTCTCTCTCTCTCTCTCTCTCTCTCTCTCTCTCTCTCTCTCTCTCTTTCAAGGAAGCAAACACTAGGGACTTCCCATAAATCCACCAGTTGAATACTGTGTGGGAACGAAATATACTTTTAATTTGTAGCAGAGGTGACACTCGATATGTTAGACAATTAAGCAGTGTGACCCAAGACTTTCAACACTGATGAGGAAATAAGTTACAAATGTTAGGTTACCTAAGAACAGCTAGAGAGAGACAAAAGCAGAAAAAAAAAGAGAGGTTTGGTTTGACCTCAGGCAGGACCATGCTTATTCACAGCAAGGAGGTAATTTGTGCCCCATGTGTGAAGAAGGCAAAAAACCCCTACAGAAGAAGATGAGATGTATCCCCCTTGCAAAAGTGGAAATGACTTCTGTGGTCTGCAAGGGAAGTTGGGAAGTGTAGTCTTTTCAGCAGAAAACTATCATCCCTTACTCTGAGGTGATATAAAAAATGCAAGGCAGGGATGATATAGCTGTTTTCCCACTAAAGGAGTTCTTAGTTCTTTGAAGAGGAGGTACTCTGGTCATGTAACATGGCCGACTGAAATGGATCAGGTGATTTCCATCCTGTGCTCCCTGAAGAAACTTAGAAAATAATTATTAGAGGGCTGTAGGCAGATGATTTGGTTACAGAGTAGAGCTGGGAGATTTTGTGGGAAGGGTGGAGAAGAGGAAGAGCAGAGGTAGGGGTGACAGAGTCGTTCAGTGAGAGAACTTGGGAACAGGATTGACAATGATGATGACTGGTCCCATTACCAGGACTGTTGTACCAAAATGAGCCAACGGAGACAGCAGAGAGCTACAGAGCATCAAAGAAACGGAACAGGAGAAAAGAGAGGACTCATGTAAAGCACTGTAGATGGCCTGGGGTGAAAGAGATGAAACTCCCGTTTAGCCAGTCTCTCTTCGTGGCATCTAAAAGGTCTTTTTTACAGATGTATCAGGGACAAATGGAACTGCAGCAGGGTGAGAGCTTACAGTGAACATTTAGTTTGAATGTAGGGGGTTCAGTAAGAAAACGATTTTAAGAGACAGGGTAGAAACAGGTGTGGGACTAATAAGAAGGAAAGTGATCAAGGGGGAGGAACAAAGTGCGAGGGAACCAGGAGGAACATTTGTCTGGTCCCGTTTGTGGAGGCCCCATTTCAAATGCTGGCAGTAGAAGCAGTGTTATTCGAGGAGGGTACCAGTCCAGTCTCTGCAGTAGTCAGATCTAATTCCTTTTGGAGTGCAGAAGCGGTCAAGGAATGGAGCTGGTCCTGGACAGTGTTAAGCTGATCTAAACTAGTGAGTCAGGGGTGGAGGATGAATTGATGCAAAGACTTTAGTCCAGATGGTTTCAGTCTTAAACCCCAAAACAATGCCCAGAGTGTCAAGAAGAGTGATGAGTTGGGTGGCCCATGGCCCATCATTTCCCTTTTAGATGTCACCTAAAATGCTTTTGGGTGTTTGCAGGCAGTGGTTTCTTTGTAACTGCTTCAAAGCTGTCAGAGGGGTGATGAGGGAAACAGCAGTGAGAGTCTCCACAAAGGGTCCATCCAAGGGGTGGTGACAAAACTTAACAGTAGGCAAAACTCCAAAATGTAAGTCAAGAGGTAATAACTGCACAACATTGTGAGGAACATTAAGAGACAAAATACATGGGGAAACTTTGTATCACGATTAACATGCAATTGTGCATCTGACTGTACCATGTCCTGTACCATGTACTGTAGACATATAAGGTAACTGTAATTAGCTGTTTGTTTCCATCAGGTCCCTGCATAAGAGCAAGCCAAGTGGAAATGATGAACTTTGTATATTTTTTAAGAATGTTAACAATATCACCTATCATTTCATGAACAAAAAATAACAGAGTTCCTCAAGTAAAACACAATTCTTGGTTACAACTTGATAAGGTGAAATTTTAAAATTGGGACCATTACCTTAAATGACTATGTGTAGTATTTGAAAACAAGACTCAATACATTTTAACATTAAATTGTTTTACCTACATCCCAAGATTACACAGTAAATGTATTTTATATTGTGGAGCTTTGTAAAAGGACGATTTAATTCTAAGTTGTATTCTCTCCCCCCAAAATATTCCGAGTTTCCAATTCTAAAAGCATATCCCTAGAAACAATGACTGCCTTGTCAATAGTAAATCATTTATTTTACAAAGTTTGCATTGAACAGCCAGAATGTTTTTCTAAAATTAACCCTATTAACAGAAAATTTTAAATATCTCTACATTCTCACTCCATACACTCAACCAACAGATAAAAGATGCAGTCAGTCATGTCAAATATGCAATAAATAATTTACACATAACATGGGCTGAATTTATGAGAGCTAACGCCAACTCTTCACTCCTTTGTTGATAACCTCTAGCTTGCCACACACAGCAGTAGCATGTAAAAAGAGGATTGTTTAGAGATATCATTTGTAAAGCACGATAACCAAATTAGATGAGTTTAAACAAATAGTGCCTTTTGGAATTTCTTAGAAAACATCTACATTCATCACTGGCAAAGCCCAAATATCTCTTCTAGGCTTCAAAGTAAGAGTACAGACACTTGAAATGGAAAGTTAGAGGCTAGATTACAGTCTCAAAACACTTCACATGAGCCCAGGTTAGCGGCAACCTTCATTCAAGTCATCTCCTCCTGAAGAATCTAAAGGTTTGGGAATCCTTAGACTCATTAGAATTAAAAGAATCATATGTTGACTATAAAGATATGCCAACTATCAGAGACACTGCTTGGATATTCACAATACCTTTCTAAAGCTGTGAGTTTGATGACAGAGTATTAGGCATCCTTCTTTAAGGAGAAAACATGGTGATTAGGGTAGGATCCTAGAATTAGCTTTTGCTAGGAGAAAAAATTAAATGCCAGTGTAAAAGGCATGGCCAATTGAACTAACACATAGGTCCCATATCAGTTGGGACCAGTTGGGACCAGTTGGGACCAGTTGGGACCAGTTGGAACCAGTTGGAACCAGTTGGAACCAGTTGGAACCAGTTGGAACCAGTTGGAACCAGTTGGAACAAGTTGGGTGGTGAGCTTATACACAAGGTTCCCCTTTTCACAGAAGCATCATCCGTCAATTCAGGAGAGACTGAGAGCAAAGTGATAATTGCTATTTGTCTCAAGGTCGTCTGAGACATTTAGGATATGGGTACAGAGTCTGAGATTCCCCCACTGGGCAAGAGAATCCATGCACCTGTCACGTGAGACATGAGAAGTAATTTATCTCTCACACAATCTTTTATAAGCAATTTTAATGTACATTTTTGAATATTATTTAACATTTAAAATTTTTAAGTTTACTTTAAGCTTGTTTTATTTTACTTTCTTTGAACTAAATATTAATAGCATATACAGAGTACTACATGATGGGAGATGGGAGGAGACTTTAGGATAGAAAATACAAAAATTACCCTCTCCATGTTTTTCTCTGTAAATAAACTACATTTGTACTTAACATAACTGTTACCATTAACTTGTATATCTTAATTATCTTCAGGAGTTCAAATACATTTCAATTATACTCTCTGGGTGTGATTATAAGCCAGAGCCACCAGAAAGATTAAAGTGAACTGTGAACTATATAGGAGAGGGGCCTCAGACAATCTTGTGGGGTTACCTTAATCAGCTTAGATATTAAGAATTGAAAGTTTTAAATTGAGTTCACCATAATAGCCACTTTTCTAATATATATTGAGACCAGATTTTGACTGAGAGCTAACAAATAAATTCAGTATGAGTTCTATCAAATGGAGTTTTTAAGATAAACCTGCAGCCAGGGGGAGGTTCTGTACTTTGGAATGGGAAATTTGGAACCTCTTGCAGGGCCCATGATCAAGGGAAAAACAAGGGTTAATATCTAGTCATTTGTTGTGTTCTCTAAGTCTCAGAATGACTAAACACAGCTGGAAAGTAAGGGGGCATCTACAATCTATACGATTCCGGGATTAAGAATACACTGGGCCAGTGAGAAGTTCTCAGAGCCTTTGGCAGATCCAATTCACAGCTACTGGAAAGTCTCCAATGCCTTCCATGAGGCAGATCTTAAGACAGAATGAAGCTCCAATGAGCTTGCAGATCTAATAGGGCACCTCTCCATTGGGCCCAATGGATTACCTTGACTTGGTGTTTTGTTATTCTGTACACATGCTCTGGTCAAATGCAGCATGGCCAGAGTGTGTCAAAGTGAGACTCACAGAGTGAGACAGTAGGTGAGAAAGAAAATTCAGAAACAGTAAAAAGAAAGGCTGTCTCAGAAAAATGGGTGGTCCTAACAGGTACTATTGGGCCTAGGACAGGAATCAATGAAGACTCAGAGATAGGCTTGAGCCACAGTGGACTAATGTCCTATCCCAGGTATTTGATACCATATGTTAGATTACTAAAGATTAGATAAAGAGAGAGGGAAGTCGAGAAGAAAGAAAGGCTTTGTCTGATCTTAGGTGGAACCATGTTTATTCCCAACAAGGGGCCATCTTTGTCATTCACGTGTGCAGATGGCCAAAATGTCTACAGAAGAGGATGGCATGCAACCCCTGATAGGGCTGGAAATGAATTCTGGGGTCTTCAAAGGTAGCTGGGAAATGTATTCTTTCAGAAGAAAACTGTTATCATACATAAAAGCTCACCTGTTTACCCAGCTGACACTGTATCCTCATGACTTGATAATGAGATATTTTTTAAGGATAGAAAAAAGCTTGGAGCCAGCCAGCAAACATCGCTCCAGAGTTTATATTGCTTCTAATTCAGGGCACAAAATTTCTGGTTATTACCTTACGTAAAAATGAAAAATATCTCAACTAAAAATTCAAAACTTTTTCCTCAGAAATTGTTTAAAAAGTAGTATTATTAAGTCATCCAAATTAGAATTGATATAAGAAGCTTAAAATACAAAGCAATTTTTTGTACTAATGGGCTGAAGTGCCTCTTGAGTCTTTCTTATCATCAGTGTCTACAGTTATACTATTTCTGTTGGGGTAAAATTGTCTACATAATGTCATTACCTAGGTCCCCTGTGTATAAAGATAATGGAAAGTGCTTCCACACGTTTCAAATGCATTATGTTCTAAAAGAATACTAACTTTATCTAATGTAAGTTTCTAACAGGAACATTTCTGAAACTCTAAAATAATTACTAAAAAAATGCCTTTAGATTCATAGCTGCAACTTTTATAAAATAACATATTTTGAAAGATATCACTCTATGTGTGTTGTTAGGATACAAGAGATTCCAAGCTCAAATATTCATCAATTCCATCTATACAAAGTACAGCTGTCTGTTGGTTAGATGTCAAGACAGCCTGGTGATAAAATCTGTTCTGAATAAGATCACCAGTCCACACTACAAAACATAATACCTGGTCCATTTCAAACTTATTATATAGCTCATTCTGCCTGTGGTTGGCTGACACAATTCTGCAGTAACTACACAGTGTGTGTTGTGGATATATTTTCATAATTTATTACTCTTCTGACTCAACCTCTAGTGGTTTCCATAAATGAAAATGTAAAGCTAAAGAGAGAAAGAAGAAAATGCCACTCTATCTTTGATGTGACTACCTGAGGCATGTAGATGCAGGAAGCTAGTTCAAGAGTATTACAAGTTTGTAATTTTAGCCTTAGAGGCAACCTACCCCCTCTAATACATTTAGAAAATACCTTACATTTTGAGGTGCTTTTTTTCTCTTTTCTCTCTCTCTTTTTTTTAACTATTTTTTATTGGATATTTTATTTACATTTCAGATGTTATCCCCTTACCCCATTTCTCTCCCCTCCCCACCCAGGAACCCCCTATCCCATCCCCCTCCTCCTGCTTCTATGAGGATGTACCCCCACCGATTCCCCCTACTCCCACTTCCCCACCCTCGAATTCCCCCACACTCATCATCCAGCCTTCATGGGTCTCCTCTCCCACCTATGCCCAACAAGGTCATCCTCCCCTACATATACAGCTGGAGCCATGGGTCCTTCCCTATGTGCTCCCAGGCTGGTGGTTTAGACTCTGGGAGGTCTGGTTGTTTGGTATTGTTGCTCTCCTCATGGGGTCACCAACCCTTTCAGCTCCTTCAGTCTTCTCTCTAACTCCTCCAATGGGAACCCCTTGATCAGTTCAATGGTTAGATGTGAGCATCGCCTCTGAATATGTCAGACTCTGGCAGATGTCTAAGGAGACAGCCATATCAGGCTCCTGTCAGCATGCACTTCCTAACATTCACATCAGCGTCTACCTTTGATGACTACACATGGGATGGGTACCCAGGTAGAACAATCTCCAGACGTCCTCTCCTTCAGGTTCTGTCCCACACTTTGTCTCCATATTTGCTCCCTTGAGTATTTTGTTACTCCTTCTGAGAAGGACCAAAGCACCCACACTTGGCAGTATAGTGTCGTTTATACTATATAAGGTTATATAGCATAGTCGTTATAAGGTCTATTTCTCTGATAGGTTATAACAAAAGGACAATGCAAAATGTTAGCCATTCTACTAAAATTACCTCTTGCCACCCTCAAAAGAAGTTTGTTTCCTTGAATAGAAGTATACTATAATGTTTTACAACAGTTTTGAATCATTTGAAATATAATAAAAATATAATTATATACTTATATATTATGTATTAATTATATGGTATATATTGCATATTACATTATTATATATTACATTATTATATACTGTATATAAGTATATAAAATAGAACATAATAGAGATATGGTATTTTTATATAAAATCCTGCGTTGCTATGACAAAATACATGACTGAATAATTTACAAAGAGGCTTACTAGATTCACACTCTGATTGCTAGAGAATCCAAGCCAGCATGGTATTGTTATCCTGATAATCTCTATCTGCCTATGTTACTACATTGCGAAAAAGCAATAGGAAGCACACACTCAAGTGTGTTGAGTGGCCTACCTTTATAACAATCTATAGCCACAAAAACTAGCTCCGTTAAGACCAGCTTTAATTTCTCTGGAAACAGTGTCTCCATAACCTTCCACTCACACCCACATCTTAAGAGTTCTATCCTCAGGGAAAACAGATGGTGGCAGTCTTTGTGGAGCTCCAAGGGTTCAGAGAGACTCCAAGGGATGATACAGCAGTGGAAAAGGAGTCTGAAGAGTCTGTAATAGCTACAGAGCACCCAAGGGGCAAAAAGTAAGTCTTGTAGAAAAATGCTTTCAAAGCATGGACTCACGAAATTGGAAGGAAAAATGGCTGAACGCCCACAAAGGTTGAGCTGAGTAAGCCTCAGGGAGGCAGACATCCAGGACAGGGAGGTGTGCAGCAGCCTGGAGATCACACAAAACCTGCCGAGATGTCCTGTCTAGCTTCAGCATCATCCAAACTTTGGGCAACATCAGGATATCTGAGATGAGTCTAGGCAAAGGTCCAGCATGTATGTGCTTCAGAAATCAGAAACCTTGAGCCAGATCAACGATTCACTGTAATGAATACTTGCATACAAAGCTGTCTTGGCATATATATGTTATGTGACACACTGCATTTTCCAATCACACTATGGTGAATGAATATTCAATAAACAAATATTCAATGGAGAGGTGGGAAAGATAGAGGAACGGAGCAGTGATTGAGTAGTGGAGAGATGTAGAAATTGAAATGATGGTGGTGATGGCTGTAAGATAAGCCTACCATGGACAGGAGAGTATGTAATTGCTGAATGGAGCTGACAGGACAGTATACAGCAGTCTGGGGCATGCACTCCAATCCTGCTCCAATACACAATCACCCGGGTTCTGAGCAATGTCAGGGTATCCAAGATGAAGAATGGTTCATATTCTGGAATGGACCTCATCAAAAGACCTCTATGCTCTGTGCTGCCTCTGGTGGCCACTTTGGTGTTGCCCTAGGATGTGTTAGAGCCTGAGGTTTGTGTGGATGTCTGTGGGCCTTCAGTAACCAGAATCCACATTGATGTCCCTGGCTGGAGTTACCAGGGAAGGCAATATGGATGGATGTCTTTGGTCTGGACTGCTGCCTGAAGTCATGCTGATGTCCTTGGGCTGTGCTGCCACTGGGGACCCATGTTGATGTGAGTGACCTATGTAGTCACCTGAGGCCATATTGATGTCTGTGGTCCATTTTGCCACTGAAAGCCATGTCTGGGTTCATGATCCTACTGCAACCAGGATCTGTGTTGATGTCTGCATCCTGAAACCAAATCCATGGGCCATCCTGTTTGCAGGGGCTATGATAGCATCTTTGGCCCATGCAGTGCAGAGACTTGTGTTGATGTCCATGGTCTGTACTGCCATCAGAGACCATGCTGAGATCTGTGATCCATACTGCCACCAGAAACCATTTGAATGTCCATGATCTGTGCACCTGCTGACTGTAAGGGAAAAGGAGCTACTTTTGACATGGTGTTAATGACTGCACACTCAGAGTTGAGAAAGAGGGACATAGAAGGCATCTGTCACAACCCCTAACCCCCCTCAAAAAAGAAACAGCCTACACAGAAAGCCATCAAAGAGAACTCTTAAAAATTATAATAGGGATTCTGAAGTATAGCTCTATACAATTAATGGCTTTTGGAATGAGAGGGGGTTCAGGTGGTCTTCTTTCTTTTTCTTTTTTGAAGGGAGGTGGAGGTCACAAAGGGTGGTGGGCAGACTTGAGATTCATGATGTGAAATTCTCAAACAATTAATAAAAATATTATGAAGACAAAGGACTTCCACATTGTCCCAACACTGCCACATTGGGAACTGATGTTTATATTTATGAGACACAACATGTCTTAATGTTTATTTACATTGCAAAATCACTAAATCATGGTAATCAATATATCAATGACATCACAGTGTGTTTTTATCATACAAGAATTCAAAAGCCTGCTGTTGGAAATTTAAATCATGCAAGCCACTCTGATTAACAATTACCACAGAGCTCTACATAAAAAAGTTAAATAAGTGTTGAATACAAGAAATAGAAAGCTTTATTTTTTTAATGTGCCACCATTGCAGAAATGAACAAATAAAACACACCACGTCATATGGTAGATCTTGTAAGGACAATCAAAAAGTAAAAGATCTAAATAAACATAGATAGAAGCCCAAAATACAAAGGGAGATCACTGGAAATGCTGAAATGTGATGTAATTTGCATAAAGTTTTAGATTATATTTATGACATATTTTATAATGCACACAAATATCATATTTGTGGGAGAATACACTGGCAGGATGAATGTTAAATCTGTCATTAAAGTTTCTTCAAGAGAAGGGGAAAAGGAATAAATTAGAGACGGTGGCTTCAGGGCACTTCAGATGTATCTATAATGTCATATTTACTTTAGCAATGGGAAACATGTAGCAAGTTGTTTCAAAAACTGCAAATTAGGATGCAATTTGTTTTTATCAGTAATAAATATTGTCTTTTAAAAGTATTTTAGACTGACACAAAGCATTAGTGTGTATCTATGAGGCACATTAGATTTAGGTATGCGTCCAGTAGTTCAGTCACCACTGGCAATGTCATCCTGTCTCTGCGTGGAGCGCAGAGTGAGATATTTGCTGTGTACTGTTGTGCCTATCATTCCAGAAACTTCTCTGTGTCAAGACCTGTATCTCTCCTTCCCCCACTCCCATGTACTCCCCAGTTTTTAAGAACATGCTTACCAAAGACCCTGGAATCTCATTTTAGTTTTTATTTAGAGAACCATCACTGAGCATTGATAAGACGAAAAGAATATCGTTTACAAAACACACTGTGAATGTTAAAATTTGTCCTTTATCTCGAAGGCTCCTCATTGTCTTCATTGGAAGAAAAGAGGTTTTATAACAACTAATCTATTTGGCCATGCATCATTCTTGCTTGCACAAGGTTTAGACAACACTCAATTAGACCCTATGCTCAACAGTCTCAGGAGGCTCAACTGAGGGAAAAGGAATCACTCACAGACGGCATGTGTACTCCTATGCTTGGAATCTTGGCAACAGTTGGGCTAAATGAACTTCTGAAAGGTTCGTAGAAGCTTCCAGCCCAAACATCCACTGTGTCTCAGCGTCCCAAAGGCCAATTTTATGATCTGTGGCTCTTCCCGGTCTTTGTGAGGATTCTTACAGACCTGAAGCTTTATTAGAAGAACACTAGCCTAACTCATTCATTACAACCATGGCAGGTCCAGAGATGTGACACAAGATGCAGCAACAAAGGCTGTGCTACTGAGCTGCTGCGGTGCCCTCTCCTTCCCATTCTGCTTCAGAATTTGAGGTAAAATCAAATAGTTCAAGTTGGTGAGAGCCATTGGCTTTTGTCAGTGCATGCCTCGCCCATAATATGCACAGATTATGCAAGACTATGAAGTACTTTAACCACTTCTACCATTGATCGACCCCCCCCCATAGAAAAATCATTGTCCCATAGCTTCCTATTGGGGTGACAAGATTTCTCAACTCCTGCTTCCTCCTCTTTCTTTGACAGGCATTTTGCCTACAATATCTTTCGCTCTCCTGGGGACTTTTGTAGTCTTGCTTTTGTTTTAAGGGGTTTGCGGGTTAGAGATTTTGGTTGGATTTTTAGAAAGAGACTTTCACTAGGTAACCCTGGGCTGACCCGGAAGCTCCACGTGCTCCCTTCTCAGCCTCGGAGGACTAACATCACTGGCACGCATCACTGCACTCAGGAGTTTTTCAAATCTAGTCTCCGCTTCTGCTTTATAGCAACTCCACTTGAAACAAAGGCTGCTGTATGACCTGGAGCCCGTGACAGCAAGGTCAGTCTCAGAAAGGTCAGGCAAGGGTGGCTGTAAAACTGCTAGAGTGAGCAAGGGAAAAACAGACAGACAGTCTACAGGGTATCACTGCTGCCTGGACCAAGAGGAAATATCAAGTTAGCATCTCTTCAGTCCCAGGAGTTTCACAACCATTGTCTCCTCCTCCATCACCTCCTCCTCCTCCTTCACCTCCTCCTTCACCTCCTCCTCCTCCTCTTCCTCCTCCTCCTCTTCCTCTTCCTCCTCTGCCTTCTCCTCCACCTCTTCCTCCACCTCCTCCTCCTCTTCCTCCTCCTCCTCCTCCTCCTCTTTCTCCTTCTTCTAATCATCTTGTCTGAAATAGATACTTCTATTCACATTGAAGCCATCACATTTTTTCACAAATATTTATGTCCATTTTCCTGTGCTGTACACCAAGTTTTCCTAAGTACGTAAGCAATTTGAATTTGATGAGGGCCGTGAAATATAGAGGAAGATGTCCATTTTCGCACAACGTAATGGAGAGCAGTCTTCTAGAGCAATGAACATTTAAGCAGAACTGAGACACAGATGGGTTCACTCAACTGAGGTAAGCCAGACAGGGGCCAAAAGGTAGCACCAGCAGAGGGGAACTCAAAGTATTAATGAAAGGAACAGGGAAAAGTTCACGTCCCAAGTTCCTTAGAAAGGATGAGACCAGGATTCAGCATCAGCCTCCACTCCAAAGACTGTGTTCATTCGTTTCTGCTAAACTTAGAATTGAAGACGAAAGCAGACATAACTAAAAGTTAACATTCATCGAACATGTCTAGAGCTAATCCCCACATCTCTCACTTCCTGGCACTGGGGCCTCTTGTCCTTTGTGCTGTGCAAAAAACCCAGAAGCACAGAGTCATGAAGGTCTTTTCTGAACACAGAAGCTCCCCTGATGGGAGTTGGCGGCAAAAACACTTTCTAGGTTAGAACGTTGCTGACGGTGAAAAGCTTCTGAGACATCGCCCTTTGCCTTCTTGACGTCCTTGCTCACTCTGCACAGTGTTCTGTCTGTGAATGAACAGCAGGGTTTTGGTTAATAACCCAGTGTACTTTTATATGATGCTATAGTCCTCGTGCCTTTGGCAGTTATTACTTTGGCTCTGGATCGATACATGGCTCAGCCACTGAGAATACTCACTGCTCAGTCAGAGGAAGAAAGTTCAGTTCTCAGCACCTTAACTGAGCAGGCAGCTCACAACTGGCTATCACTCTAGTTCCAGGGAATCTAGAGCCCTCTACTGGTCTCCACAGGCACAGGCATGCACGTGTACATATCCACACACATGTACATAATTTAAAAAAATAAACCTTTTTATTATTACTTTTGCTGATTTAAAAATGCTAATTTTAAGTGATTATTCAAATCTTACAAAATAAAAATGTTTTCCCTTTCCAGAGTAATGGAAATAGTTTTGTGATTCTGTGTTCAGCTAATGTAAATTATCTCCTCCGGACGCACCCCAAATGTTGCAGAAAGGAATCTGAACAATTTTTATTAGGGAATGACAAGTAACTAGAATATAATATTAAGGAACTCATAATAAAGCAATCTTCAGTGCAGTCATTTACTTCGGCAGTTGATGGATTCTATTAGCAGAGACATTTTGGCGGTGGTTTCCAGGTGGGGCATGATTAATCATGACTCCTGCAAGGCACTAATTTTTCATTAACCAAGTAAATAAATATTTTTACATCTTTTAATTTCAGTACCTAAATCAACCAGAAAAAAAAAACTTTGTTTATTCACTAGGGCATGAGAGAGTGCTTCGAAAATAAAAAGCCAGTGTTGACCAAAAAATAATTTTGATACCAGAACAGGGGGATAACACAGGGGTACATATTCAGGGCAGGAAGAAGAACTTAACCTGACGAAGTTTCTAATAAGAGGCCAGCCACTGGTTAGGATGATGGCTCAATCAGTAAAATACTTGCTGGTAAGTATGAGTTCAGATCTCCAGCACCCACAGGGAAAGGGGCACAAAAGCATGCATTTGTAATCCCCTACCCTGGGAAGATGGAAACAGAAGGATCCCTGGGGATTGTTTGCAGGCAAGTCTGGCCAATCAGAAAGCTTCACATTATGTCATAGACACTGTCAAAAAAATTAGATAGAAAGCCATTGAGAAAGGTATTCAGTGTTGACCTCTGGCCTCTGCACACATCCTCACAAATGTTCATGCATACATAAACATCTATACATACAGAGAGAGAAAGACAGAGACAGACAGAAAGAGAGACAGACAGACAGAGAGAGAGAGAGAGAGAGAGAGAGAGAGAGAGAGAGAGAGAGTGCAGTCACATTCCTAGTGCCCATTTCCACTTTCACACAGTGTCCTGAACTCTGAGCTGGACATGCACAAGGATGTAGTTCTCAGAGAGTGGAAACTGTATAGAAAGGTTATGCTGGGACACAGACCCATTCAATGTAGTCAGGAAAGGTCTCCTAGCAATTAGACCTTAACACTGGGCAAAAGTTGTCTACAGCCTCCTTCAAAAGAACCACCATGCTCCCAGCCATGTAGTATCAGCCTTCTCTGGGGTGGTCTCTCTTCCCAATTCAGCCTGTGTTATAATGAAATCGTCTGCTGGTTAGAAATCCAGGCTTCTTAGCCTAGCTCCATCAGCTCTGGTTCAATAAGGCAGGGATGAAAGACAGAGATCTGCCCTTTCAAATTTCCCTTGCCATTCGGAGGTTGCATTCCAATAAGGCGGATAGCATGGCTTCAAATTAATTTCGAAGTTACTAGGATAAATAAGCTATATTCCACCTTGCAGGGCAGACCATAACACACAAATGCTTGATGTCTCAAAGACGTAATTTTACCTTTTCTACGACCCCTCATTCAGGGGACACTCTGGTTAAGGATGTCGTCATTATGCTGCCTCCAAAACTTGCTAAAAAGTAATAAATATTTTAAAACTAATTTATGCATTGATAGGTAGCTCAAGGGATAAAATGCTTGCTGAAGAAACACAAAGACCTGAGTTCAGATCCCCAGTACCTTCACAAATGTCAAGTCTGGCCACACTTACATCAACCTAAGCACTGGGGAAAACAGAAATAAGTGGATGCCTAGGGATTTCCTGACCAGCCAGTCTAGCCAAGATGCCAAGTTCAGTGTTTAATGAGAGATCTTATCTCAAAATAAAACAAGGTGCCAAACAGTAAAAGCTGATATTAGATGTCCATCTCTGGGTTCCACAGACACCTGCACAAGTGAGCACACATACATACACACGGACGTCTGAACATAGGTTATAGTGGAAAAGGTTATTGGACACTAAAGGTGGAAAAATGGATTCAAATTCCACATCCACAGCTGGCTAAATTTATCATAACGACATGATGCTCAAAGCCTAGGGGTCTCTGTTCCCATGATTGAAAATTAAGATTAATAATAATAATAATAATTAATAATAATAATATTAATAATAATAAATAATAAATAATAATATTAATAATTAATAATAATGTGGGAAATGAATGTAATGAGGATTAGGTCAGGTGCATATTACAAGCCCTGAACATGATTCCAGGCACAAGGGAAAAGCTCTGTAATGTTTCTGGGTGATTGAATAAATGAATGAGCACATGCCTAGGTGATCAAGAAGGTTTTTGAAATTAAATTAATGTTGATAACATTAAGAAAGATATGTCGTTAGCTTTTAAATCAATAACAATGGCAATGCTATTTTTATTTACCAACTTCTTCCTCATCTCCAATGTAGTTTTTTTAGCCACTAGAATCAAAAGTGTGATCATTCTTTATTTTTACCCTGCTTGACTTTGATTTCTTACACGGCTGTGGTGTAAATCACTCAGAAATACCATTTAAGCCATAGCCCAGCAGACCCTGGCAGCCTTTGGATCCAGAGTTGCTGAACCACACAAGAAAGCGAATCCATTCATTTGGCTTTCATTTTTGTGTATCTTTCCCATCGTCTTCGGTGGTTTTATTAATTTCTAAAGCACGGTCCGTGTGTGGCTCCGCAGAGCTCGGTGATTATGTGGTGCCTTCTTCCATGTTAACTCCTCAAATGGCTTCATTTATAGGCGCAGCTGTCTCATCATGACTTCCCCAGGAGCAAGGCGGAACCGGCGTTTCCCCCGCTCACAGCCCATTTGTTCTCAGACACGTGTTGCGGCATACATTAAGTTCAGTTTCTCTGGAGTTGTTATTGAGGTGTAGAACCATGCACAGTTGGATGGCATCATGCCCTCCAAATGGGACAAAGATGAATGATGCGGACAAAAGGGCGGACACCGGGAAAGGTAAATTTCCCGATCTGTGACATCCATCTCATGACACAGTGGAGAGAGTCCAGATTTCCCCAGGAAGAGGAGAAAGTGCATGAACTGGAGATGGATGGCCCTTTCCTATTTATAAATAATTTCACACATACTATTTGATATTCTGTGCGATGACACAGGAATTATAATAGTCCTTATTTTAGAGACGAGGAAATAGAAGCACGAAGGGTTATGTAAATCAAAGTCCCACAGTTGGCTTCTTCCGTAGCAAGAACTGAAAATACATTGGTTTTGTTGTTGTTGTTGTTGTTGTTTTTCTTCACCAAATCACAGAATCTTTCCAAAAAAAAAACAAAAAACAAACAAAAAAAAACAAACAAACAAAAAAAAAAAACAGTCTTTCTCCACATTCAGACAAGGCTGTGGGGTTTCAGCAGCCTTAGATCCGGATGGGGAGGTGTAGATAGGTCAGATTCATTCTGGAGTTCATATCAACTCCTGGTATCATATTCTCATTATCGTATTCTGCTGGGAACTGACCATGGAGATGCCCCACTCTTTTTAAAGCAGCACTGTGGTAGCGTGCACTCATTTGAGTGTTCAGTTGTCCTACTTGGTTGGATTCCCTTGGAACTGAAGGCTCCAAATGGTTCGCAGCATCTGCTCTCCCGGGGAGCGTTGAACATGCTTGAAACTTCCCTTTGTGCATTGTAGCACCTAAGTAAATGTTGCACAATATCCTGTAGTCTGGTGATAAAAAAAAATAAACCTACGGAAAGCATTTTTATATCATTGTCTGTGAAAATGTACTTGTGCCAACATAAGAACGCGTCCACACGAAGGGTGACGCGTTCTTGATTGCTCCTGTGAATTCCCACGGTGCTTTGCTCTCCTTACTCTACTGTGCTGTGGCAGAATACTACCAACAACACCTCCAGACTCCTCTGCTCTCGGCTAGGACTATGCTATTGAACTTTTGATTCGTGTCTTATGTATATTTTTGAGATATGGAAAATTGCTAAATATGCCAGATATGGTGAGCCTGAGTCTGAGGCCAAACTTAGAGATCTTGGTGAAATCCAAACCGACAGGAACAGCCTTGTGAGGCGGCAGTTTGTGGACGTGCTCTACACCCTCATCTGCCCTCCGACGCCACCTGTATCCACAGAGATAGAGCTGTGCTTTTCTCTCCTAGTACCTGAACTAATACATGGGAGTATCGAGAGAGGAATCTTTCCATTGGTTTAGCCAAAGAGCCTGAACTGAAAGAGATTACCAAGCTGACACCGGGTCTGCTGGCCTGGCCCCGCTGTCCTTCTCTGCTTCTCCATCCTCATGTTCATTTCCCTTTTGTATATCCATCTGGGATTTAAAAAAAAAAAATGACAAAGCTGTTTGTTTCCACACATTTCTTACATCTCTAACTAATACCTTCAGAATATGCATGACATCTCTCTTATTTAGCATACTGAATATTCTCAATTCTACTCTATTGATCAGCCCCTGGATCTACTGCAAATAGCGAAATCTAAAAAGAAAGAAAACCAGATGCATCCTGGGTACTGACAGGCAATTTATCTGTGTCCTGAAAACGGCCTTTTAATCTCAGCATTGCTGCCTTCACATAATTAAACACGCCCTACTTCGTATTATCTCTCTCTCCTCCTCTTCATTTGTTTTTGTTTTTGTTGTGGCCGTAGTTCCCTCCCCCCCCAACCCCTCACCCCCGACTAAAATTGGCTGGCAGAATGTTTCTGCTGTGTGCTACACTGCGATCCCTCAGAGGCGATTCTTAGTCAAAGTCTTCAATGCAGCGCTTTCTTTGGGAAGCGAGCCTCCTGGGAAGCAGAAGGAAAATTCAATACAAGGATGCATTATCAAGTTAGTGCTCGGTGTTGGATCTGCTTGAAACATCTGAGGAATTTCATGAAACACTTCTGAATCAATCTCTCTCTTTATACCCACTCTCTATTTCTCTTTGAAGAGAGAAAACAGAGAGCATTTATCAGTTGGTTCTTATCCTCCTGTGGGTAGTAGTGCTAGCAGGGCCTCATCCCCTCAAAAGGTCAGGCTTTACACTTATGAGAACTGAACATGTTTCTAAGGACACTCAATGTCAAGGCCCCAGAGAAGCCCAAGGCAAACAGATAGAGGTCCATAGTGGCATACTTATTGTAGTACTGTCTACAATTCTACAGTGCAAGCTCTGTCACGTGGGTAGCTCGTTAATTCCTGCATCAAACTGGCTATCATAAAAGTGGATGAAATGAAAGATAACATTGTCTCCAACAGCCTCTTCTGATTACACAGCTCCCAAAATGCTGTTTCCCTAAGTCCAGGATGTTATGGTTGACCTTTCACGTTGAGCCAGCCGGTGTCTACTGAGACCAGCAGCTAAGCATTGATGGAGCGGTGCTTGCTGCAGCAGTCAACGTGAAGTGTGACTAGCATGCACCATCCATCTCCTTCCTCATCCATTTTCAGTTTCCCTTGACCAGTATTTTCACAGCTCAAGGTGGCTTTTCTGTTTGACCTAGAATTATGTCCTCTGGAAAGCTTTAATCGTCATTCATCTTACCCTGGTTAATCTAATATTACTCCATGCCTGTTCAAAGTTGTCATTGGTCATAGTGGTGTGAAAATCGAAGACTTCCTGACTGAATATTGAATATGCAAACACCAACTACTAATGAACTCTCTAAGTCCATTAGATAACAGTAGGTCTACCTCTAAGGGATTATGGGGCTCAAATGTCCCACAAGAAATATGCCCCCTCTCTTGGCCTGCTGGTTGCATGAGTTGATGCAGGAGAGCTTCATTCAGTAAAAGGCTTACTCAGTAAATGTGTTACATCCAGGAAAGTCACAAACTCTCTTCTTAAGCCACCTAGGCCAATCCTAAATCTCTACCTGTTGCTTAACCACACCAATGTTTTCTAGTCACAAAGGAACATTATAACCAAGATGGACTGTTTTTCTGTGAAAGCAGAACATAAGACACAAGCTAATTAAAACTGCCGAAAATGTTTTTATAACTTCAGATGGACAGTTGTTACAATCTTTTCACCAAATCCCCTACCAAACACCATTTTTTCTGTCTCTACAAACGTGATTACTCTAGAAGCCTTTCAGATGCAACATCAGACAATACTGGATATTCTGCATCCATTCTCTCTCTCTCTCTCTCTCTCTCTCTCTCTCTCTCTCTCTCTCTCTCTCTCCACTTCTCCCTTAAGTGTCCTAATGTACTCTCTTTCATTTCTGTTCTCCTGAGAGTTGGACATATCCTATCTCTTACTCATTTTTACCTCTGACTCATTCTGTCAAATCTTTCTCTAATTCATCACTTTGTCTGCCCCTCAATTAGACCTGACTTTCAAACATGGGTGCTTCCTTCTACAAACTGTGTGTACTAAGGGCCTGGCTATATGCCAGCTAGAGGGATTAAAACTGTTTGGCATGTCTGCATTCCAGATGAATTGATCACACAGACCTAGAAGTCTTCGGATGTGATCCCTTACCAGAGCAGCCATGTTGCTGGTTTAAAATTCCTCTACAAACTTAAAATTAAAGAAGAAAAGGCATTTTTCATATTCTTTCCTGAGAGGAGCTCAGACAACGTCCAAGCCAATGGCCAGAAGTCAATGTCAGAAGTCACACAGCCCAGTACACACATAGAAGAACACACATAGCCCAGTAGCACATCTGGAGTATAGCAACTGGTGGACTATTGACCACATGAGTACAAGAAAGGAAGGAGACATCTTAACTCAAAAATCAGAAGCAACACTGTAGAGATCTTAACTGATAAAGAGAGTACCATATGATGGTTAATACTGATTGCCAATTTGACAGAATCCAAAATCACCTAGGAGACAGGACTCTGGACCATCAAGGATAATCGTGATTAAATTAGCTGAAGTGGGACAACCTACCCTAAAAGTAGCTGACTCCATCCTCAGGGCATGGGTCCTAGATTGCATAAAAAGGAGAAAGCCCACTCCACATGGGTATTCCTTCCCCTCACTTGCTTGCTGGAGATAATTTGACCAGGAGCCTAAACTCCTGCTCCCATGATTTTTTTGTCATAGTGGACTCCTTAAAAACTGGGAGCCCTTCCTTTTTAAAGCTGTTTTCATTTATTATTTTTTTTACAGCAACATAGCAAATAGCTAATATACATAGATCTTGGGGACAGGTACAATTCTCCAGCAGGGATTTACTCCAGTCTTCCCAGCGGTACAGCTAAGATCTTGTTTCTCTTCCCTTGGGAATATGAAGATCTTTATTCGGTTATACTTGAGCAAGATACTACCAGGGTTGTATCCACTTGAAGGACTTCTGGCAATGCAAACAGAAGTAGAAAACAATCACTTTTGGAAGAAGGTGCCCGATGAAATGCCAAACCTCTCCTACATGCATGCAGGCGCTTCTATAAGCAAACCCCGCTCCTCGTGCCCATCAAATGGACGTAGGAAACCAAGAAAGTCCAAGTTCATTCAGATGGTGGAGAAGAACATCTCTAAGATTAAATCCTCTAAAGATTTTCCATCTTCAAAGACATGTGTTATAAAACATAGTTATAATTAAAGTACACGTAGATCTATCCAAGGCATTTTTTATTTTTCTACACTTATCTTAAATGAGCAGCCCTTTGCAGCAACAAAAACTTCCTATATTGTTCCCTAGTGTCACATTTTATTTCCTCAGACATTCTTTTGAAAACATGCTCTAATGTCTTTCTTGCCTAAGTCCAAATATATAAGACAGATCTAAAACCCTTTCAGAGCTACACACTGTGTTGCTAAGCATCCCGCTAGCGTCTTCGCCGGTAGCCTTGTTCTCGGAGTACACAGTTTTATGCTTCCTTCTCGTAAGCAGCCTCATTCCTTCATAGGGTAGAAATGAAAAATGTGCTCTATAACCTCATCAGATTTCTTACACGAAGCCAGGTTAGAGCGCAGAGATGCAGTGTCAGTCTCTCTCGGCTGTCTGCAGGGTGCTGTGGTGAGTTGCAGCCTGTGCCCCGACTTTGTCAGTTCTTAGTAAATCACATCTAAGGATAAAGACGGCAGCATTGCCTGCTGATGGGCCCTGTTCTTCATTCTGCTTTTCCTGCGATGCACTGAGCAGCACAGTAGATAATTTACATGGCAAATACACAGCTACGATGAACAAAGCCCAAACACACGAGCAGCAAAGATTACCATGCTTTCTGGCAGCACATGGGAAAATGTTTCAGAACGGGGAACATGGGGTCCAGAGATGTTAACCCTTCCGACGGCTCTTTTTGAACATCTGTAAAGGAGACTCTGGTCTGCTAACTGAGTGTAGATTTAGCGTTCTAGTTTTCATTAAAACACGCATAGCAATTAAAACGTGAAATTTTTTGAAGGAAGCAATTCTCTCCTTTTGCACTGTGTTTTAAATTTTGTATGCATAATTGTGATGTCACTGAGTCTGAGGCAGCTGTATGGAACAGGGTCACTATTACTTACCATCACAGAAGAATCTGAGGAAATTTACCCAAAGTCAGCCATGAGGAGGTGAAGCCAGAATTCATACAAGATCTACTTGAATCCATTAGTTTGGGGCTCTTTAAATTCCAGTGGACAGATTTTCATTCATTTTGATGAACAAAATTAACATTCGAGTTTTTAGCTTCCTGGAAGAAAAAAATCAACTTGCTTTATTTTATTTTTTTTTTTTTTTTGGAAGGAAATCAGAGAGAGGAGTGAATCTGGGGAGAGGGGAGGTTTGGAGAGACTGAAAAGAGTATGGTACGGGAGCTGCAGTCTGGATGTAACATATATAATATATAAAGAGTAAAAACAGAATATAAAAGCCAGTAAAGTAAGGATATACAACATGTTAGTAATATGTCTATATTAGATATATTTTCACATGTGCTTATTACTACAGAAGCATTTTACCTCCTAACGCTTAGTTGCATTCAGAATACATCAAAAAAGCTATCAATCTCAAAAATATATAGTTTATTGAAGAGGAACAATTCTAAATAGTTTACTGATGAAATTATATGTATTATTTTCTATAAATTTGTAGTATTACAGACATATACATATGTCTGTATACACACACACACACACACACACACATATATATATTCTCAAACCAACAAAATGATAAAAATTCGAGGAAAATTAGGTGGAGGAAGACAGATAAAACAAGGATGATCTTGAGGCAGAAATGGAGTTCTACTGCCATCTGGTGGCAATTCTGTGTTATGGCAACAGCTATTTTAAAACATTCAGGAGCTATTTCTTGTTTTGTTTCTAAAGAAATAATCTAATGTATTAGATTATGTGCTCAAAAGACAAACTACTCTGTCTAAATATAAATGTTCCACACAGTTACCCTAAAAAACCTCCTTGGAGTCCATCTCTTTCTATTTTGATGCCCGTGTGTGTGTGTGTGTGTGTGTGTGTGTGTGTGTGTGTGTATGTGGAAAAGGGTTGAAAGATATTGCCGATTGTTTGCAATGATGCATTAGTTAATTCTAGATTGAATATCTCAAAGTGTACAAGCTTTGCTATCAAGAGCCTCTTTTTCCTAGTCTGGCAACTAAACCTTTATTGTGCTTGTTTTTTTTTTTTTTTTTTTTTTTTTTTTTAATGGAGTTTGACCACCACGTGACTGAGCCTGGACTGATGGAATCTGGTCCTCTGCTCTGTGATTGTTTAGTTTCCCCCCTTTCTTCTCCCTTTATATCAGCTAATCTTTCGGACTGATGACAACTTCTTTCTTCAAATCCTTTTCTTCTGTTGAGTGCAAATAGGTTTTCGTTCCTTGTTCTCTTCAGACAGAATAAACACCCGCTGAGTAAAAGTCTCAAATCTCTCTGCACTCTAGCTAAACCTGCCTACCCACTTCTCCAACAATGGCTTAAACATTCCAGGACGCCCTCGGGCCACCTGATGTCTCCGGATAGAGCGAGTGACCTCTGACACCTGCATAGACTCTGACCCTTGTCGTTCAAGCCTTTACTTCATTGGTTTTCTCACTTTACATCGTATTTTTGCAATGTTGCTTCTAACAAATATCTGATTCCTCTACTTTTGCTTGATTTGCCCATAGAAGTTATAGCATTCTAATATGCTATGCGGTTCTTAATACATTTTCTGTTTATTTTGTTTTCTACCATGCAGTAATAGAACCCATGAACACAGAAATTTTTGTTGGTTTGTTTGTTGGTTTGTTTGTTTACCTCACCTCATTGTGGTGGACTCAGAAATAAAAAACGGTGCCTGGCACACTGTCAGCCTGTGACCAAATGGTCAAATATGTGACTGAATAAAATTATGACCCCTTCTGCTCAGTAAATACCTGTGTAGGGCCACAGTCAGCTTCACAAGTATTCAGACTTATACATTCACACAGAATATAATAATCTTGTATTAATTAGATGTACTCATTGTCTGTTCCAATTGCTGTGACCAAAATAGTCTGACCAAAGCAATTAAGGGAGAAGGGGTTGATTTTAGTTCACAGTTCTGGGTTACAGCCCATCAGCACTGTGGGGAAGACAGGCTGGTAGGAACTTAAGGTGGCTGGTCACACCCGCAGTCGAGAGGGAAAATGGGTGCATGCGCATGCGTGCTTGCACTCAATTCACATTCTCCACTCACACAGCCCAACACACAGCCTGGGAAATGGAGCCACCCACATTCGGGGTGGACCTTCCCACCCCAAACAACTCAATGGCATGGCCACAGCCCAGCGTGATCTAGAAGGTTCTTTATTGGATCTCTCTGCCCCAGTGACTCTACGTCGCGTTAATTGAACCATCACACGAGTCAATGTATATGAACTCACAGTTTAATTCCTAAACCAATGAAGATGCAGTCAACTGTGTACTGGTACGTTTTTTTGTAAGGTGGAAAATCAGTTTAAGTCAATGTACATAGTCAACAATTTTATTATCCTTAGCCCAACTATACATGATGCAATATGAATACAAACCTATCGAGATTCCGTGAAGGTAGATGCATTATGTTGTTAATAATGATCAACTTATGAAGAAGCTACATACTGGAGAGAAAGAGAGGGAGGGAGGAAGAGAGGAAGGGAGGGAGGTAAGAGGGAGGGACAGAGGGAGAGAGGAAGAATAGGAAAGAGAGGCTAGATGATGATTCTGGGCTCTACCATGTCCTGCAGCTACAAAAACCATAAGTGCTTTCTGCAACCTGAAAGATGGCTTACAGGGAAACGACATATTACAACAAAACTTAAGGATATTTAATGTTTAAAAATCTGCCATGATACGACTTTCATGCCAGCATATGAAAAGACTATAGGCAAAAGTACAAGATTTAGAATTACTGCGCAGGGATGATGGATTAAATCTCTTTTTGTTTGTTTCCTGCTGCATAAGAATTCCCAGTTACAGTGCTGCAGAGTTTATGACTTGAGAGGAAAAATAGCTGCTTATTCCTTAAGCATTTAAGCTACACTTGATGTGAGTTCATTCTAACTTCTGAGAAGTGATTATTACCAGCTTTCTCGGTGTTCAAGAACAATGTGCCTCTCTTGAGATGTCCTCAGTCAGAATTGCCAGACTCAGAGGCTTTAGATTTACTTGTATAACATGAGCAATTTCCTCAATAAATTCAAGCTGAAATCTGACATTTCTGAAGAACTAAATTATTCTCTTTCTTAAAAACGCATTTGTCCTACCTAACTTCCTGCATTGGTTTACCTAATCATCACTTAATTTGGACAGACATGTTTTTCAGGCATCAATCTATCATGTTGTAATAAATGGGAGTGTCTATAGCAATTTATCTTTTGCACACACTAATACCCATTACTTCATAGTGTACTCTTCAGGAATTTGTAGTAGATGCGAGGCCTAGACAGAAGAATTCAATGGTTAAATTCTTCCTGTTCAATTATCAAACCCCCTCCTGCATTTAACTGAAATGGCCTTCAATCTTCACTATACCCACGGCTCCTGTCTCCTTGTCTGAGCAGTTCCTGTCTTCCAGTTCTCAGTTAAGCTAATCCTCAGTTTCAGTGTTGTTGAGATTGTTTCCTGCCCTGTGCTTTATTTAGCAAAGATCTTGGACGTACAGATTCAGGATCCGCACAGTGGAGCTTTACCGTATGATTTTTCACGGTTTGGATGTGAAAATGACCTGGAGGGTCATTCTGTAAGACAGACACATACACATGTCCCTGTTACCCTGATCCTCCCCGTTCTCACTGACAGCCCAGGAATTACTTATGGGCAACATCAGCTCTTGCTGTGAAACAAACTTAAATCAATGGCCGATTTTCTTCCCTGTAAAATGGAAGATTAGCATGACTACACACACACACACACACACACACACACACACACACACACATCATGATTTAAAAAAAAAGATTACAAAAAAGAATCTTTCTGTGGATCCTCTGATTCTTTCATACCCGACGTCATCCATGCAATGTCACCACACACCTTACCCACTGATAAGTCTGTTACGTGGCTTCCTCTAGACAAACACAAAGCAGTGTGCCAACTGTTACCTTTCATACAGCCCTTCTCTTGCTTTTTATTGCATCTCCAAACAATTAACAGTGTCTTAGATGACATCTGCCTCTACATCCTCAGTCCAGAAATGAGGCAGAACAAATAACCTGTAATGAAATAAAAAGCAAAACCATATTAATGTGCACCAGCTAACAATTCCCATTTTAGGAAAGGTGTGACATGCTATTGTTTATACCCTAATACTCCCAGATAAAATGATACTATTTGACCTTGAATAAGTCACCTGATCTCACAGTGCCCATCGGTGACTCTGACACGATACCAACCACACGAGGTTGGCATAAGAAATGAGTGAAAACCTGCAAGTACAAGCGCCTACGCTCCAGTAACTCACAGCTAACAGCAAATAATAATTTGTCACGTGTTGCTATTATTTTATAGTACAGCAAACATGGAACCCACACTTTCTCTTTTTGCTTATTCCCTTTGTGTTAGGACCTTGTGTATGCATGCTTACCTCCCCTGATTTGTTTCGTCCCATTTTCTTTCCTCCCTGAAACTAGCTAAGATTTTATAAGTTCAAGCAGGATTCAAATACCTCCAAAGCTCTGATACCCTGAAGAGACTTGGTAGACCTCAATTTGTTTTTTGCCCTAAACTCACCTCCAAAGAAATCACTTTAAGTACCCAAGTTTCTGCCAGAAGGATGTTGTAGGATATAGTACACTTGATCGGTAAATACTTGAAAGTCCTGAAATGGTCACAAGGCATGATGTCAGGAGCCTCAAGGAAAATGCGTTTGAGAAACCATTCTTTCCTACTGTCATATACCCAGGGGTGGGAAGATGTTCTTTTCTTTTTTTCCTCGCAAAAGACAATTGTACAAAAGAGACAACCTTTGTTTCTTAGGAATCCTATAATCTTTGTGTCCTTCGGTTTTGAGCATCTTCCTTTTTCACTCACAATGCATCTTTAATCATTTGTGACAGTGATTTTTTTTTTACTGCAACCCATTTTCCTAGATTCTATAAACAGGAGTCACATGGCTTAAATTACCACAGTCTCACTGTTTAAAATACCTCATTTTTCACTGCAAGAAAATAAAGTAGAAAGTTCTTTTTCAAAGCAAAAACTGTTTCTTTTCAATTTAGCTTTGTAGATACTTAAGAGAGGTTTTTTTCTTTTTCTTCTTACTTTTTGATTTACTAAGTGGACAGTTGGACATGAGCCTCTCTCTCAACCCAGTGTAACTTTTATTTTCATCTTACAATCTTGTTGATACTATGATTTTCTGGGGGAATAATTCTTGTGTTTTCCAATAGAATAATACTCGTTAATTAGAAAAATCATGTTCACTGCATTGGCTTTCTGTTCCCGGTGCCCCTGGGACACTAGCACCACTTTTTCTGTCTTTACCATCACATTCACTTGGCCTCTTCCTCTCCCTAGATCTCTATATTTTGCATGGTCTATGATTATATTTTTAGCCCCAAAATCTCTTTGATATCCATTCATTAGCAGTATATACAGTAGAACTTCCCAATAGTAGCATAGTACCAGATGCTAGTATGAGCAGTGTGGATAAGTTTTCATTTTCTAATAGCTGGATTTTTTTAAATAATAAAAATTGGTAAAGAGATGACCCAATGTTTAACAGAACATACTACTCTCCCAGGGAACCTGAGGTCAGTTCCCAGCACCCTTGTTGATGCCTAATACCCATCTCTAACTCCAGCACCTGGAAATCTGGCACCTCTGGCCTCCATGAAAATCTGCATGCACATGCAGATTCCTACATGCAGACTCACACATACAGATTCACAAATGTAGATTTATACATGCAGAACACAAGCATAGACATAATTTAAAATACAGTACTTCTTGAAACCAAGAAATGGATAATAAGAAATTACGATGGCATACTATGGTCTACAATATCTTAAATATCAAGGTTTTTAACATGCGATCACTATTGTAAAACTTAGATATATTTTTCTGCGTCTCTAAAATTGAGTATGTACTTGAAACCACATATCTTAGACAAGATTGGTCACATTTTAAAAATGTTCGCTATGCCCGTTTGGCCACCACATATGGCAGTGTAGGTGTGGTATCCTAAACACTTTCCCTAAATACAGTGTTGTTTTTGCTTGTTTGGTTTTGGGTTTTTGTTTTGTTTTGCTGTTTACTTTTCAGTGCTATTGATCAATTTCTGAGCATCAGGTTCACGAGGCTAGGACTTGTCTCCTAAGTGAAATCATCTCCCTCAATCTGTGTTCTGAATCATCTATTTAGTATGCACCTGTAGTTACCCTACACGTGCTTTAGCTTGACCAGGTCTCCAACAAAATGTACTGTTCCCTGCATTATTTAGTATCTCATATACACCTCTGTTCCTACTTCTGATTTCTTTTTCAATAACAATAACCCCCAAATATGGCCTTGTAACTCTTCTACTCATGAGGAATCATATCTTTCTTGTCATCCTGTTCAAACCCTATGTATTTTGTCAATAAAAATATTCCAGGCACTTCTGGTCTGCCTGCTCAAGTGAAGGACACCCAAACCAACCAAAACCAGAGATAACTAGATGGCAAAAGACAAACACAAGAACAGAATCAACAGAAGTCAATACATTATGACTCCATCAGAACTCAGTTCTCCTATTACAGCAAGCCCTGGATATCCTAACACCCGGAAGAGCAAAACTGTGACCTGAAATCCTATCTCATGAAGATGATAAATATCTTTAAAGAGGATATAAATAACTCCCTTAAAGAAATACAAGAAAGCACAATTAGACAAGTAGAAGCCCTTAAAGAGAAAACAAGTAAGTCTCTTAAAGAAGTTCAGGACAATACAATCAAACAAGAAAAGAAAATAAATAAAATGGTCCAAGACCTTTGGAAATGGAAATAGAAAAAGAAAGCACAAATGGAGGCAAACCTAGAGATGAAAAATCTAGGAAAGAAGTCAGGACCAACAGAATACAAGAGATGAAAGAAAGAATCTTAGGTGTAGAAGGAATGGATACATCAATCGAAGAAAATGCCAACTACAAAAAGTTCCTAACTCAAAACATCCAAGAAATCTGGGATACTATGAAAAGACTAAATCTAAGAATAATAGAAATAGAAGAGGGTGAATATTCCCAATTCAAGGGGCCAAAAAGCATCTTCAACAAAATCATACAAGAAGCATCCCTAACCTAAAGAAAGAGATAGCTATAAACATACAGGAAACTTACAGAATATGAAATAGATTGGGCCATAAAAGAAAATCTTCCTACCACATAGTAGTCAAAACACTAAATTACAGAATAAAAAAGGAATACTAAAAGCTATAAGAAAAAAAGGCCAACTAACATATAAAGACAAACCTATCATAATTACACCTGATTTCTCAACAGAGATTCTAAAAGTCAAAATAACCTGGACAGATGTCTTGCAGACCTTAAGAAACTACAGATGTCAGCCCAGACTACTATACCCAGAAAAACTTTCAATAATCATAGACAAAGAATCCAAGATACTCCATGAAAAAAAAATTAATCAATATCTTTCTACTAATCCAGCATTACAGAAGATACTAGAAGAAAAGTTCTGACATTAAGAGGGTAACTGCACCGAAGAAATCACAATAAATTAATAATCTCACAGCAAAACTAAAAGAAGAGAAACACACACACACACACACACACACACACACACACACACCTCCAACATCAAAATAGAAATAAATTGAAGACAATCTCAGAAGATGGAAAGATCTCCCATGCTTCTGGACCAGCAGGATTAACAAAGTGAAAATAGCCATCTTACCAAACGCAATCTACAGAGTTAATGCAATCCCCAACAAAATTCCAACACAATTTTTTACAGATCTTGAAAGAGCAGTTCTCAATTTCATATGAAATAACAAAAAAAAAAAAAAAACCAGGATAGCCAAAACAATTCTGAACAATAAACGAACATCTGGAGGAACCACCAGCCCTGACCTCAAGCTGTACTATAGAGCAATAGTGATAAAAACTGCATAGTGTCAGTACAGAGAAAGACAGGTTGGTAAATGGAATAGAATCAAAGACACAGAAATAAACCCATACACCTATGGACACTTGATTTTTGATAAAGAAGCCAAAAGAAAAATAAAAGCAATAGAAAAGAGAAAGTATCTTTAACAAATGGTGCTGGATATCTGCATGTAGCAGAATGCAAATAGATCCATATTTATCATCACAAAACTGGAGTCCAAGTGGATGAAGGAACTCAGCATAAAACTGAATCTACTAAACCTAATAAAAGAGAAAGTGGGAAATACCCTTGAACAAATTGGTACAGGAGACAATTTCCTGAACAGAGCACCAATGGCTCAGGCCCTAAGATCAACAATTAATAAATATCACCTCATGAAACTGAAAAGCTTCTGTAAGGCAAGACAAGGTCAATATGACAAAACTGCAACCTACAGATTGGGAAAATATCTTTACTAACCCTTCATCCAACAGAGAGCTAATATCAAAAAATACATAAAGAATTCAAGAGGTTAAACTCCAACAAACCAAGTAACCCAATTAAAAAATGGGGCATAGAACTAAACAGAAAATTCTCAACAGGAATCTAGAATGGTTCTTTTCTACTCTATAATGGCGGCATCTAATATATTACCAAAATCTGTCTAGACAACCTTCCTGAAGCTATTTCTTCTTTCCCACTGCATCTGGCTAGGAGGTGGCCAGGGAGTCCATCACTCAAAGGGAAGGCTGTTGCTGACTGACCACACATGAATACTTACAGCAAGCTCAGGTAAGCAGCAGATGCTGGGAAACAGAGTCAAAGCCAAGATTATGGAGACATGAACTTAAACTAGGGCTGTAGCCAAGCCGCAAATCATATTTAAGGTCCCACGGATGTTCTTAGCTTATAGATTTCAGTACTCTGAAAGTCTGGCTGTAGGTCTCTTAGGACTTCTCTTCCCATGTGTCTGATTCAAGTCTTAGCTTCCCTGGCTCTGCTGTCATGTATACAGGACCTTTCCTGATACCCTTAGTTCAGATTGATGTTCAGGTCAGATGGAGCCTCCAAAGTCTATAGAGGGATGATTTCCTTCTAGAAGTGGATGTCTCACAACCTGACATTTGCAGGTCTGCTAATCAGTTTCTAGACCTGCCTGTTAGTCTAAAGTCCTGATAACCAACACAGCCTTGATTGAACACCCTTTTCTAGGGATCACTAGCAATTGCCTTCTGCTCACTTCTGAGGAATTAAACATTCTCTTTTAGGGTACAATCACGCTCCCCTTACTAATTACTCTTTTAACTGTCTCATGGACAAGAAATAAAATCAAGAACTCTCTAGTACTGAATTCAAGGATCTTCGAGATCTCCTTTCAAAACTAGCTTGGTATTGTTCTGTATTTCTTTACCCATAGCTAACCCTCTAATTCAAAAGCTCTCAAATTCCTATATATTCCTTTCCCTTGCTTCCAAACTAAGTAAAAGTATGAAGTAAGAGCCCCTCCGTCTGAAGCACAGGAGTGAGCTACAGCAATGCATGCTACTGGCGACCAGAGGACTACTCATGAATCACTTAAATATCTCAAGTTGTCAGAAATTCTCAGGCCTCAGAAGTCCTGACAGATTCATAAACTGATTAATGATAGCCCTCATCAGAGCTGCTTTCCCTTCTGTGGGAACCTGAGCAGGCAGGTGACATGTCACCTCAGCTTAAGCCAGACTTGGAAACAAAACAAAAAAAAAAGGACTCTGAACCAAAGTGAGCTACAGACATTGAATTCGCCGTGATGCAAAGTCCGGGGTTGACACTGTGCCTTGTTCTCATGTTCTCAAAAATTTAAGCTGCCTGGAAAACTTTTGATGTCTCCCCAAGGCAATCGACAGAGAGAATCTTCACTGTGTCCCTCATGTAAGAACTGATATGCCTGAGATCAAGCCCTTCTGTCGCTCTCTGTAAACTCCTCCGTGTCTCACAGCAGCCCTATAACTGAAAACATTAGATTGATTTCTTCCTCACCTTGCACACTAATCACAGGACAAATTGCTGTCACATCATTAAAGTCCTTATCGCTGCTCACTGGCAAAACCAGAATCAAGCCCATGAGAATATTGAGGACATCGAGTTGCTTGTGTAATTCGTCAAAATGTCTGCCTAGGGAAAGAAAAAAAATCTCACTGCTAGGAGAAATAATGGTTCTGTCTTCCAAGAGCAAGAATCCCAAGCTTCCTGAATTTAAAATGATTCTCCTTGACATGTCTCTAGCTGGGCCTCTAATCCTCTACCCGGCCCCAGCAGCTTCCATTGTCAGGTCCACATTACCAGGTTGTGGGAACCATCCTGTCAATTTATTCTACCAAGAGCCAGAGCACCACATTAACGTGTGGTCAGATTTCTCACCCTCTGTGGCTCTCCACATTAGATATCTGAGTATCTAATATCCTGTGCTCAGCAAGATCCTACCAAGACAGTTGTCAGAACCCCCATTATCTCTGGCTTTCCTTACTAATGACTTTCCATCCATTGTCATACGCTCTTTTTTCCCTACTTAGCCTTGCTATTTTCAGAATGAAGCTGTGCTCTACAAAGAGGTCTATTCTCTACGCTTGCAATTGCTTCCGAACAACACATGCCGTCATCTCTTGCATCTCTGTATGTTTTCCTGTGTTGCTCTTTTTCTTTAACTTTGCCCATGAAACCATCTGCCAGCATCTCCTGTCAAATGTGAATGGTTTGCCGAACTCACAAACAGCCTCCGGGGAAAGAAATGCAAGGTCCCTAGTTGCCTCACAAAATCTCTTGTGAATTAGAAACTAGGATTTAGTTTTCAAAGCACCATTCTATCATCTGACATGAGGCATGTTCCTTTTAAAACAAATTTAGTTAAAGCAAACATCCTCGTTTAAATCTAAGATCAAAGTGGTAAGTGAAATAACTTGGGATGTTCAAGCCAACAAAACTATTCTGAGTGCACACTAATAGTATCCCCTAAATGCCATTTTTAAATAAATATAAGAATAACAAAGAATGGAAAAGAAAGAAATAGGAAGAGGGATAGTAGAAGAGAAAAAAGAGAGGACTGAGGTGAAAAAAGAAGACAGAAAGCAAGTGGAGGAAAAGGGAAGAAAGAAGAGACAGAGGAGGAAGGAAATACACAAGGAACACTAAAGGAGGAAAGAAAGAAGAACATGGGAATGCAGGATAAAGGGGACAGAGGACAACGGACAAAAACATCACTTCTTCCCGCAGTGCCTTATTAGTCATGAGAAACTTAAGTAATCCTCACTTAGAACACTCTCCATAGAGAGAAGCTGGCAAAGTCATTCTCCCATAATTTTGTATTAATAAGTTCATAGAAATTTCGAGTTTATTTGGAAACTTACAGAGATGCTTGGTTTGGCCAAAGCCAAACCAAGAGATGGGATTTTAGTAGATCTCGCCTTTCAGAAACAAGGTTATCTGCATTCTGAATTCAAGCTCTATTTCAGAGAGAGACCTGGAATTTCGAATCCATTTGCTAAAAAAAATCATATAAGCACAGCTCATTTACCCAGTCCTATTTCTTAGCAACAACTTTGTAACACATTGATTATGTTCCTTGCCTTTAGTAATTAAGCAATATATTCATTATATAAAAACTAACTGTGCTTTGGAGTGTTCTTATAAGCTACAGATAAGGCATGAGGTATAAAAAAATAAAAGCAATGCTAGTAAGGTGTACTTGAAAGGACTAAAGAGCATACGTTGCCACTGGAGTGTATAAGTCTTTGGATATTTTTTAAGAAACCTATTTTTGTAGGGATTCCTTGTAGGGAAAAAAACAGACACAAGATTTGTCCTTAGAGTGTGTAGAGCATCAGAGAGGGATGCTCATAAAAGCATGGCTTGAGTGAGAGATGTTTCTGAGGAAAGAGAAGGCAGAAGCTACTCCCCAAAACAGGGTTCTCAGAAACGTTCCATATGCCTATTTTATCATAAAATGTTAGAGACATTATTTTTCAAAAACTTGGATCACAACAAAAGGGGAGGTGGGAGGGCTGGGAGGAAGGAATAGAGAGAAACTTGTGGTCAGGGTGTATTATATGAGAGAAGAATGTATTTTCAATAGAATAAGAAAATAAAAACTTAGATTGCTCTTGAAGATGTTTTGTTCCATCCGGCTTTCATAAGTAAGAGTCGCTAAAAGATTTTGACTAAGAAGAAAACTTTAATACTCAGCTATTAGGAAAACTTGAATTTTCAGGTAAGTGGATGGAGATAGAGACAATCACCCTGAGTGTGTAACCTAGAGCCAGAAAGTCCAAGTATATACACATGAGTACTTAGCACACTGGTCAACGTTTGCTTTACCCAGCTTTAGTTCGGTTCTCAGGAGCTCTCTTAGAACCACTGATGGCTTTTAGTAAAATCCATTTTTACTGATGTTATTGTTTAAATATGAAGTGTCCCCAACATAGGGCCAATAAAAGCACGATTTCCAGATAAACTGAATCATGAAGATGCTAATTTCACCAATGGACCAGCCCACTGATGACCACATAACTGAATGGGTCATTTGGACATAAGGCCTATGTGTAGGAAATAGAACACTGAAAGCATGCTTGAAGAGGAATATTTCTATTATTCTTTCACCTCCATCTGTCTCTCTGCTTCCTGGCTGTCATGCAGTGAGCAACTTTATCCCATTGCCTTCTGCCGTAATGGTACTGTCTTACCATAGACCTGAATGCAGCAGAGTCAGCTGGCCATAGACCTGAATCTGTGCATCCGAATTAATTTTTCCTTCCTTCACTTGTTTCTTGAGGCATTTCTTCACAGACATGAAAAGCCGATAATCACAGGAAAGAAACATAGCAAGCCTTCAGGGGAAAGCCCTCTGCCATCAATGTCTGATCAGGCTCCCTACTCGTCCCTACCACTTCCTGATGCTATCGCATTGTCTTGCTCTGTCTTCAGTACTTTAATGAGTGAAACTGAGTAATTTTATATTTTCAGCACTTTTAAGTATTTATTTTAAGGAAATACATCAGCACGCAGAGAACCTTTGCCTTACAACGGTTACTGTGAGACATTCAGCCTTCATCACAGTGGCAAAGCTGTAAGTAGTGGGAGCATCATTGTGAATTTTTAAGTTTTGCTTTGTACTTGGCTTTGGTATAGAGTAAGTACTGTCTCCATGTGTTGGGAAGCAAGAGCCAGCTGCAGCTATCAGCCATCCACGTGATCACAAGAGAGATCATTTCCCTATAGTGTGCTGTATGGCTAAGCTATAATGCTTGGTAAGTGAGATATATTCAATGCATTTCCAACTTGTCATAGGGTTTTGGGATGTAACTTCTTGGAGATCATGTGCATTATTGGTGAGGAATATTTTTACTTCTATGTACTTTCCTTCATTTGCCAAGTGGTCCTCTATGTGTGGCTTTTTGAACTTAAAAATATCTGTCAAAATCCAACAAGAAAGAGGCAGGATACACATATTACAGGAGAAGGTTTCATTGAAAGTAAGTAAAAGCTTAGTGTCGTGGCCCAGCCTATAGTCTCAGCGCCTGAAAAATCAAAGCAGAAGAAATATAGTAGAGCAACTTGAATTATAATGTACGATCATGTCCCTCCCCCAAAAAACAAATCAAACAAATGTAACTGATGATTCCTTTTGGTTAATTGAAACTATAAATAATTTTGTGGCTTTTTTTTTTCTCTTCTAATTTTCTGCAAATGAGACACTATAATCTTTATTGTGGCAAAAAAAAAAAAGTCTCCTCAGCCCCTTATAATCTTCAAAATAGTAGTTAAAATATAAACAAATCAACCTGGAAGGAGTTAATGTCAGGACACCAAGACACACACACATGGCTAAACTGAGAGGAAAGAATTAAATAGGCCACATAGGTGCACAGAACCCTAGGCCTCCATCTGCAAGGGGGAAGTAAGTACTGCAGGTTTCTAAAGTGAAAATAAACACAAGTAAAGGACTCTAATACAATGTTTAGACAATATTGGGGGGCGGGGGGCTTCAAAACTTCTAAAAATGAAAATGTCTTACCCTATCAGATCACTTTTAAAAAAGACATTGACACAGCTTCCAAGAATATCATAGGAAAGCTGTAGCGAGTGGCATCTGACTTAGAGTCAGTCCTGTTACTACCTCTCCCGGAGTGAGTCATCTGATGTTCCCCATGATTTCAAACCCTCTAATCAACTATCATCCCCATCAAAAAAAAAAAAAAAAAAGATGGTACAGTGTGTAATAAGATGACTGCTGGAACCTCTTCTGATCCACTGAGAGGTTGTCTCAGTGATCTTGGAACACAGGCTGTGAACCTGTTGTCGTCTGAGACTCTCAGGCTACCCTAGGTAGCCACAAACTTAATCAAAAGTAATTTGACCAGCCGGGGAGAGTTTTTCTAGGTCTAGACTCTCAATTATAGAAATAAAACTCAAAAGTATCCCTTATGTAAAATCGTAAGTGTTGAAAATAAAACCCAATGCTACCCCTAAAGGGGAAAAAAGATAAATTTCTTGCCAATGCAATGTAACAGTTACTGGGAGTTCCACACTCTCTCTCATCAAATCAAACATTTTACGTGAAGATACAATTTAACAGTTACTGAGTTACACTCTCATCAAATCAAGATTTTTTTGTGAAGATACAAGATAGGAATACAACCAATGTATCTCTACCTTAACAACACAAGAGAGATTACACGGATTGTATCCAGGCCTTTGGAAACTTGGAACAAATAATGTCTCACATGCATGATCAAACTCTAAAACTGTACAACTTACTAGCACCCGGTCTCTGTTTTACTATGTACTCTTCCTATAGTCTAACTCAGAAAGGGAGCTGCTGGATTTTTTTCTTCCTTTCCTACTGTCTGCATTGTCAGGCCAGATCCAGGTTCTTGTGTTCATGGTAGGCAAGGGTTCTAGTCCGAGTTACATTCCCAGCTCATGCACAAACTATCTTTGTAAAACCATGACTTTCATTTGCCAATTTAACAAATTAAATTATAGCATAATTTAAATCTTCTATGTAAAAAAGTATTTTGATTTAACTTTTGATTCATGTTTAACATAAACTGACTATAATTACTTCACAAAAAATTATCTTACTACATTTTAACAATAAAATTGAAACTCAACTAACACCTACCAAGTGGAGAACATAGAGTATCATTTCGAAAGGAAGTCTAATGGATAAGTGCTAAAGACATACCTTGAAATAAGGGTACAAGAGTTCTAAGAATTGACATAAAAAAAAATCCTTACAGAATATACTAACCAGCTAAGACACAGAATGGGTAGAGATGTGCTTTCATGGCATTTAAAAATTTATCTATAATAGATGGTTGTCCAGAAAAGAACATAGAATCTTGTAATCTGATTTTGAGTGATGGTTAATGTATTAGTCAGAGTTCTCTAGAGACACAGAACTTATGGAATGGACATTAAAGGGAATGTATTGTCACTATTTACAACCTGCAGTCCAACTAACCCAACAATGGCTAGCTGCGAGTAGAAAGTCAGCGAATCTAGTAGCTGCTCAGTCCCACAAAGGCTGGGTGTTTCAGCTTATCTTCTGCACAAACTGGAAACCTAAAGAAGTAGGCTCCAAAGGATGTATTGTCAAAGTGAGTAGAACTGGACAAGGAACAAACAAGCCCTTCCTTCTTCCATTGTCCTTATATAGGTCTCCAGCAGAAGGTATTTCCCAGATTAAAGGTGTGCCTCGAGATCTAGATAAAGGCCTATATCTAACCTGATCAAAAGTGTGTGTTATCTCACTTCAACATCTGAATCAAAAGCCTGGGCCTTCCAGCATCAAGATCTAGATCAAATTGTCTTCCTGCCTCAAGATCTGGATCACAGGTGTGCCCTTCATTTCTGGATTCTAGTCCATTCCAGATATGGTCAAGTTGACAACTGACAATGGCTGTCACAGACAGCATATCAGGGAGAAGGCACCACAAAAAATGAAAATACCTGGAGGATGATGGGAACAAAGTAAGTGGGAGTACATGGGCGTTGACAGTAAGTTAGAGGACAACATGAAAATCAGTTTTCTCATACCATGTGGTTTCTGAAGATTCAACTTCAGAAAGTTGTGCTCAGGCTTGGTGGCACGAAGCTTTGACACTAAGTCACTCACTCATCTCATTAGTCCAAAAATCATCTTTTCCCTGCTTATAACTTAAAATAGGAGTTGCTCATAGCATAGAAAAAAATCAGTTTGGCAAGCACAGACAAATATTGCATGCTTTCACCTATAAGTGGAATCAAAATAGTTAAAATAATGGAAGTTGAGAGAAGGAGTTACCAGGAATTGAAGGTTCTGTAGAAACCCAGAAGATGTTTATCAAATGATGTCACAGTCAGTCACTCCAGAGGAATAAACTTAAGAGATCTCTTATGGCCAAGTGTTGTGGTGTATACCGTTAATCTCAGTACTAAGGATGCAGACAAGAGAATCATTGTGAGTTTGAAGCCACACTGGTCTACATAATGAAGTCCAGGCTAGCTAGTTAGGGCTACACAGTGAGACTCTGTGCCCCACAAAAAAAAAAAAAAAAAAAAAAAAGCAAAAAAAAAAAAAAGCAAAAAAATACCACACAAGCAAATAAAAAAGAAACTCCACTGAACTACTCCACAATATGTAACCATGTCACAACTTTGTATTGTATAACATAAATATACACAATTTAGTGGAATTTCGTTAACACAAAATCTCTTTGTAGGCTCTATTCTGCTGAAATCATGTTAGTCCATCTAGTCCTAAGAATGAATGATCTTAAATCCCAGAATCATAGACCCACGGCTCGGAGTCAAAGTCCATGTGAAGACCTTGGATACAACAGTGAGAGCAGTAGAGCCAGAAGGTCCCTGGAGAGAACAAGATAGTGTGTCAAGGACTAACTTTAATGTAAGTCCCAGATTAAATCTGACTACATGTGATTTAACCATAGAAGACGAATGGTGTGTGAATAAAACCAGGATGCTCAGCGTTCTCTTTCTGTTCATACTCCTGTGTGTAATATTAAATATATATGTTGTTACCTTCTCTACAAAAAGATAAAGGAGATCCTTTTTATAAAGTTGCTTAAAATTACAAAAAAAAAAAAAAAAAAAAAAAAAAAAAAAAGCCAACATTGCTCTTTTGATATGGGAATTACTTTAAAAAAAAAAAACTAAATTAACATGATCACTGCAGTGGAAATCCTGCACACAGGCAAGTTTGAATTTCTTTTGCCAACATATATAAAGTAAAACAGCTGTTCTCTTGTGCATTGTGGTTCAAAAAAAACGCTATAGCAGTTTAATTAATAAGAAGAAATGCAGCACAGCAGAGCTGGTCCTGTTAAAGGGGGCGCAGATGAGACTCCCAAGAGTGAGGGCAGAGAACAACCACCCCCTCCACTTGTCTCCCTTGAGATGGGGTGGGCGTGGGGGTGATGCCCTCCCCTCTTGCCACCTGGGGTAGTTAGGAAGCATGAGAACCTAATAGCTAGCCCTGCCCCTGTCACTGGCTGTACCACTCCAGAGAACCGTCCCTGCACCTCACCTGGGCAACAGTGTAGCTGGCCCTGGTGGTGAAGGCACAGATGATCCAGACTTAAAGATGGGAGAGAGGAGGCTGGCCTGGCTCCTCACAGGCTGCAGCACTTGGGAAAGTGAGCCTCTGCACCTTGACTTGGCAGCACAATAAAGATGGCTCTGGAGGAGGGGGTGCAAGTGAGCTGGCCTGAAGGCATGAGAACAGGAAAACTGACCCTGCCTCCTGCTGATGGCAGGCAGCATTGGATGGCCCAGCAGGACCAGTGCCTGAGAGCTAGCCCTGGTGGTGCTGATAGGGAGAGCCAGCGCTGACCACCTTAGCTATCACCCAAGTCCAGATTCAAGGTTCTGAGTTGGACCAGCCCAAATCTATATCATCTGCAAACAGTTTGGGCCAGCCCTGCTGTTCCAAAGCTGCAGGATCTTCAGGACGCAGGGCAACAGGATAACGAGGAGTCCCTGTAAGGATACAATTTTGATAGTGTCATAGAAGCCAGAGATCTTGAGACAGACAGACAACTCATTGGATTGTACGTTAGCAAGTGTAGATGTATGGACAGAAGGACCTACAGTGGGACACACTGCAGTTTCCACAATGAGATGTTTTCTACGCTCTGTGTGTGTGTGTGTGTGTGTGTGTGTGTGTGTGTGTGTGTGTGTGTTTTATTTTGTGAGGGAGGTTGCAAAGGCAACAGGGCTATTATATGAGGGGCTGGGGAGATGAGCGGGACTACGGTGCATGATGTGAAACTCACTAAGAATCAATAATAAGTTATTTTTTTAAAAAAGCCATGAATTTGAAAGAAAGTAAGGAAGAGTGGATGAGTGGGTTTGGAGGAAGGAGAGGGAAGAAATGATCTACTTACAATAAGATAACTTAAAAATAAAAAAACTAATTTTTAAAAGAAAAACGTTTGGTAAATTTGATCTGCCTGTACAGAAAAATGGCCATGAACACAGGATTAAATGGGTGACTGGTATGTAAGTGACAAAATCGTGTCTAAAATCCAAAGTTTATGGTAGGGAATCATCACCTGGACCAAGATTATCAAAGCCAGATATTAACGTTATCAAGTGTCTCTCCTATGTGAAAAAAAGAAGTGCCAAAACCTAGAAGACATTGCTTGAAACATTAGGTAGACTATAGTTATGTGGGACAAATGTTCAGTTAAAAACTGACTAGTATAGGGGGCTGCTGGTATCAGCCAAATACAGCTTATGTGTTTCTACAGACCATCTCCAAGACTGAAAAAAGAAAACACACACACACACACATACTCACAAGTACACAAATATACACAAACACACGTGCACAAATACAAACACGTAAACACATACAAGCACACACACAAACACACAAGCACACATACATACACACACACACACACAGACACACACATACCTGAAAAAATTACTATAAACCCTAATTTGTCTTTGTGTTGGTTTTCAAGTAGTAAAAAGATGGACTTCTAAATATGTCCAGGATTCTATCTACATAGTCAACCAGAGATTAGAAATTGTTTATGTTTTAATTATATTGTATTATATATCATTATTTCATTTCACATGTATGAGTATTTTGCCTGCATATATGTTGGTGAACAACAGGCATGGCTGATGCCCATGTAGGTCAGAGACGGCATGGGATCCTCTGGAAGTGGAATTATAAATAGTTGTGAGCTGCCCTGTGGGTGCTGAGCCTAGGTCCTCTGTAAAAGACCTGAAGACATTTCTTAATTATACTTCCACTAAATATGTAGAGAAATTTTTGTCATTAATCCCTAAACAATACAGTATAACCAATTCGATAGCATTTAGACTGGATAAGGTATTATAAGTAGTTTGCAGAGAACTTAAAGTATATGAGGACTACATAATTTAAATAAATATACCACTCCGTTTTAGGGAGGATTCTTTAGAATCCAAAGGTTTTATTATGTGTGGGGATCCTAGAACTAATGCCACATTGATACTGAAGTATGACCTTGATAGAATCCTAAATCTACATCAAGTAATTTTATATTTAGCTCCTCAATTAACTTTTAAAATAATAATTTAAAGAAAGAGTTATGTTGGCCTAGGAAACTGATATCTAAGGAGACTTAGTAATTGACCCATATTCAAACAGTGTCAAGGTCCAAACTTATGCTGGTGTCCACACTTTGAACTATGTCCTTCTGACTTTAAATATTATTCTGTGGGATGGCCTGCAGTCACAGTTCTAGCCCAAATGTAACAATAATTTGGGTTATCACACAGTCATTCAAACTGACACCTGTGAGAGGCACTCAGGAGTAAGCAGATTAGAATTCTGTTTCCCTGGAATTTTCTAGAGTTTTTGAAAGCCTAGACACCTCAAACTCTAGCTGTGGAATCTTTAGTGAGTGACTAACTGTAGAACTAAGATCAGACATAAGCAGAGGCTTGTGGTCATGTGATCTCCCTCGTTGAATATGTCATGTGTCTGATTCAGCAAGTAAACGGAAAGACAAAAAACCCTAACCTTTCGAAATCTCGATCTTCTTGAAATACTCTTATTACTCGCAGTCTTAGTTCTACTTTGTGATTCATCCACTCTAAAAACAAAACTAGGCCTACAGATATTCCTGGGATGGTTCCAAGATTATGTGTGTGTGTGTGTGTGTGTGTGTGTGTGTGTGTGTGTGTGTGTGT
>JANHMN010000011.1:63819565-63830766 GCA_030674055.1 Rhabdomys pumilio
TTTTTTTTTTTTTTTTTTTTTTTTTTTTTTTTTTTTTTTTTTTGCCTTTTGCCCTTACTGCATTTAATATTCTTTCTTTGTTTTGTGCACTTGGTGTTTTGATTATTATGAGACGGGAGGTATTTCTTTTCTGGTCTAGTCTATTTGGTGTTCTATAGGCTTCTTATATGTTTATGGGCATGTCCTTCTTTAGATTAGGGAAGTTTTCTTCTATAATTTTGTTGAAGATACTTATTGGCCCTTTAAGTTGGGAATCTTCACTCTCATCTATACCTATTATCCTTAGGTTTGGTCTCCTCATTGTGTCCTGAATTTCCTGGATGTTTTATGTTAAGAACTTTTTGCATTTTGCATTTTCTTTCAATGGTATTTTCTGCACCTGAGATTCTCTCTTCTATCTCTTGTATTCTGTTGGTGATGCTTGTGTCTATGACTCCTGATTTTTTTCCTAGGTTTTTTATCTCCAAGGTAGTCTCTGTTTGTGATTCTTTATTGTTTCTACTTCCATATTTATGTCCTGAATGGTTTTGTTCAATTTCTTCACCTGTTTGGTTGTAATCTCTTGTAATTCTTTAAGGGATTTTTGTGTTTTCTCTTTAAGGGCTTGTAGCTGTTTACCTGTGTTCTCAATTTTTTTGAGACTGTTACTTATGTCCTTCTTAAAGTCCTCTATCATCATCATTATAAGTGATTTTAAATCTGAGTCTTGCTTTCCTAGTGATATGGGGAATTCAGGACTTTGTTGTGTGAGAGAACTAGGTTCTAATGATGCCAAGTACACTGGGTTGCTCATGCTTATGTTCTTGTGCTTGCCTTTTGCCATCTGGCTCTCCTTGTTGCTACCTGCCCTGTCTCTGACTATTATTTTGGTTATATCAGAACTGTGTGGGGTGGGTGTCACTACTGGGGTTAGAGCTGCCACCCAAGATCTGCTCAGTGCTCAGGTGCAGACAGGAAGGGACCAGTGCTCTGGGACAGGAGTGATTTCCTGGGTCCTAGTGGGTCCCAGTTACTCTTTGTTTGGGGCTGGTTTTCTCCTTACCTAAGACACTGCCCAGGTTAGAGCTCCTGGGAGGCCTACTTCCTCTGGGTTCTTTGAGATTGGGGGCAGAGCTGCTGCCTAGGATCTGCTCAGTGCTTGGGCCCAGATTGGAAGGAACCAGTGCTCCAGGCCAGGAGTGACTTCCTGGGTCCTAGTGGGTCCCAGTTATTCCCTGTTTGGGGCCAGTGTTGCTTTCTCCTTACCTAAGATGCTGCCCAGGTTAGAGCTCCTGGCAGGCCCACTTCCTCTGGGTTCTGTCTAGGGCATTTTCTTATTCAGCATTTGTATTCCTGCACAAAACATCATGACCAAGAAGCAAGTTGGGGAGAAAAGGGCTTATTCAGCTTACACTTCCACGTTGTTGTTTATCACCAAAGGAAGTCAGGACAGGAACTCACACAGGGCAGGAACTTGGAGGCAGGAGCTGATGCAGAGGTCATGGATAGGTACTGCTTACTGACTTGCTTCCCTTGGCTTACAGCTTGCTTTCTTATAGAATCCAAGACTAGCAGACAAAGGATGGCACCACCCACAATGGGCCCTCCCACCCTTGGTCACTAATTGCCTTACAACTGGATGTTATGGAGGTATTTCCTCAAGAAAGACTTCTTTCTCTGTGATAACTCCAGCTTGTGTCAAGTTGACACACAAAACCAGCCAGTACAGGCATTTACTATGCATGGAGAATAATGGTAGAGTAGTTTCTCTGTCCATCAATCCCTGTCTTTTATATGAACTATCATCTATTGTATACCAACAATACTAAATTATTAATAGGGTTCTCTCTTTGAAAACACACACACAAACACACACAAATGAAGCCAAACATGGTGCTTTTTATAAAAACAGAAATCACAAGCTTAGAAAGAATAAATTAATGACTGAGGCATAAGGGAAGGAGACCAGCATTGAGATGAGATCTCTTATTTCTCACTTTTACCACCAACCCAAATTGACCTCTAGATGCAGCCTTGTGAATTTACTGCCCATTTTACCCAGTTGTTACCTCAAAGAAGATTACTTTAATGATACATCTAGACCCTTCCTCTGAGTTGCCTGGTTCTAGTTACCACTTAAATATTCAATTCTTCCTTTAAAACAAGTTGCATAAAAGCAAAAGTCATCAATATTATTTGAAGAATGTCCTTCCTCTTTTATTTTTATACCTTTCCCTTAATGGTGGAACTATTTTCATTACTGTTCTCTTGCTCAGATGAGACACTGTGACCAAAGCAACTTGTAAAAGTAGGCATTTAATTAGGGGCTTGCTTACAGATTCATAGTAGAGACTATGATGGCAGACAGACAGAGAAGGCCATGGAACTGTTGCTAAAAGATTGATCCAAACACAAAGAACAGAGAGAGAAAGCAAGACTGGGTTGAGCACGGGCTTTTGAAAGCTCAAAGCTCACCCCCAGTGAGACTCATCCATCAACAAGAGCACATCTATTCCAACAAGACCACATGCCTAAGTATTCCCAAGCAGTTCCACTAGCTGGAGACCAAGAATTCAAGTAAATGAGCCTAGGGGGCCATTCTCATACAAAACACCACAAGTATCTTCCAAAAGCTTTTAAACTTTGTTTCCCCCCCCCCTACATGTTAACCAGATCATTCTTTTCCTATACTCCAATCAAGAGTTTCTGTTACCTTTGTGTCCATTAACCCACCTCTTAGATACTTCTATGTCTTCTTTAATCTAGCATCCAAACACCTAAGCCACTAAATGTTCTTCTATGAAATACCTGTTTCTAAGTCCACTGAACATAGTTCACCCTTATCTAAGTTCTTTTTGTACCAATTAGGAAAAAAATCATAGTCCACTAGGAAGGAGAAAAGTACCCTCCTAGAACACTTGTCCCCAAAGTGAAAGCCTTAAGGTATTTATTATGGAGGTGACATAGACATAAAAATAGAGAAAGCTTTAAAAAGCAGTGCTGTAAACAAGAAGAAGAAACAGTGTGGATGCCACATAGCCAGACACAGAAGACAGAAGAAGCTCTGCTCCCTCATGAAGCACTACTGTTGTCTACAGTCTTTGCATGGATGTAAGATTCGGAACTGCTTTTTGGAAGCATCTTATTTCCCTGAACTCTGGGTCATCTCAACACAAGACCTCACACCAATTACCTAGACCTCTGTACTTACTGCTGACTAATTTCTACTCATGTTTCAAGTTTTCATAGACCTCTAGGATTATAGGATACTAAAATCTCAAAACATTTTTTTAAAAAATGAAAATCAGCCAAGTTCGAGAAATAGGTTTTAGTCACTTATTGCACAGAGAGTGTTTCCTTTGTATGTGAAGAAAAACTGAAACTAATACAACCACCTCAGCTCCCCTAAAGCCATCCCAAGTTTAAGCAGCTCGGTGACACAAAGAGTAAAGATGAAATAAACAGCTCAGAAAGAACCATGCTGAACACACACACTGAAGTCGGGATTCTTTTCCCTCCAGGTACACTGGAGTTATTCTACCATATAATGAACCTGTTTTGTGTTCAGTCTGTTTTCAGCTCAGTCCTGGCTAGTCTGTTGCTTGTTTTCTATTACAGGATGTATAATTCATGTGACAACTTACTGTACTGAGCTCTTTCTCCAGAATTCCTTAGCCCCAGTATGCGGTTTAGTAGGAGCAGTTGCTCAACAAACATGAAAATGATATTTCCTATTGTTAATGAGTAATCTCATTAATTCAAAAATTCAATAAACATTTTTATAGATGTTCAAAGTTTCCACTCACTTCACATCCGTTGAGACATGGCTGGTAGCAAGATGTAGCTTGTTAAAGATAATTTAGAGGTTAGAAATTATTTTTGAAAGAAAATCATGAAGCCATAACATTAGTATAATTGGTGTTATGGGACTGGAGTTAAGCACGCTCTCTGCATTACTAACATTCTATGTGGTATTCTTCTGTTTGGCCTTTTTGACTCAGTTCTAGGGGAAAACAGTAATTAGGATGAATATTGAGAGGCTGAACTTAAGAAATGATCATACAAGCAATTTTAATAAGACAGAGACAAAACTTAACATGAGATTTTATGTATTTTATTATTCCAATTCTTTTTTTTATTCTTTTTTTAATTGGATATTTTATTTACATTTCAGATGCCAATCCCTTTCCCCATTTCCCCTCCCTAGAAAACCCCTATATTCCAATTCTTTTTTAGTTTTTCTCTTCTATTCAACAATATAACACGTGTGTACACATTTACACACACACACACACACACACACACACACACACACACACATGCACACACAAAAATAGTTATATTACAAAACAAATCAAAACATTTTCTTGTAAGAAAATAGTAATTATGTAAGGCTAAAATAAATCTATTTAAAAATAAAGTCATTAAATTTTAAGTTAAAATTTCAGTGAAAAAAACGTACTGATTTATAGCACAATAGAAATTATTTTTATCCTTTTAGTATTTCTTTTCCAGAATATAAAGACTTTTATTTAATTTTTGTATAATTCAGACGTGGATTAGACAGTGGAAATGAAATGTAGAATGTCCATGGCGAGGTAACACTTTGGCACAGGCAAGATGGGTGCAGGTGTAGGTGGAAATAAATGAGCCTACGATGCTGAAGTTCTGACCCTCACACAGCCAGATGCACTATGGTTGAGGTACTGAGTCAGTAAGTGGACTTAATCAGAGCTTACTCTATGATCCAAAAATGTTGGATAGATGGGGTATGGATCCAAAGACTCCAGAGTCGTGGGATCTTCAAACAACAAAACAAAACAATACAATACAAAAAAAAACTATCAGGTATTTCTACTTGTACACAAATGGAAAAGACGTGATTTTCTCCTATTCTTCCTACTAGATACAAGTTCTTAAAAATTCACTATCTATAAAAGACTGTTAAAGGTTAAAAAATAATAATAATAAATGAAAGTAGACTTTCAAGTTTAAGCAGCATCATGACATCTGTCTCCAGATCCACTCTATTTATCCTTCCTTTCTGGAATTAGAACCCACAGAAACACAGGGTTTCTTGGAGGGATGGTGTTATTTCTTATTCTTTAAAGTAGGAAGTTCTTTGTTTCAGGAGCCAACTCCCTGTCTGTCTTTGCAGGAGGAACACAGTGCTTGTTTGGCCACTAGTGGTGTCCAAAGGCACTGTTGTTTACCTAAGATGAAGTAACTGCATTTACCATGCCGCCCTTAATCTATCTGCCCAACTCAGCCACCTGAGTAACTTAGATTACAAGGACACTTGCAGCATGGATTTAAAAAACTCACTTCTCTTGGGTTGGAAACATCATTCAGTGGAAGAGCCTTTATCTATTATGCATAAGGTGTGGGGTCCAATCCTCAATAGTGAAAAACAAAACAAAAACAGAAATCACCTGCCATTCTGTTATCACACTCAACATGAATGAGAAAATATAATAAACACCAGCACCAGAGTTTTGAAAAAGGTAGAAATATACAATAATGTTTATAAAGCTAGATATATTTAAATGTAATTACAAACCTCTTTGAAACAAGGAAAACTAAGAAATCTCAGCAGAAGATATAAAGATGTAGCACATAAAGATTCTTTAATTTACAACTATAATAAACAGAGACTGGGGAGATGGCTCAGTCAGTAAAAGGTTTGCAGGGCAAGCATGAGGACCTTGGTTCAGATCTCAGCATTCAAATAAAAAGCCTGGTGCAGTAGTCATGTGTATAATTCCAGCTCGGTACACATGGAGGCAGTAGGGTCCCTGGAACTTGCCAGCCAGCAATTCTAGCCTGTTGGTAAGGTTCAAGGTCATTGATAGACCATGTCTCAAAATACCACTGTGAAGAAGAACACAGAGAGATAAAGTTAACCAAACATGGGGGCAGAGGAGATAATTAAAACCAAAGCTAATTATTATCTCAACAGCAGAATGACAATGACTGATTAAAGAATAAGTGAAGTCGAAGAGAAAGTAACACAGCATCCCAATCTGCACAGAGAGTAAACGAGTAAACATTAGGAAAGAAAAAAAAAGCTAAACACCATTTCAAGAACAGATGGAACTTTAGCAAAATACCTAACATTCGTTGCATATACTCCCAGGAAGGAAAGAGAAGTGTAGCAGAACTGGAGCAGGAGTCAGAGAGAGCAGTGGAAGATTTGAATACTGTCATTATCTTAATGGTCACAACTCCTTGCATCTCGCTTCACCCATTCTAGAGTCAGACGCAATTTTACTTCAGGACATTATTTTGGGCACCTTGGTGTGTCATCATCTGGAGTACAGTTAATGTAGCATTCTGAGACCGACTCAAAAATGTATATTTGGTATAGAAAATATAAGTGAAAAACGTCTTTTCTGACAGATGGTCTCAATCCATTTTATATTCTTGACCCTGACCACAAGAGGAACCTGAGAAACACACCAAAGAGATAGAGCGGGGCTCGTGATGGGACCCCATGCCAGAGAAGGTCACCTGGGTTTCATCTGATGGGAGGATGTAATCAGTGAAGTGTGTATGACTCTTGAATTGTATATTCTGAGGAGTGGTAAAACAGTCTCCTCAGAGGCTGCTTATTCTGACATGGGCACATAATGGGAAATGCCTTGAGTAGCCACAAGATGTCCTAACAATTTTATCTTTCAACAGTTGAAGAGAGCTGTGATTTTCAAAATGCCTGCTAATTCCTCACTCATCGACTGCACTTCACAAACGGACAGTTAGTTATGGAGGACATATCCTGACACTTGTGTGATTGAAGGCAGCAACTGGAGTAGTCTAATAAGGCTGTAGTCTAATAAGGGTGAAAATAAAGAAAGCTAAACTATTCAACACATTACTGTTAAGTTCCAGGTGCCATAATGCCTGGAATACATGGGAGAAAAGTCGGAAGACGTTGGAAAAGAGAAGATAAAGACACAACAGAGCTATAGCACAAGGGAGCAATCCCCTGTGGTAGCAGGCCAGAGCCAACAAACCTATAGAAATGTAGGAGTCCCTAAGGAAAACAATGGCTGTGATTCATTAACTTAATTTTATATTGGGTTGCTTCCCGATTTGTGCTATGATTCCTTTCCACTGTTACCAAGTCTTTAGATAAAGTCAGATCTCATAGCCACTCTGAGTTGGTGCTACATTCCAAATGATAGGAGGAGTGCTGATAGAAGGTTTGGGAGAAAGAAGTGTGGGCAAGTACTGGGAGATGTCTAAGGAAAGGCGGCTAGGGAATGGATACTGGGAAGCATCACAAAGCACAATACTAAATCCATTCCCCTTCACAACCCTACTCTGGAACATGTTAACCAGCACAATTACCAGTACTCTAAGTATGTATCCTTATATCCACAGATAAGCTCAGCTCTCAACCTTCATCAGAGAAGCTCCGTTCTTGAAGCTAATGGAGATCATTACAGAAATCTACAAATGGTCAAAATGCAGAGATAAACTGACTTTCAGATGCCTGTCCCCAGTTTACTACTTTCATAACACAATTCCTACACTGAAGTCTTGGGGGATGTTATAGAAGGTGGGGCCTGTAAGAGCCAGAGGACCAGGATAACAGATGAAAAATAGTCTTTTTTTTTAAAGGATACAAAGTGGGGAACACAGGAAAGAGAGGATGAATCTTGAATGAGGAGGGGTAGGAGCTTAGTGAGAGTAATCAAGATGTATTGTATAAAGGTCTCTAAGAATCCATTAAAGCATATTATTATTAAATATGTATCAAATAAGCTCAATGATTTATTGAGTTTTTTGCAGGGGCTCACATACTGGATTTGTCTTTGATGGGGCAGGGGAAACAAAGATTGGAAATACATGGATCACACACTTTCTTGAGGATTCTTAAAAAGTTCAATTTATAAGTCATTTTAGAAAGATATAAGCAAAAACTAATAAAATACAAAAAAAAAAAACATTTAAAAAGTTACAACTTAAAGTATTTGAGAAGGTTTCCAGGAAGATCTGGGTGTTCTTGTCCTTGGGGATAGTGTGTGGATTTGTGCTTGTTTCTTGGCCAAGGTTCTCTGACAAGTGAGACCAAAACCAAAATTATATAAATCTTGCAAAACAAATAGAGGAAATCTATTCTAAGACCACAAACAAACAAAAAACGAACAAATATTCTTGGTGGAGCTACTTGTCGATAAGAGTGTGCATGAAATTTCTGAGGGAAATCATACTAGCGAGAGGACTTCCCAGAGTAGAAGTGTAGTGATCATCTTAAATGGCTACTGGAGGCCTGTGCCACCGAGGCTGTTATCCTGGCTTGCATGGCCCTGTTGTCCTGACAGCAGAGCATGAAATGGGACATGTGCTCAGACGGTTGTTTGGACTAAGACCTCAAGAAGCAAGAAGGAGGAAGTGAGAGAGTGGAATAGAGGAAAAGCACACATATGCCTTCTTATCATAAATGCGGATTTGATCCTGCCAGAGTCTCTCAGAAGCAAACAAGTTATTTCACAAAAATCAGTCCCCACCTTCTCAAAAGACACAAATCTGAGACTTTTCTGAAAGAGTTTCCCAGTATCCTCAGTTAAATGTTACCCCAGGTTCAGAAATCACACCCACATCTAGTCTGTGTTTAACTCAGGCAGTTCCCAGGAAAGCAGGAGACTGTTAGCAAAATGTCAGTCAGCTCTCTCAAGGAAAGCCCATCAGCACAATGACTGACTTTAGAAGTAGGCAGAGAAGAAGAGGGGTAAGGAGAGAGCCAAAGTCACCTGCTCGGCCTAATGCCTAAGCTAGCATTCATGCAATGTCCTGTTCATTGCCTACAAACACTTTAGTGCTGTTCGGAGAGAATCCAGTCTTCCTGATCATCAGAAGGCTGGCTCTTTGCTCTTCAATTGGCCTTCCCTAAGAAGTCAACCCTGATTCAATGGTGGATAGTGTCTCTTACTGCCCTTAAGAGGTATGCAAAAGCAGACACATAAGAGAGATTTTTTTCCCACCATTTTACTTTTGTTGTACATATTTGCTTCAAATCAATGAATTTCTAAGCCAGGTTCAGGTAACTGAAGGGCCTTTATGAGGAGTTTATAGTATCTAAACCCAAGGTATGCTGCAAACATGGTCTGAAGTAAAGTAGGAAACAACATTTTTCTAAAGAGAGCCTTAGAAATTGTAATCCAATAATTAAAGATGTTTCCCAGGTATGGTAGAAGGCTTGATTCACACTTGGCAGCAAGGCTGCTCATGCATAGGTGTGGCCAAAAGGATAGGGTACAGATCACCCAGAACAATACCAACGAGTGTACCCTGTGTGGTGGGACAGGTCTCACAGTTCACATCACCTGTACTCCAAAGGTAAGCTTAAAAAGCTAGTGTAGGACAGGTTCACTGTCAAAAATGGGATCACGGCCATTGGTAAGCTAGAAGCTACCAGAGTATGTGTCACGTTCAAGATGTGCCGAAATAGACTGTTTGCTATTAGGCCCCCCAAAAGCAGAATTAAGACCAATACAAGCTGATCCATGTTCAAGCAGACTCCTTTCTGGTTCTGGAAGCTGTTTATTTTTTCTGGGTATGATATTAAATATCAAATCTTCTTTGCTAGTACTTAGTTTATGATTTGGACCACTCTAGTCACACTAGGTCGAGTGACGGCAGCTTACTGCTGCCTCCCCAGTCATCCGTGCTTGCCCAGGTCCTCCCCTGCCCCAGTTTACCACAATCTTCGCTCTGGTCACCTGGGTTCCATCTTTGGCTTGAGAGAATTTTTAACATAACATTTTATTGATTCTCTGAAAATTTCCATCGTTCGTCTCATCATACCTACTTCCTAATCCTTCCATTTCTGTCCCCCAACCTTTGGGACCTCCCCTCACAAAAAAAGTTAAAAATTAAAGTGAGACTAAAAAAAAAAAAAAAAAGCCCGACTTGTGTTATGTATATACTCAATGGAGCATGTCCAAACTCTCAGTGGTCTGCCCCTTAAATAGAGCTGGATCCTTCCCCTCCCACATCCCTGTCAAAGACCACCAGTTGTGGAGAGCCACACTTTTGGCATCTCCATGACACTTCTTAAGAATTCTCTCCAGTATCTTCCTGTCTAGGCTGTGACTGTCTTAATGGGCGTCAGGGAAGGTGGGTATCACAGAAGCCTTCCCATGTTCTTCTCTCTCAACCATGCATCCACAGTCACAGATACTACACCAAAAGGAGCCTCCTTGCTCTTCACTGTCATTGGGATCATGGATCACAGGCCTCCAGATGGGTTCTGAAGACAGCTCAAACCGCAAACACAGCTTCTGGCTGCAAAGCGACCTCGAAACCAGACGAGGCCCTCAGAGGTAATCTGGACCACAGATACCAACAAGGCCTCAGGTGGCAGAGCAGGCCACTTAGGCACCATGATCCATGGACAATAACCGGACTTCAGGGTCATATGGGTTTGTAGAAGAGCATTTTTTAAAAGGTGCTGGGAAGATGCTGTGGGTGACGATGCTTGCCAGGTAAGCTTGAGGACCTGATTTAGATAAACACATACACACACAAACATAAAATATAGGAGCAGTGGTGCACATCCATAATCTCGGCAGAGGAGAGGCAGAGACAGGAGGAACACTAGAGATTAGCGGCCAGCTTGCCTAGCCAATCAGCAAGCATCTGTTTCAGAAAAATACCCTGACTCCGAAAGTGAAATGGAAGCGCGTTTAGTTTCCTTTTCCCGGTGCTGTAATAAAGTGCATGACAAAAGCAACTTACAGGAGAGATAAAAGGGGGGTGGGGAGGGAAGTGTATTCTGACTCACAGTGCAAGGGCATAGAGTTCATGAGGTGGACGTCAAGGAGACAAGAGCTTGAAGTGAGCTCGTAGACACAATGCAACCAGAATCAGAAACTGTCATGAATGCATGCTGCTCCTCTATTCCCTTCTCTCCATATACACAGTCCATATTCCAGCTAGGGAATGCTACTACCCACAGAGGCAAGTTGTTCATCCAAATTCATTCAAGGTAATCTCCCACACAGACATGGTCAAAGGTCATGGATACCCCCCCCAGATGATTCTAGATTCTGTCAAGTTGTCCATTAATATTGGCCATCAGTGAGTGATTGAGGAAGATTCCTGAGGTATATCTAATCCCTGCTCTCTCTCTCCTCTCTCTCTCTCTCTCTCTCTCTCTCTCTCTCTCTCACACACACACACACACACACACACACACACACACACACACACACACA
>JANHMN010000011.1:63840020-63866627 GCA_030674055.1 Rhabdomys pumilio
ACACACACACACACACACACACACACACACACACACACACACACACACACACGTATACACAATTTTATATATATATGTAATTCTCACTTTCAGTGACTTAAAAGTTATCAACAAATTCACATAAGTCACACATGATTCCAAAATTGTAACTCTTTCATACAATATTTGCTGAACAGATGTTAAGAGGGGGTTATTATGATGGGAGGAGGTAAATTCCTGTACTACATATTAACCACACAAAATGATGTGTTTCTCTGTGAGGATTAACATACATAGCATACTTTTATCACATGCACCTCTCCATATCCTGTATTACCCCATTGTGTATATATGCCACATTTTATTTATCCATTAGTTTGTTGATCATGGTAGATGCCATAATTTGACTATTAAAAATGGCCATATCAATCATAGCATGGATACAGGTATCTCTAGTGTGTGCCAACCTTGATTCCTCAGGTATATAGCCAGAAGATAAATAAAGTGAATATTTTCATTTTTCAGATTTTTAAATAACACTCATACTTATTTCCAAGTGGCTATACTATATCTGCTTCACGATAAACAGTATATAAGGGTTCCTTTCCCCTTCTGTAACATTGTCTGAATCTGTCAAGTTGGCTTTTCTTAATGACAGTCTTCAATGAAGAGACATTCATGATTATCTTGGGTAGGGCACACAAACAGAGAAATAGCACTGTACTCCCAATGCCGAGACTTCCTCTGCTCATCCACTTTGTGCTGGCTCTAAAGGAAGCCATTCTCTCTAGTGACCTGAACCTCATTGGTGATAAACATTTTGGGGGTTCTCTGCTCAGCTCTAAACCCACTCAGTGTTCTGCACAGGTAGGCCAGCACGCTCTAAATGGTTGTTTAAATAGAAAGGTGGGCCACTGACTTTCTTTTTTATTCATCTCTTCTTCTCTTTCAAGTCAAGCAATGAACTCAGCAAATTCTGCTTCTAAATATTCCTCAAACATCCTCATACCTCTTTGTCCTCTTAATCAGTGTGTTATTTGGGGAATGAATTGCTTCTTGCATAAAGTACTTTTTATTGAAAAAATCCAATCTCTAGTACTGAAGTGTAATTTCACTTCTAAAATTTAAATTTGAACATGTTAGTCATCCATGATATCCTGAAATTCTTTCTATTGAATTGTGAAAAAAAAAAAAAAACCACCCTTAAAGGATGCTATGTAGTGATGCTATATAAAGTCCCTACATACCTTTTTCCCCTCCTTCTTGGTCATTTTCCAATTTCAAATCTGGATCCTAACTTCACAAACACAGCATTTTGTTTCCAGAATTTGTAAAGTCCTTCTCAGTGACTGAATTACTGCTTCCTTCCACCATTCACCAACAGTGAGTGACGATTCACGAAGCACCGCTTCATTCATTCTCCAGGATACCACAGCTTAATCCATAGTCTAGCTTGAGAGTCTCGCCCAAAGTCCTCTTACGAATCTATGCTTTCTTAACCACACCCTTCTTCACTGGAGAGCAGCGAGTTTAGCACTAGAATTTTAGCCTCTTAAAGGAAAACAGTAAAGAATAATGTTCAAAACCATCAGTGTATGAATGAAATAAATGAAGATTAAATACTGTAAATATTCTTGATCACATTATATGTATGGAAGGCCAGTCAAGACCATCACTTTGAACTCCAGTCTTGCTAAGAATAAAATACATTTAATGATATCTTTTATTTAGAGTACTTTGTATCCTATCTAGGGAGGTCTTGACATACTACTTCACATATGATCGTATGACATCATTTCATTCCATTTTGCCCAGTGTGCACTGTCTGCTGAGTAGCAGGTCTTTTTAAATGCACATGCACAAGCTCCCAGTACTGAGTTGTTGATGGTTGTGTCTGATGAAGTCGCCGAATAGAAGCAGGCAGAGAGAAACAGGAACTTTCCAAATCCTAATGCACTTTACAATAGTAGAGATGCTGAGTGAATGCAGCCACTAGTGAGAAGCTATGCAAAGTCCCCAGCTCAGCTCTAAAGCATACATTCCAATAAAGGATTGCACACTTATCCCAGAATAGTTTATTCCAAGCTCAATGCCTCTGAAATCACACACACACACACACACACACACACACACACACACACACAATCTATAGCCTTTCAAACGCAATTTGGTACTCTCCGGGGAAAATAATCACAGTCCCTCAAATGCAGCCTTTGCTTCTAACTCTACCATATTGTCCTGGGGGATCTAAAGCCAGACACACTGTCCATGTAGACTTGATGTGATCTCTAGACCACTCATATTCTACCCTACCCAAGCTTCAAAATGACTGAATCCTACTGACTTCTGGTACTAAGGATACCATGTGGGAAAAAAAATGAAGATAACTATTTTAAACAAGATCCCAAAGTTATAAAATGAAATATAGATCAGCTGCAGCTCTCTTTTTCCATAGATAGGTAAATGCAAGATCTTAGGAAGCTGTGCAGAAGGACTGCTTAGAAGTAACAGAAAGCCAGTCTTCTGACTTCAGATCTTTACTGAATCAACTCAGCTCAATCTTTGTGAACAACAATGAAACAGTAACGAAGTAAATACATTCATAATATCCTCCATGTGTTTTCTATGACTTAACAGAAATTTTTATTTAAAATGTCTATTCATACACCTACAAGTTGAAGCCTTTTCACAGGAGATGAGGGGAACGTGTAAAGTAATTGGCGTTATAGTTTCCTAACTGGGGTTTAAAATTTGGTGTGAAATAATGTCTTTCACTGCCCATGTATAATAGGAGCCCAGATTAAGCGTTTTGGGGAAAAGAAATTGATATTAATGTCTTTTGAATGTCTGTGTATAAAAATTTGGGTATAAAATCTCCCAGAGGCTCCTGTATTGAAGACTCAGTCTTTGATCTGGCAGCACTCAGAGGTGGAGCCTTAAAAGGTGATTGAGTGATGAGAATCTAGATACTAACCTCTTCAATGGATGAATTCATTGACTGGATAATAACCAAATAGGAAGTGAGGTCAAGGAAGTAGACCAAGGAAGAACTCTGTTTCTCTGTCTCTGTCTTTATCTCTGTCATTGTCTCTCTCTGAATCTTTCTCTCCCTCCTGTTTTTCTCTTTCTTTCCCTTTCCTTCTTTCTCTCTCCCTTTCTCTCTCCCTCCCTTTTCCTCATCCTCTTTATCTATCTATTTATCTATCTATCTATCTATCATCTATCTATCTATCTATCTATCTATCTATCTATCTATCTAAATTGATCAGTTTTACGTTGCTATATTCTCCCTGCTATGATATAATGATATAACTATGATATAATTCATTCTACCCCAGCAAAAACATGAAGCCATATAACTATGGACTGATGAATTTAAAATACTGAGCCCAAAATAAATGTTTGCTCCTTTAAAGTCATACATTTTATTTTTAATTTTTATTTAAAGAATTGTCTTCACGTGTAGGACCATAAAAGGCAGTCTGATTTCTGATTGAGCTAGGTTTGAAACCCAGTGACCCAGCAGGTGACCCCACAGGGTTCCCTGCAAGGGACTGGTAGGTGTTTGCCACACTTCCAGACTCCAGGCTCCTGACACCAGACCTCCATAGACTTGTGTCTTTTAGTCACATAGCCAGGTAGATGTGACTACAGGTCATGTAGAGTCAAGACAAATTTCCATATTAATGAGATACCTAAAGGCCAAAAGGGAGTAGCCAATTAAGCATTCCTTTCCAGACTCTCCTCCCTGCAAAAGGTATTTAATCTCAGGTCTGCCCTGAGGAAACTGAGGTGCAATTTCTCATCTACTTTCCTCCAATGACAATAAACATCTTAAGACCATGGACTGTTTCTTTTCTTTGGGGCCTGCCATGGGGAACAGTGGAGAAGGTTTTCAACTATAGAACCACACTGTCTAATCTCCCACAGAACAACTTTCCATGTTCCCAGCCACAGAGATCACCAACCTAACACAAGCCAAGCAACAGCAACCAAGCCAAGAACTCTCATCCCCGTGAGGCTTAGCCGGAACACTCTCTCCTTTCTTTCCCCTTCAGCTGTGGGCCAGTCCAGCCAGTATGCCCCTCAATTCATTCTCAGCCCTTCAGCAGGCTCCCCAACAGCACCTGGGGGCCCAAGACCCTGAGAATCAGATGAACTAGCTCCAGCTCCCCACAGGACATCAAACTGTGCCCCCCCAACCCAGAGTGGGGTCCCAAGGCTTCACATAATGCAGGACTCACACTTCAACCCAACAACTGGGACCAGCACACACTTTAACCCAACACTCACACAATGTAATTTGATCATATTTTTTCTCATATCCTTACTTCCCCAAAATCTTCTCCACCTCTCTAACAACCCAACTTCATGCTTCATGTTCTCTCTCTCTCTCTCTCTCTCTCTCTCTCTCTCTCTCTCTCTGTGAAAACAATTAAAACAGAACAACTAAAAAGAAAATCAATAAGACAAAAGAAAATAACAAAGGTGCACACAAAAAAAAACCTGGACTCTGTGTTGTGCTTGCCAACTATTCGTTGAACATGGGGCCTCACCTAGAGCTTGATTGATATACTTAATAACACTTTGTTGGACGAAACTGGCTTCCTTTCCAGGTGGGAATCAATTGCAAATGGCTTCTGGGTTTAGGAGTAGGACTTTGTGTCCACTTCCCTTTCTCAGAGCTGTCACAATCTCTGCAAGTGTATCATTTGCTCTGTATATCTAGAAAACACTGCTTTCCTGGAGTTGTCTGCTACCTTCTGCCTCCTGTTCCTCATAGGTTTCTGAGCTTTGGGGAGATAGGGCTATTGAAAACACCCAGCTCCAACCCTATAATGTACAGTTTTTTTATTTTAAATCAGCTGTCACAATGACAGAAAGCTGACTAGCAAACTTTGGATTGCAAATAAATGAAGTTTGCTTCTATATTTGTCCTCAATCCAAATTCTATTTATATATAAATCTTGAATAATACAGAATATACTTAAAATGTTATAATTTCTACACATAATCAATATAATGCCAATTGGTGAGATATTTTATGTTTTATGCTGAAATACCATTTGGATTTTTGAAATACTATTTGGGTTTTTACTGCAGCTTGGACTAAATGCAAGGTAATAGTGAGTATTGTATATGGTGAGAGGATATAGGATGAGACCACACAGGTCAAGGACACAGCAACAAGTTGAAGTGGAAAGAGTAAATCAAAAGTCTGAAATTATCCAGATCAGAGTTTGAACTCCATCCTCTCACTAAGTAAAATGTCCACACTCCTACATGGAGGACCACTGTGAGCCTTGGACATTTTATACGGGGAAGAGAAATGACAGGACCTGCCTTTAAAAACTGTTATGAAAACAGGAGATATCAATAAGTACTAGGCATGCCTTTCCCAGGGAGTCATCACATATTTTACTGGCCTCTTCAAAGACTCAATGCTGGTTTCATCTTTGTCTTTTCAGCTTGGTACAATGGATGACAAAAAATAAATATTGGTGAAACTAATGGTCCTGTGTTACTACTGTGGCTATATCCACTTGTGGTTTGTATTTTCCTTGAATAAATCAATCATTAAAATCCTTTGGCAAGGCTTGCAAGTTGTAGAGGTATTGGCAGTGTGGTGGGTGGTCCAACAGAGTCTTGAGCAAAGGCTGGAGTTCGGATACTCAAGAGAAGAGCCTGTTAAAGTATAGGAAATGAGACAGTACGGAAATGAAAGAAATCAGGGAAGATGTGTCATAAACATCTCTGACACAAAAGCACAGGAACTGTTATAATCCGTTTCCAAGGGTAATTTTCCACTACTGTGAGTACATTTGACAAGTGTTAATGAGATAGGAATGTATCCCCACTAAGAAAAAAGAATTCAAAAACCACATTTATCCTGATTCACAAAAACTTTAGTTTAGTTTAGTTGAAAATATTTTTCCTACTAGGGAGTACACTGGAGAATGAATATAGGGCAGGAGATGTAGCTCAACGGTAGAGTACTTACCCAGCATGCACAGGGCCCCAAGATTGATCCTCATACAAAAAAGGAAGTATTAATTAATAGCAAAAGTAGAACTTTCTAGTAATATGCTGTAATGTGAAGATGCCTGGTATACATGTCATGGCTCTCCAGAGAAACAAGCAAATGGGATTATTATTGATCGTCCTGACTTTCCTTCACTAAAATTTGCTTTCCCATCACATTTTTAGTGGCATATTTACCTGAAGTTATTGGTGTAACCAACACTGGAATACTGCAACATTTTTAAAGGTTTTCATTACTTTTGCTAGTTGTTTATTATTGGTGGGTGGTTGTATGGTTGTGAGGTTGTGTTAGTGAGTGAGAGTATGCTGAGGTGCACATGTGAACATCAGAAAGCAACTTTCAGGAGTAAGTCAAGCTTACTCAGATTTCTCAGATTGTCAGGCTTAGAGGCAAGAACCTTTACTCCTAAGCCATCTCACTGGCCCAAACTCTCATATTGTTAAATGGTGTTTTGGGTCACACCTGACAAGTTTTAGGAGTAATATATTTTCTAATAAATCTTCTTTTCATATCTAGGGTGATAAGCTGAACTCATACAATGGTTTAAATCAGAAGGCACGGTGGGGAAACGTGGTTAATGATATAGTCAGTAACTGGTAGAAAAGATTTAGAATGTTCTTAACACAAGCAAATGGAACATGTTTAAAGTCAACTACCCTACACTGATCATAATTTGAATATTTTGAATACACGTATTGAACTATCACTATGACCTATATATATGCATAATTGTTATCTATCAATTGCCTATATTTTCAAAACTCAGTTCATACATATGAGAACTTGTTTGAAGGCTCTAGATGGAGAGCGCATATACTCTTATACCCTTGACAGAAGACAGTCCTCTTCTATTTGGGGAAGGTCACCCTCTTTAGCTGAGCTCACTGCTTAAGGAGAGCCGCAAATGGAGCTGTGAGGGATGAAGAGGACAACCATCCAGCTAACCAGATCAACCACATCAACTCTGGAGATGAGTGGCGTAAAATGCCACAGCCAGAGGGCCTTCCATCCCATCTCATGGAAGCGAAAGTGATACCTCCTCTTGAATTTTTTTTTTTGTCTCTTAAACATTTTCAACCAGAAGCACTGGTAACATGAAATAAGATCCAAAGCCGGGTGGAAAGAAATAAATATTCTAATCTGGGAAGGGGAGAGGTGGAGGTGAGAAATTAATACATTTATAGAAAAAGACATAGTGACATAATTCTTTGGTGGAAAACTTGGGGTGATAGACAGCCCGAGATGGTGATTTTTTTCTTAATGGAAAGATTAATTTATAACCAAACAACTTTGTAAATGCTATCAATCTCTACTAAAGCCTTGGTAAAATTTCCACTTGACAAGGCCAATTAAAGAGCTAGTTTCTACTAAAACATTAGCCACAAATCATATACTTTATAATGCTCACACATCTTTATGATCTAGTCCTCAAATTTTATAAGATTCCTGCTCCTTCATCCTTCATGCTTACTAGAACCCTGAGACCTCAGAACTGTTTTCCCTGTGGATTGACAAAGCATGTCAGGTACAAGGATTTGTTTTTAAGACACTGTTTTCATTTATTCTGCAACTGTTTGTTGAGTATTGCCATGCACCAGGAAGACACAGCTCTGAGCAGACACCACACTGAGCCATAGGCAACTTGCAATATATTGGTTCTCCAAACTAAGCACTCAGTCTTCCCACACACACACTCCTCTCTCTGTCTCTGTCTGTCTGTCTGTCTGTCTGTCTGTCTCTCTCTCTCTCTCTCTCTCTCTCTCTCTCTCTCTCTCTCTCACCCCTCTTTCCCTGTTTACTTTCCTTCCTCCCTTTCCTTCCTCCCTTTCCTTCCTCTCTCTCTCCCTCTTTCCCTCCCTCGCTCTCTTTCTTCCTCTGCCTTAATTGATATCATAGTGCAATGATTAAGAAAATAAATTCTAGCCTTCCGGTCTGGGCCCAGGCACAGAGGAGATCCCAAATGGCAGCTCTGCCCCCAGTCTCACAAAATCCAGAGGAAGTGGGCCTCCCAGCAGCTCTAACTTGGGCAGTAGCTTAGGTAAGGAGACAGCAACACCCGCACCAAACAAGGAGTAACCCCAGTTACTCACTAGGACCCAGGAATTCACTCCTGTCCTGAAGCACTGGTTCCTTCCTGTCTGCACCTGAGCACTGAGCAGATCTTGGGCCCCAGCTCTATCTCCAGTAGTAACACCCACCCCACACAGTTCTGATACAACCAAGATAATAGGAAAGACAGGTTCTAGTCAGAGACAGGGCAGGTAACACTGTGAAGATCCAGATGGTAAAAAGCAAGCACAAGAACATAAGCATCAGCAACCCAGGGTACTTGGCATCATTAGAACCTAGTTCTCCCACACAAGAAAGTCCTGAATTCCCCATATCACTGGGGAAGAAAGATTCAGATTTAAAATCACTTATAATGATGAAGATAGAGGACTTAAAAAAGGACATAAATAACACTCTCAAAGAAATTGAGAACACAAGTAAACATGTAGAAGCCCTTAAAGAGGAAACACAAAAATCCCTTAAAGAATTACAAGAAAACCCAACCAAACATGTGAAGGAATTGAACAAAACCATCCAGGACATTAAAATGGAAGTAGAAACAATAAAGAAATCACAAACAGAGACTACCCTGGAGATAGAAAACCTAGGAAAGAAATCAGGAGTCATAGACACAAGCATCACCAACAGAATACAAGAGATAGAAGAGAGAATCTCAGGTGCAGAAGATACCATTGAAAATACTGACACAATTGTGAAAGAAAACGCAAAATGCAAAAAGTTCTTAACACAAAACATCCAGGAAATCCAGGACACAATGAGAAGACCAAACCTAAGGATAATAGATATAGATGAGAGTGAAGATTCCCAACTTTAAGGGCCAATAAATATCTTCATCAAAATTATAGAAAACTTCCCTAACCTAAAGAATGAGATGCCCATAAACATACAAGAAGCCTATAGGACGCCAAATAGACTAGACCAGAAAAAAAGATACCTTCTGTCACATAATAATCAAAACACCAAATGTACAAAACAAAGAAAGAATATTAAATGCAGTAAGGGAAAAAGACCAAAAAAGGCCAAGTAACATATAAAGGCAAATCTATCAGAATTACACCAGACTTCTCACCAGATACTATAAAAGCTAGAAGATCTGGACAGATGTCATACAGACCCTAAGAGAACACAAATGGCAGCCCAAGCTACTATGCCCAGCAAAACTCTCAATTACTGTAGATGGAGAAACCAAGAAATTCCACGACAAAACCAAATTTACACAATATCTTTCCACAAATCCAGCACTACAGAAAATAGTAGCAGGAAAGCTCCAATACAAGGAGGGAAATTATACCCTAGAAAGAGCAAGAAAGTAATCTTCTTCCAACAAACCCAAAAGAAAATAGCCACACAAACAATGCCTCCACTATTAACAAAAATAACAGGAAGCAACAATCACCGTTCTTAATATCCCTTAACATCAATGGACTCAATTCCCCAACTAAAAGATATAGGCTAACAAACTGGATACTTAAACAGGACCCAGCATTTTGCTGCATACAAGAAATCCACCTCAGTGACAAAGACAGACTCTACCTTAGAATAAAAGGCTGTAAAACAATTTTTCAAGCAAATGGTCCTAAGAAACAAGCTGGAGTAGCCACTCTAAAACCTCCAGCACAAGAACACAAAGGGAGGGACTCATGGCTCCATCTGTATAGGTAGTTGAGGGTGGCCTTCACTGGCATCAGTGGAAATAGATGGCCTTGGTGCCTGAAAGTTTGGATTTCCTAGTGTTGGGGAATTCAAGAGCAGGGAGGCAGGAATGGAAGGATGGTGGGAGCACACCCTCATAATAATAGAAGGAGGAGGGATGGAGTAAGGAGTTTTGGGGGGGGGGAATCAAGAGGAGATAACATTGAAAGGTAAATAAATAAAATATCCAATTTAAAAAAAAACAGATAATGGGTCTGGCAATTGTAGTTAAGCAGTCGAGACATTTTGTCAACAATTTATTGCGGGGATTTTGTATAATCTTCAAGGACAAGGTATTGTGGAAAAGGCCCATGGAACTTGAAAAATATTGGTGAGACATACTGTTGCTAAGATAAAGAATGATGCCAACCTGTTAGCTTGCTGAGTGCCCTGACAAGGGTGACTAGGAAGCTGTATTGGACATATGTTCCTGATCCACCTTTGCTTGACTATATCCCAGATGGGACAAGCTGCCTTGCCTCAAGTTTTTTGACCTTGTGGGATAGAGAATTGAAAAGAGAATCTATGTCTCTTGTATTCTTCTTAAAGGTGCCCAGCTATTAGGACTCAATCATGTACTGGTCTAGAAATCAATCCAATATGGGAAATAACAGCATACTTTTGGAAGACTGGATCTGGACTTTGTTAGCAACATATTTGAAAGCTAGCTGTAGCTTGCTATGATGTTAAGATAGCAAGAGGTAATGTTGGGACAGGATCTGGATTTCAAACAAGGGTTAGTGCATGTTTTAAGGCTCTTTTAATTGTCAAGCTAAAAATGGTTTTGTCTCTTCTATAGCATTTATTGTAAGTTGCATTGACTGTATAATTTCCAATTATGTTAGTGTGTTGAAACCTGGCATGTCTGTTATGGGGGTCTTTCAACCAGCTTTTGTCTCACTGCCTTGAGTATTAGAAAACCTTGATTCTCTGAAAAAAGCTTGAAAGTGCTGGAAGAAGTAAGTTAGGCTTTAAGCAGAAGCAAAAGAGTAGCAGGTTTGATTATTGCTGGTATAATAGCTTTAATTCCATTAGTTGCTAGCACCACTGCTTCTGCAATAGCATTGACACAAAGAGTTAAGACAACTATTTTTATTAACCATCTAACAAAAAATGTTACTAATGTATTGAGTATACAGAAGGATTTATATAGGTATCTGGAACAACGAATGATGCTCTATAACCCATTCAAATTATCTGAAGGAGATTCAGGGTTCAAGAGTTAGGAGCCATCCCAAGTGTCATGACAAATATTATTGGAGTAGTGTTAGTGTTGAAATGCCCAATGATTGTCATTATAATTAGAAAAAAAGTTGAAAGACATCTGTAGGATATTTGGCATAATCCTAACACCTCTCTGGGTGTGTTAACTTTGCATAATGAGACTATAAATTTAAAGAATGCTGCTCTGTTGACCTTTGATGCTGCAGATAATACTAATAAAATTATCTATGGCCTGAGCTCAGTATTTCCATTTTGGACAAACCTCAGGAATGGCATATATAGCTTGATCAGGCTAGCCCTTCTTGTCCTGAGAATACTTTTATTCCTGCCCATCATGTTAAAGCTTATCTTTAACAACATCAACATGTTGGCAGTCAAAGTACATGGCTTAAATCTGAAAATGGACCCCCAGACAAAGTTGTTAAATTAACAGGCTGGCAAGTCAAGGACAGGTAAGATTCTGCATAGAGCCTTACCAACCTAAATCATAAGTTCATTGCCTTTGATAATGCATATTTCATGATGGGCAAGGAAGGCATTCTTGTCAGAATGACCTAAGACAGCCTCAGTCTTGTTAACGAAATCAAAAAAGGGGAGAGGTAGAGAGCCTTTGAGGCTGCTTGGCAAGAATCTGACATGTGCCAAGGACAAAGAAAGGAGCTGCTTGACAGGAATATAACATTGGTCAAGGACAAGGAAGTGGGCTTCAAGCAGGCATCTGACATTAGACTAGAACAAAGAAGTAATTTCAGGTAAGAGTCTAAATCATAGGCTACAACAAAGAAGTAATCTCTGTCAAGAATCTAAATATTAGGCCAGAACAAAGAAGTAATTTCAGACAAGATTCTAAATTTTAGGCTAGATCAAGGAAACAGGCTTCAGACATGAAAATTATCTTGGACTAGGATGGGGAAATAGGCTCAGTTACTATGGTCATCCTGATAAGCCTTTAGAAACAGTGATCACAAGAGTGTTCACATAACTAGGTTTAATGTCTTGCTTTTTCTTTGACTATTTGTGTTTATTGTATTGCTTGTTCCTCAACCTAGAACTGACCTTATTACATGCACATAATCAAAATGGTATAAAAGCATAAAGGAAGAGGGGATATAGGATAGGGGGTTCTAGAGAAGGGAAATGGGGAAAGGGGATGACATCTGTACTGTAAATAAATAAAATATCCAAAAAAGAAAAAAGAAAAGAAATTCTAGAGTTGAAGTTTATGCCCTATTTCCATTCAAAAAAAATGTGTTTTAAAGTCATAAAGAATTGATTAACACATTAAAATAAATAAACACTAGAAGATACCACAAGTCACTGTGTGGTGTGCAGCATGGCAATCAGCCCTCCAGCAGCTATCTGACACGGTTTTGATTTTGTCACCCTGCATCTTTTTTTTTTTCCTTGAGAAATGATTCCTAGGCTGTTGTCAGTCTGTGCTCCTTGAATATTTCTAAGTTATTCCATCAAACCCACTCTTTCCTCGGGGCGTTGTGAGCTGTTAGCACTCAGTTTCAGTTTCGCTTTTTCAAACTGATAGTATTGAAAAACCCGAAGTGAAAGTGTGAATCATAACACACTCAGGAGTTTAGGGCCAATGACCCATTTATAACTCAGAAAATCATGGGGTATTTCCAGACTGATGTCATTCAAAGAAAGAATGCCAGGGCTGCTGAAGAATGAGAGAAATTACCCAGGCTGTTTGGGGATTTAGGTAACAAGTGGGATATTCCCAGCTAATTATATTTATATTTAAAAAAAAAATGTTTTTCACAAGACCAATCTAAGTTTCAAATCCTCACGCTGCAATCTTAGAAATTGGAACTGTACTTTGAGTCACTTTTAATTCTTATAACTGAGACAAAGTACACTGAGATTCTGATTTAAAGAGGACAGCACCAAGCCAAGGATAGAGATATGCACCTGTAATGCAGCTTTCAGAAGGCTGAGCCAGGATAACAAGTGCTAGGCCAGACTGGGCTACACAGCAAGTTCAAGGACAGTTAATGCTACCTAGTAAGCATCTTTATCTAAAATACAATGGCTGAGAATATAATTCAGTGTTGAATCGTTTCCATATCAAGCTAAATCTCCGCATTTACTTCTATGCACAGATTAATAAGAATACAACAATAAAAAGCTTTTATATTGTATTTTTATTTTCTTTGAAGATGTACCTAAATACTGCCTATCATAAAATTGTAAGAAACTATTCTGCTTATAAATACGGTATTGCATAGAAAAAATTATCTTTGCTCATTGATTGACTTTTATTTTTTTATACTCTTTGAAAAAGAGAAATAGACATCAATTGTAATTTTTCAAACTAAACAATTAATAAGATATTTCTCTTTTCCCCACTGCAATGAAGCTCTTTGGAAAATGCCCAGGTTTTAGTATATATTAAACCCAGCACTTATCATAAAGAAAAAATGTTTTCCAATGAGTATTTTCCCCTTGCTCTTTACATTTGCTAAGAAAATGCTGCTGGCATCAGCTTTGCCATATTGACCCTTCTGTTTGCTGGTTGCTTTGGTAACGTTTTCTATACCCACTTGTGACTCAAAGCCAGTTACCCTCTGCAATGAGTGTACAAACTTGGTCTCTTGTGAATCAATGTCGATGACATGTTAGAAAGCAGAGCTTTCTAACATACCAGTGTTTATTAATATCTGCATTTGCTCTTTGGCTTCTGAGGCTCATGCATGGGCCCAATGGTTAAGACCCAAATACTGTCTCAATACCTGTAATAAAAACAACTAATTTATTGTTCTGGATCTTTCAAACGACTCTCCCAAACAGATGGGGTTGTGGAATAAACTTTAACATGTATAAGCAAATTAAATTTCTCCTGTTTCCTAGAGTAACTGGAAATTCACAGACTTGGAGAAGTGAAATCCATAAATTATTAAATCAGTCATGGTGGCATGCACCTGTAATCCCAGCATTTCAGAGGCCAGGCAGGAGGATCACACATTCACTCAAGGATAGCTTGGACCACCGAACAAGATGCTTTCTCAAACATTAAAAAGGAAGAATTAAAAGAAAATGTATGTGGATGAAGTTGAGCAAGAAATATATGGAAAATCTCTATGGTCTCAATTTATTATGAAGCTAAAACATTTCTAAAAATAGGATTCATTATGAAAAAAAAGAACAAACCATTAACAACAAATTAAATTATAGAATATATTTGATGACATCAGCATTTTAATGTCTAGCCATTCAACTCTATAAACAAAGCAGAAAGGCAAGCTAGAGTAAAAGGAGAGGAAATATTTACAAGATGTTTGAACAATAAATTCAATCTAAAATAGTATTTGAGCAACCTATAAACAAGAAAAGAAGACAAACCCAGTAAATATGTGGTTATAAACAACCCAGCCTGAAGGACAGAAGAAAAGCAATAAAATTATAAAGGAAAAAAAAAGTCTGTAACTTAGCAGCATGCAAATTAAAATGGAACGCTCTTTCATGTCTCTAGACTGGAAACGTTTTCAGAAGTCTGACAAAGGCAAGTCCCAGTGAGGGGACAAATCTTTCAAACTCATAATGTTAATTACTGATGATTAATGGACCTGGATGTTCTACTCTGTGAATCACAGTATAACACTGAAGAAAAAAAACAACTTTGAGAGAACACATTCGTATAATTAGAGAAACATTTTCTCAATATCTAGTATGTTAAAGCTTAAGGCCCAGCAAGCAAGTCAATTTCTATATAAACTCCAGAAAATCTCATGACAAGGAGAATAGAATGTTCTGTAATTTCAGTCTGCCACTGGAAGAAGGAAACCAATCTTTACATTTCCTTTGCCCCAATGCCAAGCATCCAAGATCACTTTGGTGTTTTGTCCACCTTCTTCTCTCTGCAGTTGGAAGTCCAGACAGTGACTGGACCTGCTTGTCCCCACTCTCTCCACCTTCTCCTTCTCCCTTCACCCTTCTAGTCCCTTGGGAGTCTCTGCTCATCTGGGAAAATTTACTTCCAATCATGTTCAAGATACAAATCCTTCAGTTTTTCCAGTTCTCAGTCTTGTCTGCCTTCTCTTTCAATCTTCAACTGTTGGAAGTTAAAAACCAGAAATGTTACCAGCACACTTTTTGCTAGGGAGGAAGAGATGCATAAAGAGAATGAAAAGCATGAATTACTAAGTCCAGCCATTACCCCTCCAGTCTCCTAGTAAACCACTGCTCTCCCACCTGCAGACCTGCATCTAGAACTGGGGGTAGGCTGAGGAGGGACACCTGAACATCTGACAAATTTCATGACTCACGTGGAAGTTTCTGATCACACACTGAGTAAGTCATCCATGAACAGCCCTTGATTTTCCTCATCCTCCACACTCCAAAAGCCTGAGCCTTTGTGAGTAAGAAAGAACGTCTCCTGAGGCAGGCTATTGCTATAATTTTTTCACATAGCTGGGATATCTCTCCCCTCAGCATCTTCAAGGCCACTGTACAGGGAAGGGGCTTTTGCAATGGCAGGTACATAGCCTGATTTAGCCACACTCTCTTCGTTCTGTTCTCAGACAACACCCCCTTCCAAGTCTCTGCTCAAATAGCCTGAAGCTTCCCCTTAGGAAGGCATAGTAAGTCTGACTGCCATGATGGTGATTCTCCTGCTCAACATCTGTCAAGAAGGTGATGTGTTTCTTCCTTTTCTTTCCCCTTTGTGTTTTCTGTTACAATAAATGAATAAATGAGTAGAAAATAAAAATCACCCATAACAATAGGTACACACACGGGAAAAGCCAAATGCATGCTTGATACTTTTTTCTTTCTAGTCAGTCACATAGCCTGTTGCAGGCTGAGTAGGTTTGATGTTGTGGGCACATTATATTTATTTTGTTCTGAACTGTCTCTTTGAAAATTTTACTATCGAGGCAGAGGCAGGCGGATTTCTGAGTTCAAGGCCAGCCTGGTATACAGAGTGAGTTCCAGGACAGCCAGACTACACAGAGAAACCCTGTCTCGGAAAAAAAAAAAAAAGAAAAAAAGAAAAAAAGAAAAGGAAAAGAAAATTTTACTATCTATCGTGAACACTCATACATTTATGTGAATATCCACGTGAATGGTTAGTGGATTTTCTTAAGAATCCATAGTTTTTCTATAGATTCTTAAGAATCTATAGTTTCTTAAGAAACTATAGTATGTATGCATGCACACACGTGCTGTGGCTTATCTTCTAACAAAGATAAACATTGCTTCTGGCTTGTTGATGATGTGGTTAATGCTATGAGTAGCACTATGTGTAGATGAACACTTAATCAGGTACAACTTCTTAAGTATGTTAGAATTTTAAAACCTGAAATTGATTTATTATACACAGAGTGGTTTTAATTCTAATAGACATTGACAGTTTTTTTTTTTCTGTCAAATTAAATTGAAGAGCTCACCCTCTTACTACCAATGTACGGGATGATCATATCCTTGAGTACTTGACAGCAATGGTTGTCAGTTCTGGAATAAAACATCCGTTAATCCAGTATGGGAATAAGGTGGGGCAGAATGTAAATCCCAAAGAGAAGACTGCTGAGAAACTGAAATATTAACTGTGCATACTGGTAGTCCTCTCTCTGCCTGACCCCAGTTTGAGTCTTACATTCCTCCAGAGAGACCTGAGGAAGTTGGAAACATTTAATGTTTTCCTTACAAGTGTTTTTCTTTCCCTGCAAGAGGGTTATGTCAAATGTTATTAGAAGGAAAGGCAACTGACACACCAGAACAAAAGGGAAAAGGTGTGTCTGCTGATTAAAGTAAACAAAGGAGCAAATACAGAAAGATTTTTAAAAACCTGTCAGTCACAGTAGAATTGAGGACATTGGTAAGACAAAGCCAGACCTAGTGTTGAAAACAAACTCAGAGGGTCTCCTGAACTCTCCCTTCCTGATCGACACATTAGCAACAGGACAGCCTTGAAGTGGTCAACTCTGACCTTGTTTTCAGCTCCCGTGATACTGACAACTTGAGACCTACAGGTCGAATAATCTACAAGATGCTAATGTATGGCCACATCCAGTTTTACTACACGACAGCAAAAAAGATTAGTGCAATTATAAATCTTTAGCTCTCTCTTAATTTTATTTTAAAGTCCAGGGTAAATCACTCTTCATAAAAGGTAAAGGATATTATTTCAAATAAATGTGGTCGCTGTGCTGGTATGCTCTGTGTGAGAGCAATAACTCAGTTCAGAAAATGGAAAATTATCTAAACATTCCTGATCACATTAATTTTGAGGTGAAAGAAAGAAACCATATACATACAAACAACAAAAGCAGACGCCAAAGGTTCTATTTATATAGTTGCACGTGTATATGTAACAATAATAATCATAAACAAAAAAGGCTATCACTTGGAGAATGGGAAGGGTACTTGGGAAGGATTGAAGAAAAGAGACGGGAGAGGCCTGGAGGGTGGAAAGGGAAAGTGGTGTAATTATATTTTAATTTAAAATATGTAAAAATAAAGCTATATACAAATATAATAACATTTAGCTATATACAAATATAATAACATTCTGGGTATGGTGGTACATGGTTGTAATCTCGCATTTGAGAGGCAGAGCCAGAAGGCTTGCCACAAGTTTGAGTCCAGACTCATCCACATAGTGATTCTAGGATTCAGAGACAAAAAAGAAATATCCAGAAATGTGCAAACTTCATTTGTTACCCTTTCCATCTTTTTATTCATAATTATGACCTTGTGAATTAGGATTCTCACATTTTCCTGTGACAAAAATCTTTGAAAATGAAATTCTGAGATTTATTCTTTGTCATCTCACATTTAGAAAGTACATCCAACTAGATTTGCTCATACTTTATAACATAGTGCCATGTATAGAGTATTTGTAACTAGGTCAACATGTGCTGTTTCTAGGCACCACTGAGGAGCTAATTTTGTTATGCCCACAATAGAACATTACCAGAGTAACTGGACCAATGTGACTCACTGATGCTTGACTGGGCTTTGCACTGGAGGTGATGTCAAGTTGAGGGCTCAGTGTCTGATGCAATTGTGAAAGTCTCCTCTGACAGATCAGACATGACTCTCACCCAAATACCAACCATCATATTAGACCATGTGTTGGTCCCAAAGAAAAGGTAATGCCACCCCACCCTCTTGAAGGTTTGGTGTCCAGCTGGTGGTGCTGCTTAGAGGTAGCAGAAGCTCTGGGAGGTGAGGGTAAAGCTGAAGGTCATATAGGTCATTTCTTGAAGGGTGGAAGAAGCTTCTCTCCTTCCCCCATCGCCATCATTCTCTCTCCCCCTCCTTTTCATCTGACATAAGATGAACAACTTTGCAACAATACATTCTCCCACCATAACATTTTGAAATACAGCAGCCCAGAAACACAACAATAGAGACCGTAGTCTGAAGTCTCTGAAACTGTGAGTCAAAGGAACCCTTTCTTTCTCCAAGTTAATTGTCTCCAGTATTTTGTCATAGTATCAGAGAGTGACAAAACATGTGAATCTAGAAATTACCCTCATCATCTTTCCTCTTTCACACTGCACACAGAGTTTGTCAGTAAGTCCTATTTACTTTGTTTTCAGATTATATATTAGTCTGAAACTATCCAGGATCTGGTTGCTTATTATTTGATGTCAGTGTGGTCCAAAACGATTATTTTTGCCTGTATTTTTGTGATTGACTTGTATCTCCTCTATTAATAAATGTGTCCAATTGCAGCATATTCTCCAAAGAGTAGTCAGTGAAATTATATTATAATGTGTTCCCAGGGATGGGGAGAACTCCCAGTGGGTCAGATGCTTGATGCACAAGCACACGGATCTGAACTGAAATTCCCCGAATCCACTGAAAGCTAAATTCAATTGTGCGTATCTGTAATCTTACTGCTCCTATGACAATATGGGGCACCAGAAAAAAAAATCCCTCAAAGCTATAAAAAGATGAACATTGTAACATAAATCACAACGGTAAAAATTGGCAACAACTCAAATAAACAACATAAAGAGAACATTAGTTAGGCTAGTATGTACCCACATAAGAACGTGCTTTCCCAGAGAAGGAAAAAGACAGAGAAAAATAAATTGCAGTGTAATATCCAAAGTATTTGGCCAAACTGTCACCAATTTTAGGTTCTTTCTAATTTTAAGTCTTCATTTTATGATGCTTCTATGATGAGCATAAATATAGTGATAAGAAAGACAAATGTGGTGATAATGAACTACAAAACCTGTTATTTTAAAAAATGAAACTTATGTGTATGCACTTTTATAAGAACTTTGAAAAACCTGTATATTTGGTTAAGACAAAAATGACTCTAAACTTCAGAAAAACAATTAATTTCTTCTCATTTGGAGAAAAAAATAAGACAAAGAATCTCCTCTTAATCTTTGGATGTTTGTAGCTATTGAGTAAGAAGAATTATCAATAGCATAACCATTTATCAGACACATGCCCACTGCCTCATTAGCACCATCTGTTATTCTTATGGATAAATTATTCATCAAATTTCATTAATCAGGCTCATTCTCTGAACATAAACACTGTGAAGTTTAAGAGCATCCGTGGAATTAAGACTCAAGCACAGCCATGCCCTCACACCCTCCATGCTCCTTTTACCACTACAGATGCTTGAGAAATTTTACATCCCTCTACTGCCCAGAAAAGCAGTCAGTAGAATGCTTACTCTGAAAATATCCAAGAGCATGGTAACATTGAATTTCAAGAGACAAAGGAAGTGAAAAGTTAGTTCTTTGGAGATAAGAATCTGAGATGAGTCTAGAATGTACATTTTTATATTTTTCTCCATTTCAACATCCAATTCTTGTATTGACTGGAATTTTAACAAAAGAAGTTCAAGGGAGACCCTAAAGATACAAAGGACCTATCAATATTGAGGCTCATAGGGCAAAGGTTGGGCTCCACCCTCATGACCTAATCTAACCACTTCACAAAGGCCCCTACCTCTCCATGCCATCCTCTTGGAGAAAAAAGCTTCACCATTTGAATTCAGAGAAAGGATGACACAGCACACAGCCCCTAAATTTACCATATAAGTTTGCACAGTAATTAAATTGGATAGCATATATAAACCAGAATTTGAGTAACACAAGTGTCCCACAGTCAGTGATGAGAATGTCAATTGCTGAAGGTATACCAAGGAAATAGTGAAAGGTAAGAGGCAAAATGGGAATGGATAGTTATGTTCAGAGAATCACAGTTAAGATAAACAAGGACAAAACATTTCATCAAAGGACATGAATGAGAATTGAAAAGAACCCTAGATTTCCTTGGGCGTAATGTTTCAGGTAATTACCAGCCTTTACGCTCCCTGGAAATGCCCCTCTATTTCTAAAAGACCAACCATGGTACTCAAAGAGCAGCCAGCAGTCATAAAAGTGGAAATTACTTTGGCAGTTCATTCAGAGCATGTCCCAAACACAATTGTGCAGAAGAGACTTCAGTATTCTCAAGGCAGAAGAGCAATGAAAATTCCATATCCAAAAAGATGCTATTAATACCTCAAGAGAACACTTCCAATGAGGCTATGCAGAGAAACTATATTACAAAAAGGTACTTAACCTTCCTTTTCATTAATCTCACACCAAGAGATGCTAATTCTTTCGCTTTGAAATTGACCCCTAGTGATTTGCAGCTCCCTAGAGAAATATCCTTTTTAGTAGATAACTCTTTCATCGAGTTCTGCTTTACTGTGCTCTTGTTAAATCTGACAGATACAGGAAACAGATGCCAATGTTAGCTTTCAGGTAGGTGAGGTTCAAGAGAGCTATTAAATTATTATTAAGTAAGTTATTATTAGGAAATCAACTTTGTTGATAGGTTGACCTAGTAAGGGTCTAGATTCCTGATAAAGTACTGAAAGGTCACAGACCAGCCACACAAGTACCTAAGAAATACTAGGAATACAAAAGTGCAGTCATTAACCTACACAAACTAACTTGGAATTTTTCTTAACAAGGTTCCCTTGGCTATTCACACGTGCTTGGATATTTTGAGTATGCTATTATGCTAATTTTACTGTCACATTAAGAAGGTCTTCCCAATATCTTCTCCCTACCCCCCAACACACATATGCATCAGGACTGTATTCAGCTCGATTTCAAAGGTCAATGCTTCAAAGAAATTACTCATTTCATTTTGCTCACACAATATGATGTGAGTAGTTGGTGTAAACCTCAGAGGAAAGCTCCCATAATGCCAAAATAAACTCAAGTTTACTGTATTTAATGTGCTCAGTGTTAAAGTTTGGGTTAAATTCTTCACAAGTTATTGTGTTTGAATACTTTGTCCCAGGTCTCCTCTCTTCTCTTCCCCCCCTCTCCCTCCCTTCTTGTCTCTCCCCCTCCACCTTAGCCTTTTTTAAGACCTGAGGAAAACCCAAGCTACATACTTCTGCTTCTGTGGTGCTACTTGCCACCATGTCTTCCTTACCACAATGGAATAGATCCTCTAAGTCCATGAGCTAAAATAAATTGTTCTTCCCTCAAGTTGCTTAGTATCAGGTATTTGGTAACAATGTTGCAAAAAAAAAAAATCTAGCATATAGCAAATTGGTAATGAGAAGAGAAGTGGTTCTTGTTGTTGCTGTGAGAAACCTGACCATGGGATAAGTAAGTCTTTGAAATTGGTTTGTGGAAAACAAGGAAGTTTGAAGTTATGGCTAGTAAATTCCCGTGATTCTTTAAAGCAAAGCTTACTGGGATCTTCTCACAGGGATGAGGAAACCAGAATGTTGGGGATTGGTTCTAATGCTTTGAATTAATCTGACCCCCAAAATTGGGAATCTGTGTGTCCAAAAGTTGAAGGTCCTTGTCCCCAATTGGGTTTTGATGAATAAAGAGCCAATGGACAATGGCTGGTCAGATAGACTGGGGCAGGACCTTTAGATTTGTTCAGGCTAAGGACTGGGAGAAAGGAAGAAGGGTGATCACCAATGTCTTGGAGGGAGATGAAACAGATTTCAAACTGCAGAAGAAATTTTATCCAAAATGTAGATGGAAAGGGAAAGCAGCCCTATGGGAGGGGCTGCCCAGAAGGGAATAGAGCACCAAAGATAAAACATAGATTTAGAAGTTGTTGAGCAGGGAGTATTAGAGGGAAATGTATGCTAGTGGGTGGAGGATTAGAACTGCCCAGACTTTGAGCTAGTTAAGGCATATTCATTTGCAAATCCAGAGAGCTCCTGGGCAGGTGCAGCAAGTATACACAACCCACTCGGAGCAAAGCAGTTAGCTAAAATTACTGCTATACCAGAATATTGATAAAATATGGACAAGAAAGACTCTGACCACAAGGTTTCAGGTCTATTTGGGCAAGACCTTTTTTTAAACACCTAGCTATATTCTGTCTTGGGAAGCTGAGCAAGTGAATTTAAAAGTAATTGATGCATTTGTATTTGAAAAAACTAAATGAGGACAAAGTATAATATTTGGGCTGTAGTATACTTGTTGCTTACTACATTTGTCTAGATTTATAGTGAAAGAGAGCTTCAATGTAAGGAAATATACTTTTTTTTAAAAAAGGCAGCTCAATGAGGAACAGAGCACGAAGAAAGCAATTAAAGCTGCAGACAGAAGTCAACAGCATCTAATTGTATTTTGAGAGAAAAGTTTTATTTTAACAGGAAGGGTGATATGTAGGAGGAGCTAAGGGGGAAGGAGCACCGAGAGGAAGAGATGGAGTAAGGAGAGAAGATGAAGGAGAGGAGAAGCAAGGTGATGAAAGAGAGAAAGAGAGAGAAAGAGAGGGGGCATGGAGGTAAATGTTCACATGTCTTCACCAGTCAAAGATAGTTTATATATCTAGGTTGGGTACTGGGTCACACTTCTGATTGAGCATTACCATACTTATAAAGCCTTTGATTAACATTTTTTTAAAAATGTATAAAAGGAAAAGGGGGTATGGGATAGGGGTTTTCTAGGGAGGGGAAATGGGGAAAGGGGATGGCATCTGAAATGTAAATAAAATATCCAATAAAAAAAAATTCAAAAAAAAAGAAGAAGAAGAAGTCAACAGCATGGTTCCATGAAAGTAAAACCTTGGATTTGACATTTGAACAATAAGAGATGTAAGCTCAACATAAGCCCAAAACCCCACTCATTGTAAACCCCAAGATTTAACGGTAAAAGTCTGTTTTAAAGAAAAATCCCAAAAAAGAAAGAGTATTTGTGATATAGTTCTTGAAAATGGTCACCCATGGAAGTATTTTCTCAAATTCAGGCATAAAGGCACATATAGACTGGCATACTTTTGGCTCATTAAAGAACCCAAGCTACATCTCCAGCTGACAGAAGAACATAGCATCTAGTTTTACAAGCATGCAAGATAAAGGAATCTTGAAAGCTTTCACCAATGTTTGAAACAGCCACTAAAGGCAGATGCTGTGTGGCAATTCTATTCCTTACATAAAGCTCCTACACAGACTGTGCTTATATCCCAATCTCCAGTGGAGATTCCAATATATTAAAGATGCCAGAAACATTGGGTGTTTGCCAGCAAAAGCTTCAGGCACCGAATACAGCCAGCACAAGAGAGAGTACACATGTGTTAGAGAAGACAAATCTGAAAAAACAGAGCTACTTGTGCCTACTGAGCCCAGGAAATGACACAAAGTGTCCCATATGCCACAAGGTACCACTCTGTTTGGTGTTTGTCCTGCTGGGTTTCAGTTTCCCTTAAAGCCTGTCTTCCTTTGCTACTCTCCTGTTCCCACATCATCCCAAACTCTAAGCCAAAACAAATCTTTCCTGCCTCAGATTGCTTTTTGCCAGGCATTTGATCACAATAACAAAATAAAAAAGTAACTAACATAGTTAGCAATCTGTATTATATGTTTATTATGTTGTAGGTAAGAAAGGGAAAATGCTACCTCATCTCTTGGTTCCAGGCAAAGTGAGGAACAGAGCAACCAATTCTTCCCCGAAACTTCACTCAGGAACTGACTGATCTCATTGATCCAGACACATTGGAGGTTCAATACTCCACACCGAACAAATAAGTCTTTTGTGATGGTAAAGTCAGAATGAGAAGGTCAATGCAAATACAGAAGGTCAATGCTGGTACAGGTGTGCATGTTTATAATCCCAGCATTTAGGAAACAGAGAGAGGTGAATTGACATCAGTTCAAAGCTAGTATTGGCTAAACTAGTCAGAAATACATGATAAGACCTAGTCCATAAAAATAAACAAAGTTTGAAAGAAAGCAACAGGATATGGGTGATGAATGGTGGGAGATAAGACGTGAGCCGAAGGAGAAAGGAGAAAGGGAAATGATAGAATTATAATCTCAAAAAATAAACAAACATAAAGGGATATGGCTGTAGTAGACAACTAACAGTGTCTGCCACACTGAATACTCTCCTCAAGTTCACATTTTTACAAATCTAACACGATTTGAATAATGTAGTTATTCATCCCAGAACATGATTAATATTGCTTTATACAAGAAAGTTTAGAAATACTTGGTCTGAGATAATCGTTGAACACTTGCAGAGAATCAAGTCACAGACTTAATATATTATAAACATCGTCTTATACATGTTGTATAAGACTTGACATGGTTTGTGTGTTGTCTTCTGTGTTGTTTTAAACTGCATTTTTAAAATGTTGCCCATAATAATTGCTCTACAATGAATCTGGTGAAGATGAGGACCGCAATTCCTGGAATCCTCTCTCTTGACCCATCTTAGGGTATAGTTGGTCAAAGGGGGAACTCGTGAGATATTTGGGAACAGAAATGAAAACAATCAACCTTATTCTTCAAATGTTGTAGGATTTTTCCTGTCACATTGTATTTGCAGTGGAGCTCAGTGATAGGGCAGTCAAAGAGGAGGTGGAGCTAGGAGAAGGAAAGAGGAAGGGGAGGAGTTAAGGAAGAGGGAAGAAGAGAAAGGAGGAAGAAGAAAAATGAGGGCGGATGTTTGTGTCTCTAGCACACCCAGGTAGCTATTTATATCAAACGGTTAGATTTTGGGTAACAATTCTAGTTGTGTGGATATCTTGTGTATTGAGTATCTGCTGATATATAAATCCATTATATAAGCTTTAAGCTTTAAGAATCTTCATTCTACTGGGTACCCGGGAGTATGGCAGATATTGTCTGGGGCTTAGCGGAGCACTGTGAGGGTGGTGGAGTTGAACCAGGGGCCATGCTTTGGAACATGTACACCGCGAATCTGATCGGCAGAGGCAGCTGCCACGCTAACATCTAGTGGGTCTAGAGCCAGTGCTCCTAGCACCTCTGACCTATCCTAGTGTGGAAACACAGTGGTGGTCCAGGTAGCTAGCCGGACAAGACCGCAGCATTAATAAATAAAACAATGCAGCATTCAAAAGCCTTTTTGTGATTAGTTATTAGATAGTAGACCCCAAGGCCATTGCCAATGCTTGATTAGAAACTCACATGACACCTGTGGGAAAAAGCATCTCAGCAAACTTGGCCTTCAGGTCCCATGTTCAGATTCCTACTTATCCACCAGCACTAGAATGTCAGGAACGCTTGTTAGTGGACATGTGACTCATTCTTTGTTCCTTTCTATGGTTTCACACCCAAGCTTCTCCCACATAGAAGTTGCTAACATATAGTTCCTCTCATTGATCCCTTATAATGTAAGCTCATCGTGACAGTTATTCTCTGATAACATCATTCCAATCATGAAATCCTTCCACACCTGTTATAAAACCAAACCAACTCAAGTTAGATACACACACACACACACACACACACACACACACACACACACACAAAAATAAACTGGTAATGTGTTATAATGTAAAAGCTTCACAAAACCATTATATCATTGCTGTAATAAAACATAATAAAATATCTGACAAAAAGCAACTCAAGGGAGAAAGGGTCTCTTTTGACTCATAGTTAAGAAGGGAAACAATCCATCATAAGCAGGACATCATGACAGTAGAGAATGGCAGCCCCTCAAAATGGTAACACAATGCTCACCTTCCCCTTTCAATGCAACCTGGGTGCCAGCACACTGAATGTTGCAACCTACATTCAGAATGGGTCTTCCTTCCTTAGCTGAACCTCTCTAGGAAGTTCTCATAGACATGCCCAGTAGTGTTCCCTTGTTGAAGCTCAATTTTGTCAAATTGATAATGATTGACTAACCACCAGTGGCTGTACTCTACAGAGTAGCCAAAGTTCAACTTATGTGGAAAAGAGAAGTCCTTCTGGAAATATGAGTATTCTTTTTAGAACAATAAATGTCATACTTAACAAGTCAAATAGTCAAATTTCTGGTTGAGGACACAGGGGCAAATCTTCAAAATAGCCATTAAAATAGGCAAAAAGTTCTTAAAGAAGATGCCATAAATTCTGACTATAAAAAGGAAATACTGACAAATATGATTTGGTGAGCACAATAACAGTCTTCTTATCCAAATATCCACGTCTGAATCTCCTCAGATCCAGTGACAGTGTTAGTGTATATCCTATAGATAGAGTATATTCTATAGTGATAGATGATAGATAGATAGATAGATACATAGATAGATACATAGATAGATACATAGATAGATAGATACATAGATAGATACATAGGTAGATAGATAGATAGATAGATAGATAGATAGATAGATAGATAGATAGATAG
>JANHMN010000011.1:63875594-63889559 GCA_030674055.1 Rhabdomys pumilio
TGTGTGTGTGTGTGTGTGTGTGTGTGTGTGTGTGTGTGTGTGTGTGTTTACATCAGAGGACAGCATTATCTGTCTTCCTCAATTGTTCCCTAATTACTTTTGAGTTACTTACTTACTTACTTATTGACCTTGTAGTCCACTTGTTCAGTGTGATTGGCTGGCCAGCAACCCCAGAGATCCTCCTATCTCTGTCTCCCCAGCACTGGGATTACAAGTTCTGGCATTCTCTGGAATCTGAAGCTAGGACTTGACGCTTGCATCTTCCAGCCTTTTTCACCCTTGATCTAAGTGCTGATTAATGAAGTGTTCAACTTGTGAAAACCCAGTGAGTGCAACACTATAGACTATATACCCTCTGTGTATGTTTTAAATACCTTGTTTTCTTATGAGAGAAAGTCTATCGTGATCTCAAACTCACTATGTCGTTGAGGATGACCTTGAGCATTTCAGTCATGCAGCCCCCACCTTCTGAGTCCTGGGATCAGATGCATGTACTTCCTTCATTATATGTAGCATTGAGATTGAGTCCAGTATTCAGAATATGCTAGGCAAGCCCTCTGCCAGCTGAACTCCATCCTCATTATATACTTTAAATTATAAACTAGATTACAAAAAATAGGGCATAATAATTACAAATAAATACTGAAAATATCCAATAGATAATCTTTACTGTTCTTGCTTTGTGCAAGGTAGCATTTGCTCATGAGAACATTGTATCCTCTGCCTATGGCTAAAATGCATATTCAGGATTCTAGTTCTTCATCAATGTGCTGTCTTAAATCTTGGTTCTGCTTATTTCTAGGTTCTTGGTTTTCTGTTTTTAATGTTTCTCATCTTTTCTGATTGCTTCTTTAATCCTCAGTTCATATTGACATATTTTTTTAAAGGCAATAATAGCAACTATGTTATAAGGACAGGGTAAAGATTAAATGAATAAATTTTTTAAAGTACTTAACCCTATGCCATAAACCTTTACTAAATTATAATTTCTAAATTACCTTTGCTTCAGAATCTACACCATTTATAAACTGAAACATCACAAGATAGCCTACAAGTCTTTTCACTTTTATAGGCCAGAAACTACTGAGTGACACATGAGGCTCCACATGGGAATGAACAAGGTAACACCAAAGGAAATGCCATCCACTCTACTGTGGATGATGGGAATTACGCAGTGGCACAGATGAACACAGATACATTTAAGACCGCCAGGAGACATGTCTAGGCCATTATTACCAGGTTTTCTAAAAATAAGTAAAAGTTAAGATGAAGAGTAAGAACAGTTGTTGTCTCTGAGTGGTACCATTTGGAACAGTTTTCAATCAAAGCATCATTTATAGAAGTATGGCTGCAGATTAGAGATGGAGTACCTATCTAGTCTGAGAGCTACTATCATAGTCTATTTTCTGTTGCTACAACAAAATACCTGAGACTGGTACTTTATAAAGAATAGGGACTTCTCTGGCTACAGTTCTTGAGGCATGTAAGTGGTAGCTAGCATCTTGCTGCATCATAGCAGGGCAGATGGCATCATCTGCTGAAACAAAGTTTGCTAGCTTGAGTCTCCCTCTTCTTATAAGGCCACCAGTACCACTCATTAGAGAGGCGCTGGAATTCCTGTAACTTTACTCATCTCCCAATGGCCCCATGCCTAAGTATCATCACCACATGAATTTGTGAATCTAGTTTTCATGAATTCTGGAGGGAAACACCCAAGCTATGGCAGCTGCTTACATCATCTCAAACACTTCCTTCCAACTCATTTTTCTTATCTGTATAATAATGATATTGTTAGTAGCCTCCACCTCTCAGCATGAGGTCTAAAACAATTAGTACTTATTAAGGGGCTTGCAATTCTTAGCCTACTGCAAGCATTTATAGGAATTGGTGAAATACAGTAAAGAAATAAACATTCAAGGTTTGATATCTAAGCAAAGCTGTTAAGTCAAAAATGGCTCTACTTTCCCTCCATAGTTTTCAAAGTGCTTTTATCCCATTCCCTCTGGACTTCAAATATATGCAACATTTCCTTTAGTAACTCAAAATGCTCCCCGAAAAATATCACTCCCAGACCCACCATCCCCCATCCCAGATGCTGTCCTGTAATTCTTGCCAAATAACCACATGCTATGCTTCATTCCACAAAGTGTGAAAAATGTCATCTTCCCTAATCCTCAGTAAGGACTGAAATTTTCTCAGGCACCTTACATATTTCCTCCTAGCAAAGCTTTCTGAAATCTGCGTTATCGTCTACTGGGGGAAGGGGGCACAAGAGATCAAAACTCCTTCAAGTGACATTTCTTGCCAACTACAGGTATTTTTCTATCCGAACAACATTACCATTCTCAGTTACTCCCTGGCTATTTAGGAGCTGCGATTGAAAAAAAAGAAATAATTCTTTCTCTTCTGCTTTCTCATATCCAAATTATAGACAAAGAAGAAGAAAGAGAAGGAGGAAGAGGGAAAGGGAAATGAAGAGGGAGAAGAAGAGAGGGAGGGAGAGGAAGAGGGAGGAGGAGGAAGAGGGGGAGAGGAGGAGGAAGAGGGGGAGAGGAGGAGGAAGAGGGGGAGAGGAGGAGGGGGAAGGGGAGGGGGAGGGGAAGAAGGAGAAGGAGAAAAGAAGAAAAGGAGAAAAGGAGAAGGAGAAGGAGAAGGAGAAGGAGAAGGAGAAGAAGAAGAAGAAGAAGAAGAAGAAGAAGAAGAAGAAGAAGAAGACAAAGAAGAAGGAGAAGAAGACAAAGAAGAAGGAGAAGAAAGAAGAACGCTTAGAAGAATATGCTGTGACTCTTCTATCCAGATTTAATTTCCCTGGGGAATAGTCAGGAAATCAGGAAACTGCTGTGTGCAAACCATGACACCCTGTGTTGAAAAGCTTTCTGTTTCTCAGTGTTCTGTAAGCATGGGAAACATTCCCTCCCTTGGCCCTCACTTGGAATTCCCCTGATTGATTCCAGGAGCAACCACATGGGCTGCGTGCATTTTGTGTATGAGCATACACATTCACGTGAGCTTGTACTCATAGAGCATACTTTAAGATTATTCTGATGAACTGATATGCAAAATCTCAATGTCACTTTGGATCACAAAAGGGTTCAGTTTTAAAATCAGAGATGAGTCTTTGTTGAACCAGGTCAGGTTTTATTTTCTGCATAATATATTGGCATCATGGAAATAAAATGATAGATATTCTATGACAGTAAAAAGAGCAACCACCCATGCAGTATGCTGTCACTACCTTTAAGAAGGTTCACTTAGTCTGTACTTGTACTTTAGAACTTGGGTATGGGAAGATTATGACAAACATGAGACAGCAGTGAGTCTATGTGCTGAGGAAACTACAAGTTAACCACAGAGGTCCAAACCCTTTCCAGTCTCCTTTCCTAAACACATCTACCCAATCAGGTACTGAGTATACTATGGACCCTTTAGCCTTTGACACTCCCCTCTGGGTCCAGATGTTTCAGGAATACTCTTACATATGAAAACTCCTCGCAAGCCAGCATGCACCATACCTGTGAATCAAGGAAACAGGAGGAACATCACAATAAAATCACAAGAAATAATAAGTAGAAGCTCAAAGAACCGTTGAACCATTTGATGTAAACATGTACCAACCAATGACGCAGAAAGGCCAAGGAATAAAGATTTACTCACACAGAGAAAGCAGTTCAACAGGAGCTGAACAATGTCTAGACCAAAGGATACCTCAAGATATACAATACAAATCTTTCTCCTTCCTTTAATCTCTGGGCTGGAAGGACAGTTTGGAATACTTACTAAACCACTACTTAGATGGGGTACCTTATGAACATTTTAAATGTGGGTATCCACTTATCACACAAATATTCTAAAATAAACAAGACTAAATACTTAGAGTCCTAGGGTAGCCAGCTGCCCAGAGATGAGATCACTGGATACGAGCCATAAGCCTGCATACCATCAGCCAATACCTCCGCACCAAGCCCTGTCTGGAACTGCCCTGTAATTTGCTCTGGCAGAAATTCCTGGCTTTGGTTCCATTCATGACATTCCCATTGCAACCCTCAACAATGTCCATCTCTTTGCCCTCCAAACCCAACTTCCAAGTATCTCATGTTTCCATGTTCCTCAGCACTGGGAAGAAAAGGACAGGACAGAACATGGTCGGCTCAGCCTATGTGAAGGAAAATGAAATAGAGCTTCTGTGCAGTGGCTAAATTGTAAACTGCCCTGAACCTGAACAAAAGGCCCCTGGACTGTTCCCTATGCCAAGCCTATTCAGAAGACATGATAATAAACTCTGGGACACTGACAGTTCCACCTGGCAGTCAACACCAACAGCCAAACTTGTAAATGAGTTGCCTTGAGTGTTTCAGTAAAATGAGCCTCGAAATGGCAGTGGCCTCTGCCAATCAATAACACAAGACAGAGCTGCTCAGCTAGTTCCCTCAACTCACAGAACTTTCAGAGGAAATAGCCAAATATTCATGTATTCAGTCACAAGTTTGTGATCATTTTCTACAAAAAAAAAAAAAGTAAGTTACCAAATAGTGGAAGAGATTTTTAAAGAATGCATTTGGCATTATGGATATAATTTTCTCTAACTTCTATTCTCAAACAATGGTTACTATGAGTTTTAAGTATGCCTACATGTCATTTGAATGCTGAGGTGAACTACTGAGATAGATATATAGACCTTTTATAAATTATACGTGTAACACCTACCAGAAGTTCTTGGTATTTAGCAAGTCGTTCTTTTTACATTCTTGAAAAAAAAAAAAAAAAAGCTAAACTTTTTCCTCCAAAAAACCAAAAGCAAATTTTCAAAGTAAATGAAAAAAAACTTGAAAAAAATTCCAATGATATATAAAAATTTTAGTACTGTGGCTAAACTGATGGCTCAGCAGCAGAGAGCACTGGCTGTTCTTCCAGAGTCCTGGGATTTGGATCCCAGTATTCACATGGCGGCTCACAACTACCGGTAACTCCAGTTCCATAGGACCAAACATCTACTTTGTCTTCCAAGGACACTGTGTGCACACGGTGTACAAACATACATGCAAGCAAAACACTAATATACATGAATACAAACAAGGAAATAAAATCTTTTCAAATATCTTTTAATATTTGAAAAAATCACTGGATTTTTAAGGTTAAATTCATATTTTTCCCACAACACTGCCCATCAACTTTCCATGTAAAATATGTAGTTCCTAAGAATCTATCCATGGTTATGCTATCCTTAAAAGAAATCATATTCTGCATCTAGATCATGCCTATGTAATGATCTGTTAAGAGAGTCTGGTTCCTTTAGTATACAGGTAATATCAGGGGTGAGGAAGGAGGATTGTCTCATGTTTGAGGACAATTGGTAGAGAGTAGGTTTTAGGCTAGCCTGAGCTACATGGCTACCTTGTCTCAAAATAAAACAATAAAATAAACTTGAATCATTTGTAAGTACATTTACAAAGCCAGTCCATTTTGTTTTAGTGAGAAAAGGCCACAGACATTCTGAGTCAGGTTCTCTTAACAACAATGTATCATCCTGCCAACTTTGATTAGGTACAGTTATTTTCTCTCTGTAATTCAGACCTTTGGTTGGTTTCCATACTAGACTGTCCCACCCACATTTTTAAAGACCATTTAACTTATGTTTGTCCTGAGTAGGGCCAGATAAGCACTCAGCCATGCCTGTTTCCAAGTAGGAATTCTGACCGAATGTTTGTATCCACCCAAACAGATAAACTACTTGGTGGAGCCGTGAAGAACAGTGTTGCTTTTCCACAAGCCAAATGGTCAGCATCCCGAGCCCATAAACTGCATCAAGTAAACTAGATCTGCTGCCTGTTCCTTCCTCGGCCAAGCTCTGGTCCACAGGAACCAGCCAAAATCCTAAACACACAGATATTGCCTCATTAACTGACTCCTATGAAAGAAATGAGCCAGACTTCTGTGCCAGTCATCTCCAAGAAACAGCATCAAAGCTGGAACACAAGTCATCCAATCACAGACCAAAGTCCACCTTTGAGTGTTAGAAACATTTTCATCCCTAAGGCTGGCTGGAGCTGAGACTTTAAACTCAGTCTTAGAACAAATTTGATAATTTGATTATTCTTAAAGTAAGTATTACTTATTTCTTTAACTTCTTTTACTAGAATATAGAGATCTTACTTTTCCATTCTCTAAAAGAATATATAACCTATTTTCCTATATTGATTGTATTGTCTCAATGAGAAAATTTATTAAGAATGAGATGGAGCCATTTGTTAAGTGCATGTTAAAGTAAACTGTATTCTAGGTAAGTTGAACTACGTTTTAATTGAGGAAAAACTATCCCTTTAACCAAGGAATTAAAATTCAAAAATCAGTCATTTGTCACCTTTTGTAACAGATAGAATTACATTTGATTGAATGGCTTAATTACATATGCTAGCTAAGATGTACCAGAGACCTGGGATGGGGGAGGCTACCAGGAGTTTACAGGAGTAACTTTAGCTGAGACTCCTAGGAGTGGGGGTATGAAACCTAAAGTAGCCACCTCTTGTAGCTAGGCAAGACCACCAGTGGAGAGCTAAGGACACTACAAACTTTCAACCCAAAATTTGACCTGTCTGAAAAAAAAATGCAGAAACCAAGATGGAGCAGAAACTGAGAGAATGGCCAACCAATGACTGGCCCAACTTGAGACCCATCCATGGGCAAGCACCAATCCTTAACACTATTAATGATACTGTTATGCTTGCAGACAGGAGTATAGTATAACTGTCCTCTGAGAGACTTTATCCAGCACCTGACTGAAACACATGCAGAGACCCACAGTCAAACATTGGACAGAGCTCAGGGAGTCTTATGCAAGAGTTGAAGAAAGGATTGGGGATAGCAGAATGGATAGGAACTCCACAGGAAGACCAACAGTCAACTAACCTGTACTCTTGGGGGCTCTCAGAGACTAAACTACCAGCTAAAGAATATACAAGGGCTGGACTTACACCGCCACCACCACCCACACATATATGTAACATATCTGCAGCTCAATCTTCATGTGGATCCCCCAAAACCTCTATTGGGGGCTGTCCTTAAAGTTGTTGCCTGTCTGTGGAATCTGTTCCCCTAACTGGGTTGACTTGGCTTCAGTGAGGGAGGATGTGCCTAGCCTTGCAGAGACTTGATGTGGGGGTGAGGGAAGAGACATGGGGGAAAGCCTTCACCCTCTCAGAGTCTCCAGGTGAGGGAGGGATGGGGACTATAAGAAGGTGTCTGGGAGGAGGGGTTCAGCAATTGGCAGGTAAAGTGAATGAATAAATAAATGGAAAAAACAGAAATAACTAAATGGAAAGACTATTTGCAAAGTGTAGTTTTAAATAGATAAAGAGTACAAGTTGATCTCAATGTCACAGACTGTTGATAATCTCAGCTCTGCTCTTTGTCCTCAGAGGCTAACTACATAGACAGCAACACCTAAGCTCTTCTGCTCTCTGGCTTAGATATAAAGGAATCACCTATTTATTTTATACAATGCTCCTCATCTACCTGGGTATTCATTGTTCCCAATTGCTTAGCTATCAGTCTTGTAGTAGCCTTTCCTACAACCACAAGTCATAGGAGGCCATTGAACTCCTATAACTCAAGCACTTGATGACTCATTGAAGACTATTCTCTAACTTAGACCTTTAAACATTTCACCATTTCTAGTCCCTGGATGTTTCTTGTTAGTTCTGATGATGTTTAACTATATGTACCAGCAACCTATCTGAACCAAAAGATGCCCAAATGCTTCGTGAAACATGATTTGGATGTTTCTATGAAGATGGTTCTGGATGAAACTAACGTTCAAATCATAGAGTAAGCAAAGCAGACAATGTCCATGATGTGAATGGGCTTTAACAAAAGACTTTATCATTCCCAAGTGAGAAAAAAAATCCCCCTGTGTGATAGTCTTCAAGTTAAGACATCGATCAGCCCTATAGCAGTGGCTGGGACATCAACATGGCAAATTTTGGATTTTCCATCCTCTGCCAACTTATTAAAATAAATCATTTTAGAACTCTCCTATTGACTGTCCTTCTCTGGAAAACCGTGACTAATATATTCCCTTTGTTCTTGGTCCTACCACTTTCTCGTCATTAGATTGTTTCAAATGACTTTTGGTATGCCCCTGTGTCTGCCTGACCCCTGTGTGTTATATCAGTATTGTTTACTGTGGTTTTTCACCTTGAATTCCCCAGAGATAATCAATCCAGACACCTTCAGGATTCACAATGTTACATCTGTATCCCTATTTTGCCATCCTTTGCATGTAACTGTTAGCATCATTCCTCCAAAACATACCAGAGTAATAATAAAAGGCAGAGGATCAAACTGGAGAGATGGCTCAGAGAGAAAGAGCACACGGCTCTTGCAGTGGACTGGGTTCAGTTCCCAGCATCTACATGATAGTTCACCACCTTCTGTAACTTCAATTGGAGGACATCTGATGTCTTCTGGACTCAACAGGTAACTGTATTCACTGTAGAACACAGACACATGTAAAGAAAAAACCTCATACACATAAAATAAAAGAAACAAAAATTTTTTTAAGGGGGGAAAACAGGATGGTCAATAACTTCCTCCTGGGAGGTTTGCTCTTTTCTGAAGAGGAATGGAGGAGGAGTGGATCTGCTGGGAGGATTGGAGGGAGGGGAAACTGCAGTCAGGCATATTGGAAACAAAAAGATAAATTAAAAAATAACTTCTGTTTGGACTACCATGAGAAAAAAAGAGAAAGGAAGAAGGTCGGTAGGCTCATGAACATTCAAAAAAGGCAAAAAAAATGATTGGTCTGAAGGCTAAGCTCTATGATAAGCAGTGCCATGACATAAAAATACAATGAAAAAGACTATTAAGATGCATGAAAAGAGAAACACCAAGCAGAAGGATGATGAGAAGACTCCACAGGGAGCAGTGCCTGCCTGTCTGCTGAACAGAGGGACAGTCGAGAACAAAAGTACTTTCTAACACGATTAAGCAGAAACAAAAAGAAAAGGTAGGAAAACGGGAGGACCCTTTACCCAAAGTTCGTGCCCAAGGAGAAACAGAAGTGTTGAAAGTTATTTGAACAGGAAAAAGAAAACAGAAGGCATGGATGAGACTGGTTATTAAAGTCTGTTTTGTTGGTGATGGTTTTACGAGAAAACCACCTAAGTATGAAAGGTTCACTAGGCCAATGGGTCTACATTTCAAAAAAAAACCCATGTCACACAGCCTGAGCTGAAAGCTCCCTTCTGCCTGCCTATACTCAGTGTGAAAAAGAATCCATCATCCCCATTATATACAACCCTGGGTGTGATCACCAAAGGTGCAGTTACTGAAGTGAGTGTGAGAGAGTCGGGCCTTGTGACACAGGAGGCAAGGTTATTTGGGGAAAGTGTGCCCAAGTTACCAACAATCCTGAAAACGATGGGTGCATAAATGCGGTCTTGCTGGTTTGACAGTGACATCATACAAGTCATTCCGAAGTTATTCCGCACTACCAAAGACTACACGCTGTCAGGAAAACACAATTGCTGTGACCTTTCTGAATTACCAAGCACCCTCACCCCATGTGCAGTCACCAAGAAGTATTTATTAAATTGTAAAGGAAAATAAAACACTGCCCAAGTTAAGAAAAATAAATAACCTCCTCCTGGCAAAGCTTAATTTAGAAATGTGGTTTCCCCCTATACACTTTAGTTTATTTTCTACTAGCCAAAATCATAGCCATGGCACTAATATATACAAGTGAGCTGGAGATATTAAATTAGATTTCCAATCTTGGTACAAAAGTAACACTCTAGATGGCATGTTAAACAAGTAAGCATCATTACCTATTGTGGGGCTGTCGCTCGCACATGGGCGTGGGTCCTGTTGGGCTGTGTTGTGATTCCTGTGTGTCTGCTGCCCCAGGTGGCTGGAACCACGGCTCCAGGGAGCAGAAGTGTGGGAATTTGACTGAGTTCACTCCAGGTGCCATAGGGCAGATGCTGGACTGTGAGAAGCCACTGGAGTTCCACCCGGGCTTGGAGAGGTCTCAGCCTGAAGTCCCACAGGGTCAGGGCTCCTGAATGGGGGTCTCTGGGCCAAGGTGGCCAACCGAGAGGCTGGTGGTCTCTTTCCTTGGGCTCCCAGACGCTGCTGGGAGCCACGGAAGAACTGAGATGGAGTGGGCATATGGGCTGGACTGGCCTACAGCTGAGAGGGACAAGAGAGAGAAGGGGGGGCCTCTGGCAGCAACCTGTGGGTAGGGACTCCTGGTTACAGCACTCGCTCGGCTGGGTTGGCTAGCTTGGTTGAGTTGGCAGCCTACATAGCAGGAAAGGAGAGAAGTCTTCTAGCGGGAGATTAAGCAGAGGCTCGGTAGTCAAAGGCCTTCTCCATGGTTCCCCATAACAGGGCCCCAAAGACACAAGGAAGACCATGGTTTTAAAGGTTTATTGTCATGGCAAAAAGCGAAATGTGGTTGCACCCCTGCCCCTCAGACCTCAGGGCACACCTTAGTTAAATAGGGAGGGAGGAGGGTCTGGGAATGAATGCTTAATTGGCTATGCCCTCTGGCCTTTAAGTATCCCATTAATATGGAGATCTCTTGAGGCTGAGGCCTGTAGTCACACCATCTACCTGTGCTAGGTGACACAAACCTCTTTTTGGGAGGGGCTGTAGGGGCATTGTCCTATGTGACTGAAAGGTGCTGATCAATGGAGGTCTTGACAGAAGCCTGGAGTTTGGGAGCATGACGAAATGTATGCTGTCCCTTGTAGGTATGGATACCTGTTGGGTCTCCGGCCATCTCTAGCCAGTGCTCTACCAGAAACCAAGCTATCCTTTCATGGTCCCACAACCTGTCACGCAGGTTCCTCTTGAACCCCAAACATCTAAACTTCATTACCTGTCATACACAATCCTCTTGAACCCCAAACATCTTAACATCATTACCTGTCAGACACAACCCTCTTGAACCTCAGTCCCACTTTCTTCAGTGACCACAGCTGCTCTCACAACTTTAGCAGCATCTACGTGAAACACGGCAAGAAGCTCAAACACTACTACTCCGACTAACCTCCAAGCTATTGTCCTTTCTAGTATTCATCCCTGCATTGTGATCTAACATTTCAAAAGCCAAAAGGAATCTTCTGCCAAAGCAGCTTCCAGGAAGAACACAGACAGGAGATGGATGGGTCAGGGAATCCAGACTCCTCTTATAGGTGGAGAGAGTGTATTCTCTGTTGTTACAGTTTGTTCCAAAACTTGAATTGCTGACATTTTTCAGTGTCAGGCAAAGCAAGGAGGCTCCAGAGCTACAAGTAGTTGTATAATTTGCACTTAAGTAGAAAGAGAGAGAAAGAGAGAGAGGAGAAAGAAAAGGAAAAGGAAAACAAAGAATGAAACAAAAAAAAAACAAAGAAACAAAGAAGAAAACAAAATTGCCCTTTATATGTGTTTGTGAGTGTAATTTTCTTTACCAACTTTCTAGCACTAGCACGTATCACTGCCTGAAGAAGACATACACATAAAAATAACACAGGAGATATTGCTGTGTCACATGGTTCCTGAACATGACCATTAGTATGGTCATGGCAAACTAAAATTTCTAGATTACAGACAGTGGAAAGTAGAAACTGCCCATGAAGGAATGGCTGCATAAAGATTTAGCATATAGGGGCCCCTCATGAAGCTTGGAGAGATGCATGGTTACAAGCAATGTGTCCTCCATAGAATCACCAAAAGAATTCAGATGGGAAAAAAACTTGAAAGCAGAAGGCAGACAGCCAGGAAAGAAAGAGGGCTATAGAAGAGTGGGAAGCAGTAAGATGGTAAGATGGGGTGTGCTGTATACATGTATGAAAGTGTCAAATATTAGATATGAAAAAAATCCCAGCAGCATTATGATTACAAAATGGCTATTTTACTCCCAAAGTATTCCAATTATGCTTCATGTGGGTCTTACCTTCACCAGTTTCTGGTAAGAGGTACAAATTTGTGTATCACCAACTATATACACTAAAACACTTAGGTTGTAGTTTATAAAAATCCAACGTAAGTGGCACTAAACTCTCAATTTACTCCCGTAATTATTTTCTTATCCTTGTAATAAGTTCTCTCTCATTCATGGACTAAAAGAACAGCTAAGCACAAAAAAAAGAAAGTATTTAGAGACAAATCTAAGGCAAGCAGGGATGGAGAGTGGACCTTTACATTGAATCACCTCTAAATCGTGATGTTATTCTTAGACATCTCAGAAGAATACTTACCCAATATTCTCTGAGAGGGACCATCAACACTGAAGTTGGAGATGGGTATTTGAATCAGTGGCACTGCCCCCAAATACTCTAAGGTCAATACTACATACACACTTCCTCCAGTGTGTATTGACCTTAGAGTAATCTTTCTCCCAAATTATCATACCATATATAAAGTGGTGCCCTAGAAGATATCCAGAACATAGTTTAAGAGGATAAGAAATCTTAGGTGAAGTTTGTGATTCTTGTGAGTAAAAAAATATATTCATATTCCTATCATAACACTTTGTCATGAAAACACCTTCACATAGGACTGGAGAGATAGCTCAGTGGGGGTAAAAAGCTTTCAGTGCAAGCATAAGATCCTGAGTTTGAGTCCCAAGCACCCACGCAAAAGCCAGGCACTATGGAAACACATTTGTAATCTCATCTCTAAGCAGCAGCCGAACCTTTCGGCATTTCTGGTCAACCAATGTTTAGGCTCCAGCTGCCCCACGTTAGGCACCAGAAATGTTGAGAGCCACTCTACCCCAGGTTTGGGGGCCAAAATGTTGTGGGCCGCTCTGTCAATGTTGGAACCCACACTGCCAAAAGCCTTGAGGGCTAAATTGTTAAAGCCCGCACTGTCCCAAGCAGCTCAGGTCTGCAGGTTGGGGTTCAGCAAGAAAGAGACTGAGGATGAACTCGAAGAATGGAGACCAGACAGAGTATGATTCAATCCCGTTTATTCTTCAGTCTCTCTTCTTCTCTCCAAGTCCCTAGTTCCAAGTTCCTAGTTCCTAGCACCTATTCCTAGTTCCAGTTGCTAGTTTCTTTCCCAGTTCCAAGTTCATTCCCCAAGTGCCTAATGCCTACTCCAAGTGTCAAGTGCCTAATAACTAATGCCTACTACCTAGTGTCTAATAATCTGTTGCCTGTCTTGAGTCTCAAGTGCCTACTCCAAGTGCCTAATACTTAATTTCTTCTGTCTGCCTCTCACCTTTTATATGTCTCACTTCTAAGTTACGCCTCTAAGTCATGCCCTTAAGTCATGCCCTTAGGTCTTATCTCTAAATCACACCTTAAGTCTCACACACCCAAGGGAAGATCCTGGGTATCTAAAGCAAGATGTTATCAGAGTGTGCTCAGCTGCTGTAGGCTATTGTAACCAAGTCTCTTGCCAGGGTATATGGCTCAAGATGGCTGCAAGGATGATAGCCACCTCTGTCAGCTCACCACAAACCAATCTACCTGAAATGATGACCCCAGTTTCAGTGAGAGACCCTGTTGCAAAAAATCAAGGTAGAGAAATGGTACCAATATCAACCTCTACACACATGCTCACCCATGGGCAAGTACAGCTGCACGCACATGTGCACAGGATACATATCACACAGGAGCACATGCACAAGCACACACACTCACATATAATAATGTCTTAGTGTGATAATGAAACATTGTTTTTCTGTTGGACCAAAGATTCTACAAATAAGCATTCAACCAAAATAAATACCTTTGAATAGTTCACCAGTACTTTACATTTTAAATTGCACTTTAAGCTTGAAGGCAACCTTTACATCCAAATAATGATATTATTAATTTATTTGCCATGATATTTGGAATACAGTAAAATCTAGTCATTATTATATGTTATATTTGAGAACTTTATAAAGAGGGATGGTGTCATGCAGAATACTCCAAATATGTGCCTGTGTGTGTGTGTGTGTGTGTGTGTGTGTGTGTGTGTGTGTGTGTG
>JANHMN010000011.1:63908024-63928242 GCA_030674055.1 Rhabdomys pumilio
GTGTGTGTGTGTGTGTGTGTGTGTGTGTGTGTGTGTGTGTGTGTGTGTGTTAGAGGAAGAAATATACTCCTTGGATGTAGTTAACCTATTTAGGCTGAAGTTTTCCTTCTTGAATATTCTAAAGGGCTGGATCTGTAGACAGAGTTTGCTTCAGTTTGGTTTTTATCATGGAATGTCTTATTTTCTTCATCTATGTGATTAAAAGTTTTGCTGGGTATAGTATTCTGAACTTGCATCTGTGGTTTCTAAAAGGTTCTAGAACATCTATCCAGGTCCTTCAAGCCTTTAGAGTTTCCATTGAAAGGTCAGTGATTATTCTAATATGTCTGCCTTTGTAAAGTTCTTGGTCTTTTTCCCTAGAAGCTTTTCATATTCTTTCTTTGTTTTGTACATTTTGTGTTTTGATTTTGTGCTGAGAGGAATTTCTTTTTCTGGTCCAGTCTATCTGGTGTCCTGTACTCTTCTTTTGATTGGATGGGTATATCCTTCTTTAGGTTAAGGAAATTTTCTTCTATGATTTTGTTGAAAATATTTTTTGTTCCTTTGGATTTCTCTAATCCTATTATTTTTTTAGATATGGTTTATTTTCATGATTTTCCCAATTTCCTGGAAATCTTGTGATCTGTATGATCCCTTGGAGAAAGAGACAAGGTGGGAGAGGAAGAAGAAGAGACTGCAGCAGGTAGTCTGAGTGGAAGAAGGCTGGGTAACACTTGGGGAAGGGATTTATAAAAGAGGAGGGAGAGGTGAGGCTCTGCAGTTACTCTACCCTGCTTCCTTGACCCTAAATATATTTCTATACACACACCCACCCACACCCACACACACACACACACACACACACACACACACCCACACACAAAGAGTATTTCAAAACTACAATTATCATGCAACATCACCAAAGCACCGTGTAATAAGATATACCTCACCATTTGGTCATTTGCTAAGACTTGACCTTAGTTTGGACTTTTTTGTGCCATTGCCTTCTGTAAACATCCTATTTGTATGATGTTGTTGTACACTTTGGAGATCACCATAGTCCGTTCCAACCAGAAAGGAAAGTCAACCTCCATGTAAACACAAGTGCACCCAGTCATCTCCCCTCCCATCAGTGCCATGGGAACCTCGAAGGGCTCATCAGGAATATTGTAGTTTAACCTAAGCATCTTAATTGACATCAAGAAAAGAATACTATTAGATTAACTTGCCACTATCTGGGAAAAGGTATTGAGGAAAGTGAACTTTTTAGATGCCAACTTCCCGAGAAGGTTCACTTTGGTTTTTTGGTTTTGTTTTTTTTAAAAAAAAAAAAACAAAAAACAAAACAAAACAAAAAAAACCTATGTTTTGTACACTGAAAAGTAATTTGTATGTCAATCTACAGATCCTATATAGTCCCTAGTGCATAATATATGAGCAGTAGGCTAGCACTGAAAAAGGCACTGACCTTACTGCTGGGCATCTGCTTCATGGGTGTTTACCCATTCTGCTTTGAGAAAGGAATGTGTGTCAGGGCAAGGTTCCAATCTCTATCAAACATTCCTCAGACTGTTCTCATTATTTAGTCTCACACTGCTTTGGGTCACCATGTTCTCACAGATACGTTCATTGTAAAGATAACCTAAATTGCACGTTTCATCTTGAGAGAGGCTATGTGGATCTCTTGCCCAGTTCAGCCAACCCCTCAAAATGGTTCCTTTTGATGCGAGTAGGAACACAGTCAAAAGAATAATACCCAGTGAACAATGACTTGGGGAACTCTGAGAGAGGCTCCAGGAAAAAAGAGCCTTTTACCTCAGGTGTGTTTTGTTCCCTGGATTATTCTTAGACTTGATTTCATGGCTTCTGAGACAAACACTTACATTCAGTTTATAAGATAAGTGTATTTTTGTTGAATATCAGAACATAGCTGTAGAACTCAATCTGGCCTATGTACTCTGAACTTGGATGTGGCCTTCTGACTTGTTTTCATGCTTTCCCATATATAATCTACAGTCCATGCCAGGCAATTGTGTATAAACTGATCTGTCCTGAGAAAGACTGAGGAAAGGGGCTACTTAGTTAATATTTAGTATGTGCTTACTGGTATTTATTTACATTTTTCTGATCATGTTTTTCTGAACTCAACCTTTCTGGGAGCGTTGCTCTTGTATTACAGATGTGTATAAAAGGACACTGAAACTGAAGTAAGACTGTTTACAGCATCAGACTGTAGTCTGCTCTGTTCTTTCAGATCCTCAGATCTCATGTCCCATAGACAAAATCTGCATAGGCAAGCTGAAACATCAACAACCAGGAGCAAGGGATTTCATCCTTCTAGAAGATCAAAGGTAGCAAAACTCTATGTCACACAGCTTAACATATTTTTCTAGAAAATTCAAAAAGGGCCATAGTGACCATCGTAATATAACGTAAATAAGTGAGCATAGTTAACTTGCAGGAATACAAAAATAAGGCTGTGGGATATGGAAAATGAATAGATAAAATCTGAAAAATAAGGAGGACCAAACGCTACAGGATTTCACATGACAAATTAGAAATTTGGGATTTATTCTGACTACAGTAGAAAACTATGGCAGACTTGGTGTAAGAACTGGACAGCGAATTTCACATATTGTCTTAGTTAGGGTTTTAATGTTTTACTGCTGTGAACAGACACCATGACCAAGGCAACTCTCATAAGGACAACATTTAATTGGGACTGGCTTACAGGTTCAGAGGTTCAGTCCATTATCATCAAGGCAGGAGAGTAAGGCATCATCTAGGCAGTCATGGTACAGGAGGAGCTGAGAGTTCTATATCTTCATCTGAAGGCTGCTAGCAAAAAAACAACTTCCAGGCAGCTAGAATGAAGGTCTTAAAGCCCAACAATGACACACCTACTCCAACAAGGCCACATCTTCTAATAGTTCCACTCCCTGAGCCAAGCATACACAAATCATCACAAGTGTTAAGGGTTACTCTGGGCTGGGCATAGTAGAACATATCTTTAATTCCAGGACTTTGAAGAAAGAGACAGGCAAAGCAGGTAAAGCAAGTAATGCTCTGTGGGTTCAAGGCCAGCCTGGTCTACATAGTGAGTTCCAATATAAATAGAGTTACATGATGATACCCTTTCTCAAAAAAACAAAACAACAACAACAAAAATGGAGATAGGAAAACACACTACTCTGGCTATACATGCGTGATGCAGGGGACAGTTAATCCTAGAGAATTAATGGCTTTATTATGGTAACAAAATAGGTATGGAAAGAAGTAGATGGTGTTAGGATACGGTTTTAAGGTTGACTGTATAAATTTCTTAATGAACTGAACTGTGCAGTAAGAGAAAGCGAGAGATCAGAGGTGCTTAATGACCTAAACATTGACTCCAGTTACTCAGATGGCTGAGGTCAGAGAGGAGAAAGTCTGATCTCACAGAGTTCTGACAATGAACAAATTGAAACTCAACTTACATTATTCTTTAAGGAAAAGGCTCATAAAAAAATACCAAACATTCTAGTAGATGCTAAATATTTTATCTATATTAACAAATCTTTAATCTGTTAAATCAAAATTGTTCAGGCAATCTTGGGTTTGTTTTTTTGTTTGTTTTGTTTTTTGTTTTTTTGCTTTGGATTCTTGGGTTGATTTGTTTGTTTGTTTGTTTGTTTGTTTGGACAAAGTCTTGTTCTGAAGCCCAGATGGGTCTCACATGTGTAGCAACACGCCTGCTTCAGCCTCTGAGGTGATGAGATTCCAAGTGTGACTAACTCCAGGTACATCTTAGAACACATGTACATAGTGCTCTTTTCTTGGCCTTCTGTTACCTAGGAACATTATTTATTAATAACTGAGTACTGATAATGCAGCTACATGATGGAAATCAAGATAAAGATTCAGAGCAAAGCTTACTGAAAAAAGAAACGTGGATCTGAGGCTATAACTCAGTGATAGAACATTTGCCTCGCATGTACAAGGGCACAGATCCAGTCCCCTGCACCATGAAAGTTAAGCAACAACAATAATAATGACAGGACAATTACAGTCCTAAAATGTTGAACACAAAGTCTGTCTTTGAAGACTGGAAAAATAAGAGAACTTTTGGGAAGAGTTAAAAATATATACATACAGAAGGCCAACAAAGCACTATGTTTGAAATGCAGGATAGAGAGACAAACAGAAGCATCAATGTGAAAGACACTGGACCCTTCTACAAAGGAAGAATGTTAACTACACAATCTTTGGGGCATCTTAGAAAATGTAATGAAAGGAGGTCCACCTTGTATGTTTACGTTGTCATGGAAACTGTTTTGTTGTATCAGAGGTAACTGAGCCCGGAGCATATTTAAATGTGTGTGATTTCTGTTCAATATAGCAGTGCCTCATGGTTATTCTCACAACCATTTGTCTAAGCCAACGATAACCTCGTAGCTCCACGCTAGCTCTGACACCTAGGTTACTCTCACTCTTCCTACCGTTCCTTAGAATCTACTTCTTCCCCACATTCTAAATTCACTGCAGTCATTCTTGTTACACTCAAGAAAATGAACTTCAGAATAACATTCTTCTGTCTTTAACTTTTTATTGATTCTTTGTGAATTTCACATCATGCATCCCAATCCTCATCCCTCCACCCTTGCAACCTCCTCTCAACAAAAAACAATAGACAGACAGACAGACAGACAGACAGACAGACAGACAGACAGACAGACAACATCTTGCCATGGAGTCTGTGGTTCGTCACACACAGTATACCCTTTTGCTCAAACAGCTTTACTTGCAAATGTTCATTGCATTTAGTTGTTGGTCAAGTTGAAGGCCTCTGGTTTCTGCTACACTATCAAGACTAGATCCTACCAGGACTCTGTTTGGACATCCTGCTGTTGCCCCGTGCCACTGAGATCCTGCAGCTTTGGATTTGCAGAACCAGCCCATATACTCCAGCAGTGCATAGATGGGGTAGATGTTGGGGTGGGCCAACTCAGATTCCTGAATCGGGTCCCAGGTGGTAGCTGAGTTTGTTAGCCTGCCCCTTCTTCCTCTCCCAGGCCATCAGGGCCAACTCTCCAGCACTACTGCAGTGGTGGCAAGGAGAAGGGTCATATATCCCTTGCCCACGCCACCACACAACCACCGAGGGGCGGGGCTGGCTCTTCCACACCCACACCGCATGGCCAGCTATACTGTGCTGCCCAGGCGAAGGTGCATGTCCTCTCTCACACATGCTTCAGCAGGTAAGGGGAAAAGCCAGCTCTCCCACTCTCACACAGTTGGGGCCCAGGCAAGGGGTGAGGCCAGCTCTGCACAGACCTCAGATATCAACATGGCCCCAGTCAGCAGCCAAAACCAGGGGTGTCTGCTTGCCCTTTGGTGGTAACATGGGCCAATTCCTCAAGGCCATAGACGCAAACATGGCCTCAGGTGGCATCACAGGCTTCATGCCAAGATGACTCTCACTTACCTGGAGTCTCTAGTTCTCCCTATCTTCCTTGTGCACACATTTTGATTATCTTTCTCTCCCATCTCTCCAACACTTGCTTGCTCATCTTAGTGGTATCCAACTCTCTGGATGTCTTCCACCCCACCTGTGCTGCAAGACAGTGGGCAGGGGTCATCTGGGCATGCCACACAGTAGGAAGGGGATGTCTCAGATGTGCTCCTAGAATACTATTCTTTATTTTTAAACCACTTGAGCAATCATCTGTATCCTCAGACCTTTATTTCTTTCTGAAATTTTGTAGAGAAAAACTTGAATTCTTTTAGTTACATAAAAGGGAAAAGCTAACCTAGTAGTAGTACCCTTATCACACACAGTGAGTGTGGTAGATTGAACCTTGTCCCTGATTTAATTTGGAGATATAGTTTTAAGGGATAATTAAAGGTCAATTAAACTCATAAGGGTGGGGTTTAAATCTAATAGAGCAGGTTGACTTGAAATTTCTCTCTGCCTGCGCACAGGATGAAGAGCCATGCAGCCACAGTAAGAGGGTGGACTTCTGCAGGCCAGGGAAAGAGCATCCATCAGGCATCTAATGGGCCTCAGAGTTGATCTTATTTATCCTAGCTCTAGGATGATGAGAAATAAAATTCTGTCAATTTAGCTCCTTTGTCTCTGGTAATTTATTTGAGTTAGCCATAGCCGAGTAATAACGACTTTGTCACTAAGAGATGGAGGATATGTATCTCAAAGTGTTAAATACCAAAGGAGTTTTCAGAACCGGGTTCCATACAGAAGCTAAAACATTTTCAACATACATGCTGGAAAGATGGGAGCTAAAGATATTTAAAATGAAGAGAAAGAGAACCAGAAAGAAAGATGGTGTCTTGTTGGTGAAAACATGGTAGTTACAAAGCTGTTGGCAGAAACGTGTTTGCTAAAGGCTATTCCAGTGAGGTCTTGGGCAGAAATAAGAATTATGCTGGAGAAAAAAAAAAAAAAAAAAAAAAAAAACAGGAGAAAAACCTGACCCTGTGACCCTGTTACAAAATGCCAGAGAACAAAACAAAACCCATAGAAGTTGAGAGTGATGAAACTAGCTATTTAGTGGAAGATTTATCTAAGCAGAGTGTTGAAGAACTGGCTGGATCACAGTAAAGTTGGAAATAAGAGTGAACGAGAAGAAAACGTTAGCCAAAAGGAACAAGAAGACTTGGGAAACTGTCAGCCTATTGCAAAAATAATAATAAGAGGACACCAAGGGTGTCGCTGGAGCATAATTCAGTAAGGGGCCTCTGCAATTAGATAAGCAAAACATTTTCCTATGAATTGAAATGGGCATAGTAGAAATGGAATAAAGAAAAGATATCCAACTCCTTGGCCCTGATAAGCAACAGAGTGTTTTATTTATAAACATATCCCATTCTTTAAGAAGGAAAAAAATAAACCCAGCTTGAAAGGTGATTTAAAGGTCATCAAGACCACTGCCTCAATTTCACAAGGCAGCTAACCTGCAAGATCGCATCCTGGAGACATTACAACATTCTAGAACCCAGGAGAGCTAGGAGGTGGAACATTGAACCAAAGATCAAACTCAACCTTTACAACCAACTGAACCAACCATGACCTCTCAGCTTTTGAACTTCTGGTAACATGTCACCTCCTCTTTCTTCCCTAATTTCTTTTCTGTTTTGAATAAGAATGTTTATCCTATGTCTGTCCCTTCATTATGTTTTAGAATCCAATAACTTGTCTGGTTTCAGCGGTTCACAGGCAGAGAGGAAAATGTCTTCAGGATGAGTCACTCTTGTAGTCTCTTCCATATCTAATTTGGAAGGTATTCTGGGATATGGGTATACATATATACATATATATGAAAAAAGGTATGCAATTTGGGAGGATACAAATGCTGTGATTTGAATTAATTTCCTCCTAAATTCTTATGTTGATTCCCCAACCATGATGTAGCTGTATTTATACATAAGACTTTTAGGATATAAAGAGGTCATAAAGACGGAGGTCCTTATACAATAGAATTTAGTGGCACCATAAAGACAGGAAGAGAGATATTGTGAACAACACTCAAGTTCTGAGAAGGTTCTAATACATGGTCCACAGGATGCTGGTCTTCAGGCAGAAAAACAGAACACAGAATAGAACATGCTGGTTCTTAGAGAAGTCTCTCCACTATTTCATGAAGGAAAGAAAAAAACAACATGGAGAGTGATTTATAAGGGTCAGGCCGGTTGAGATAAGAGTGTGGCTGGGGTCAGATACTGAATCTAGGTGATTGCTATGGGGGCAGGCAGAGGAACTTGTTCTGTATGGGGTAACAACAGAGCCAAAGGCAAGAGCACTTCCCTTCCAATGTCGCTCATTAAACAGAATGTTCTGAGAATTTCAGGCTAGTCCCCAGAGCCCCTCACTTCCTCCACTGAAAAGGTCCAAGACACTGTGACAACCTGGCTTCTCACGACTTTAAAAAGAAGACATGGGCCAAAAGTGGAAACTCTGTGCCCCAAAAGCTGAAACATAAAGCTTTGTAAGGCAATTATCTACAGAAGGCAGTGTGTGCACACAAGAATAGTGGGAGACCTTGATTCAACAAGTAGCCCATGGCAGTGAACACTGTCTTCTAGGCAGAAGTCTGATCTCACTGTTGTTTGGGGAGGGGGAGGTAATGGGAAAAAGCAGATTGAAAAATGAAAGCTCTCTAATTTGTGGAATTCAACTATCAGATGGATGGAAACAGGGGTGAGAGTTAGAAGGCACTCCTTTATCCTCTGAAGGCATCCCAGAATATAAGGGGGTCACAGACTCCTCTAAACCAGTAACCCATTTACAATAGATATCTGGGTGAAAAAAAATAATAAAACTGTAGACTTCAGACTTTGGCCATCGAAAATGTTACAGACAGTGAAAGCAGGAAAAATTAAATTATGATAGGAGAATAAACATGATGCTTTGTTTGTGACAAACTAATGGACACCATTAGGTCTGGACATCTTATGAAGGCCACATTTTCAGCCTCAGGCATCAATTATGGTTGCTTCACTGATGGAGTCCAGAGGAAGCCAGTTCAGTCTGCTTCATCCTGGGGGACTGAGAGCATCTACAAGTTCACAGAATAATTAATAATATCCATGTTATTATCCAACCGAGTTAACACTGAGCTGAAACCTCGGGCTTCATTAAATGAACTGGCCAAGTCTGACACTCTGGTCTGTTTCCTCACCCACCATCTAAAATATATTATACACTCTGGGAAACGTCTCTCTCATATCCTTCCAAAGAGCTAAATTCCAAGCTGGGTTTAGAAATCACCAGGCCTGGGTCTCAGCACTTGGTTAAGCTTAACAGATTTTTTTTTCCCACAATTTATTTTTTGGGAAGAGAGACAAGAAGCTGGCTTCTGATTGTTCCCTGTGGTTATCGTGAATTCTGCAAAACTTCGTGGACTCTCAGGATTTCTTGCCGGGGTTTTTTTCTTCCCCAGTTATACAGTTGGCTCATTGCCACAACTTATAAGAGGCTCATCCGATCTGTAACCATCAGCATCAACCATCCACACGTTTATCTGGGAGGCTACTAGTGGTGTCACGGAGTAAAGAGAAGAAGCAATGCCAAGTGGGCCCCAGACACACATTTATCACTTTTCTTGGGCCACCAGGACAGAGGACCACAAACTGGGTATGAGTCACAGCACAAACACACCCCAGTTCTCAAAACTGGAACTCCAGGATGGAGACTGGGAAGGGAAAGTCTGTGCGAGGTCTCCATACCTGGCATACACACAGCACCTCCTCAAGTCACCTCCACCTTCCTTCTGTGTCTCTTTCTGTACCCACTATGTTCTTTCTAGACGGACACCAGGTATATTGGATGCAGAGCACACCCTACTCCATTGAGCAAATTTTAACTAATTGTACCATTAAGACCTTATTTCCAAACAGGATCATGTCCTCAAGTAGTGCACACTAGGGCTTCAACATGGAAGGGATTTTTGTTCACAACCTTGGGATAAACGAGTCCCAGTGAGTAGACGGTCATTCCTTTTCAAGCTATCGTTTGGAACAGATACTCTGTATTAATCAAGACGAATTCATTAATCATTTTATCCTAGTGTTGGTATAACAATACCTATATACTGAGCCACTGAAATTAAAAAAATCTTGATTTTTGAAGGATGGAAAGCCCAAGATCAGGGTCCAGCAAGTGTGGTTTCTAGAGAGTACTTGCTCCCTGGTTTATAACCAGCCACCATGTCATTCAGGTGTCATGTCATTTGTAGAGAGGAAGAAGAAGGAACAGGAATGAGAGAGAAATGAATCTGGCATCCCTTCTTCCTATGAGGTCACTAGCCCCCTCTGTCCACTTTTAGAGTCTTTTTTAAACCTTTGTCAGCTGCTAGAGGGCCCCACATTCAACAAGAGTAACTGTGTGTGGTAGGAGAAAGCCTTCAGTGTTCCCATTTTAGAATTAGACAGCTCTGCTTATAACCATCCCATCAACATCCACATGACAGAGGAGGAAACTGAAATGCAGACAGATGAACTCTCATTTTCCACAACCAGAATCAGTGTGAAATCTTAGCAGATCAGACACCAGAAGTTCATTTCTTTGTCCACAAAGCTGAGAGGTCCCATTAGGGGTTTGAAGAGGGATGAAGGATGAAGAGCGGGATTGTGGTTGATAACGCTCCTTTCCCTGAAAGATGGAAGTTGAGAACTACAAACGCTGCTTCTGTTATACCAAGTGATATGAGCTTGTTACCTGGAGGATGGACACCACCTAGGCTAACGAACAGGAGAAAGGAGAACTTTTGACAGGTCTCACAGGTCTGTCTACCCAGCAGAAGGTACAGACTGCCTAGGAAGGGTCTGTTCTTTCTTTCTGCATACCTAGGCCAGTTGTTTGTGCTGCCTGGTTCTTCCCAGGCTCCCAGATGCTACAGGGATCTAGAGAGGTTAGAATACACAGCTAGTCCACCTAGGCTAGAGCTGGGTTTCGTTCTCAGCTTTCTCAACCTCTATAAGCTCATGTAAATTGTTTTCTCAATCTCTGTACCTCCTTTTCCTCCTCTCGGAATGTCCACAAGCACATATTTGGAGTTTTAGGGGAAGGCCTGACTTATGTCAATTGCTATATAAATATGAGTTAGAGCCAACATGGTCACTCTTTGAATTATACAAGGGGGAAATTTTATGCCTTAAAAATGAGAGGTTTTTAAAATGCTCACAAGGTCCTTAACCAACCTGGGCAGTCTGTAATATTACTGTAATTTCCAACTCCTCACTGATTCAGGGGATTAGAAACTAAGATTCTCAGATCCATTCTACACAAACTGTTCTAACACATCTTCTGACCTTGGGATGGAAGGTCTAAGTGGTGGACACTCGCGCTGGAATCCAGAAACGACCCACCTTATCTATAAACAAACAAACAAACAAACAAAAAACAACCCTAGTGGTGTCCATGATGAAGTTAGTTCTGTCTCAACATTTTTCCCCCCTGTTTCCTTCTTCCTCCAAGTCAATGGTTCTCTTTGGATGGGAATCCCATGGGCTGGGGGATTAGGGACTGGGGAGTGTGGGGGGGGGGGTCTAACAACCCTTTCACAGTGGTTGCATAACAGATATCCTATATATCAGATGCTTACAATTCATAACAGTTATGAAATAATAGCGAAATATTTCATGGCTGGGGGTCACCACAACACGAGGAACTGTATTAAAGGGTAGCAGCATTAGGAAGGTTGAGAACTACTGCTCTAAATTGAACGGTGGCTCCTGAAGGCGTTTCTCCCGCAGGTTTGCAGTACAACTTTGCTAGGATGATTTTTTTTTCCCCCTACTCAGGTATCACCTGATCTGCTAAAAAAAAAAAAAAAAAAAAAAAAAAAAAAAAAAAAGCCTCCTTTTGGTAGAGTTGAAGAAGGGGGAGAGTAAGTAAAGTCCTGGGGGGAAGCAGAAGAGCAGAGTGTAACAGCTGGAGAGGTCAAAATTAAAGACTATCAGAGTTGTTTATCCTTAGGATGCCCACGTGTAAATGCAGGTCCTGGCAAGGCAAGTGCTTCCTCAGACCTGTTGCTCATTCTGAATCTATGGCGGGGTCTGCAAGGGTCAAGGGGAAGAGGATGCCCTGATGCCCTGTCTGTCCTGATGAGGCTGGGGGAGCATTCCAGCCTGCTCCCTCTGCGGCCCTGAGGGTGTGCAGACTCCCGGCCGCCGCGCTGCCAAAAGTTAGCAACTTCCCTTGCGGGCAGCATTTGAATGCGTTTCCTTTAAGAATAAAGCACCGCGCCGCGGGTCAGGAAAGTCCACGGCGCGTGTGGGAGAAAACACGCGCGGTGACCCCGGAGGAAGGGAAAGGGGAACACCCGCTTCCTCGCAGCGCTGGACTTTTTTTTTTGTTTGTTTTCGACTTTTCCTTTAAAAAGAAAAAAAAAAAAAAGTTTTTCGAGCCTGAGGTTCCAAGAACAGGCGGGAGGGGGGCGAGGCGGGGGCTTTTGCAGCCGGCGCTGGTCGGTTATGAGTCACGAGCGGGTTATAAAAGGGTCGCCGGTTCGCGGTGCCGGCTTCCTGTGAGCGGTCGCCCCGGGCGGCTGGGGACACGGAGCGAGGGCAGCCGAGGTCCTGGGACAGGGACACAGGTACGCGCGCCGAGGACGCGGGGTGCGGGTGCGGGGTGCGGGCGGGGATCCAGCGGGTGGCGCACGTGGCCGGGGACTGGGCAGTCAGGGTTCGGGGTGGCGGGATGGGGAGAGGGAATCCTGATAGAGGGGGACTGTGCGGTGTCCTAGGGGGGACCGAGGAGGCACCTGCGAGATGGCCCGCATGTCTGTGAAATGGAGGATCAGAAGGCTGGCTTCAGTTCATAAGTAATCTAAACTAACCTAACCAAGTTAAGGCCCCACAGTTTTTTAACTGAAGAACAGAGCCTGGCCAACCTGTGAGCTTCTCTGCCCATTTGCTCCTGTTGTGCCAAGGGAGATTTTCCCGAGGCATTTGAGTTGTCTGGTTTTTTGGGGTTTTTTTTTTTTTCTCAGAAATCTCCTAGGAGCGTAGGTCACTTTTTTTTTTCCAGCGTTCAAGAATGCACCAGGTCTTTTGGGTTTTGTACCATCTAAATCAGAGAGGTTAGAGTAATTAATAATACAACCTACTTTGTAAATGCCAAAGCTGACAGAAAGTCCAGACTGTTATTAAAAATGGGAAGCAGGGGACCAGACAGGTGAAGGTAGCACACCAACACCACACAGCAGAGGTAAGACAAGCAGGGATCTGAAGAACCCAGTGGCACCCGAGGAGGATCGTAATTTACCTTTACATTTCGTGTCAGACGGAGAATATGAAGCGCGCACGTCATGTATGTATTCCTAAGTAAAATTACTGTTTATTACCTCGGCTAGCCTCATTGGAAGTACCTAGTCTTTTCTTTGACTTTAACATAGTGTATAATCTAAGTATCAATACAGCCAAACTTGTATTAATCGTAGGGATTCATCTTTTAAAGTAGATTTGTGTAAAGTAGCCCATTGCTTGTAAATGGACGGTAATATAGTACTATTGTAAGTGAACAGTATTATATGCTACTTAGCTTTCAGAGCAATGCCCAGTCTACTATGGAATTGGGGAAGGGACAATGACAGAAAATGGTGGGGTAGGTGGTGTTATCTTGATTTTTGACAGTGGGGACTCAGAATTTGAATTTTCTCTAGTTAGGTCACTGATTCCTTAGAGCAGAGTCTACAGTGGAGGAGGGTGTGACGTGGGTCATGTGGGGGTTGGGAGGCAGGCAGCCAGCTATTGATTCTCAGTTAGGCTGAGTTTCATGGTAGCGTGTTGCCAAGGGACCAAAGCACATTTTAAGTACTTCAGCTGCAAGGGCTGTTCCTCAAGGGGATTATAATAAATGAGTTTCCTTGCAGAATGAGTCAGCTGGCCATGGCCACAGGACCAAGCTTCCTGACCACACAGGTTAAGAGAGAGAACTATCAGCCCAGAGTGGCAGTTCCAAGAGATACCGGGCAGAACAGTGGTGCTTTCCCAAACATCTACTAGAGGTTTAGCTTAAACATGTGCCAACTATAATTGGATCTTTATATTTATATATTGATCTTTACTTCTTACAAAACCCCTAAGGGCCATGCTCTCTTTCTGGAGTGGCTCTCCTCACATTCTGAAGCGTGAGACCCGGCAGAGTGCTTGATGCCAGAGAGGCAGATGATCCAGACAGGCACAGAACCACCCTCGTGGGAAGTTGGAAGAGAGCCTAGAAGGACACTGATAAGCAATTTGATATGATTCCAGTTTTGGTGACTTTACACCTAAACTAAGGGTGTGCTAAGAATTCTGACATTCTTTACTTTGCCTGTATCGGTAAGATAAATCTGTAACTCTTGTCTTCTTATCTCGGCAGACTAGTCCTCTAAATAATAAGTCTATTTTTAAAAGACCTAGGTTTTAGCCTCTGGAGTTTTCTCATCGGTTTTCTGTGTTATAACCGAGATCTAATGGTCAACTTAAAGGAGTAAGTAGGGTAATAGTCCCTAAATTCATTCATTGTACATCATTGGGATTCTAATGTAAACTGTATAGGCTTTTTCCAGGGACTAGTGAAAGGGAATAGAGAGTTTCATACACAGTTTTGCACTTCACATCAGCAGGTCAGACTCCAGGGATGTTCAGCCATGATCCTTACGTGTGGTCCAGTTTCATAGTCCCTATTCCAAACCTGGAGTGAGTAAAGCACTTGGGCAGAGTAAACTGGCTTGTGTATTCATCACTCTAACTAAGCTCGTCAAGACTCCGTCCTGACTCTGTTTTTTAAGTCCTGAGCTATGGCTTAGCCGAGACTATTGATTTTAATATCTTTATTGTTTGGGCATTAGCCCTCAACTTTCAGAAAGAGCCTGAGACTACAAATGTTCGTAGACCTACCTGTAGGCAACAATCCCGTGTCTCATTTCCACTGGGACTGAGCTGGTTCTAAAATCTCTTAAACTGATAATATTCTATGATTCCACAGAGACAATCAAACAAATGTCTGTAGCTCCTAAGACACAGCTAGCCTTAGTGCATTCATATCCTATATGTCCAAAGTTCTAGCAGGCATTCCGGGAAGCCATTATTGAGTGCATCTTTGTCTTTTTCTGAGTCTTCTGGGCTCTAAACCAGCACATATTTTCTGAAAGTGTGTAGAAGAAGAAAACATGAAACATTTTCAAAGAAAATTATGAAATCCCAAAAGCCTGTTTTAAGTCCCCTTTTTATACTCAATACACTGGCTACAACCTCCACATGGAACATGAGTGCATATCCATGAGAATACATATGTAGGAAAAATATAGATAAAAAGCATAACACACAAACACACACGCATCCTTTCTTGGTAAGACTTAAGGAGAGCAATGATTTGAATTTGATTTCTGCTGTATAATTCACACCTATAATGAAACCCTTAAGGCCTGTCGGTCAGTGTCTTTGAACTTACAGTATCCAAGATCTCAAACAAAACCACCTCAAAAGGACATTTATCCTCAAATTAGCGCATCATATGTCAGAACCATCAGAGTCCTTATATTTTCAAGGCCCTTGCCCATGTGGAAGAACACCCAGTTCCTAAAATTACCACCCTTGAACACAATGACACGCTCACCAGAAAATGAGACTTAGCGTCTAGTAAGTGGCTGTAGCTTAACACAGATGGGAACTGTTTGTGCTAGCCCAGAGAAACAGTGAGCCATGTAAAGAGACAGGGTTAAGACACTGGCAGAGAAGATGTGTGAAAAATACCGAAACCACTGACTTACTGAAACTGGGAAACCAACATTTTGGATAGGAGCTTTGTCATTTCTCCATAAATAAGGACTTTCTGTAAAAGTTCTGTTTCCTGGGCATCTTAACCCAGAGATGTGGTCCTGCTGTCGCCTGTTGCATCATCAGATAAGCAGAGAGTGGATAGGAGCATGTGATATGCTGTGGGTGCACACCACAGCACTGTCCCTCCTCACCGTCCATTTGACATTAGGCAAATTAGATCGGCCGCCTGTGCTCCCGCTCCTGTGGATCCATGGCTAGTGCTCATCCCCAAGGCTGTGAGAAGAACAACATTCAGAACAGTACTTGCCACACAGGCAGGCATGCCTGCTTGCTGTTATGATGTATATTTCAACAAACCAATTTGGAAAGCAGGAATGCAAATGCAGTCTGGGGGTGTAAAGAATACAAGCACAAAGAGATCTCTAAATATTCTTTACATGGTAAAGAATTTACTAACTTTACTAACTTTAACAGTGGGAAATTCATTCATCTCCTTAACCAAAAGAAAACCTAATAAAATAGTTAAGGAAACCTTTTCTGGGGCAACATTTTGACATTTCGGCAACTACTTTAGAACTTCAGAAATCAAGAAAAGCCAAAATATACTTTGTCTTCTATAAGCTTTTGTGTCACCTATGCCTAGTGTGAGGATTCCACTACCCAGTAGTGAATGTATCTGCATAGTATATTTAAAATGGAAGACTTAAAGGTCTCCAAGGTCTCCAGTTATAGCTCGGTGGTAGAATGCTTGGCTAGCAACCATGAGCTCCATATAAGGCAAAATGGCAGTGTTAACATGTGATTAATGCTCAGGTAGCTGCTGTAATTAGCACACCAGCTGATGTCCTTTGAACCCTGACTGGAAGCCTGACACTAGTGTCCCTTAAACTGTACAGTGAATTTGCCAGTAATCTCAGCCATTGTCTGTCTTTAAAGAAAGGGCTAAGGCTTAGAGAAGTTAAGGAACTTGCCAGACACCCGCGAGCCGGCAGCTTTGGTGAAACAACAGACAAAACTCACGTTCAAAACAGGACGATGAACATGCCTGGACCTCACAGGTAGACAGTTATCTTTTGTTCCACTTGTTTCCTTTCTCCCGTCCCTATCCATCAACCTCCCTCTCTCTGTGTATCTGTATCTAAGTGTGGGTCACCCCTCGATGCTTTAACGTATATCCCCTAAGAAGAACAACGTGATCCTACCCAACAAAAACTCGTGGTGACGGCATCCAAGTGTGGTTTTCAAGTACAGATGAAACTCACTTTTTACTCAAAACTGCCGGCGATGATGTCTGCGGAACTCTTCAGCTTTATCTTATAGTGGCTTCACTCTCTGGGTTGAGACTTAGGTACAGAATCCTCTAAATGGGTTGATTTCTCGTCTGGAATGACAGCAGATCTATTTCTATATTTCCACACTACAAGGTTCTACCTCACTAATTCAAGAACATGTCTATTTCTTAAATCCCACTGACATGTTCCAGGGTCACTCTAAGCCCACCGTGCAGGGAGAAATGCCTTTAAAGTGTGCCTAGTGTTTACTGTGGAGCGTAACACTGAGTACTCTGTATCAATCGGTGAGATCCAGTTTCCTCCGTCATATACAAGCTGGGTTAATAGAAGAAAAACAAACACTAATTACCACTCAATGTGACCAGTGCTCAAAAGACAGAATGAAACACCTGGCAAAAGGCAGGATGGTTGTATCAAGACACAAGTCAAGCCCATCCTCTGGGAGTGTCCTTGAGATGGTAGAAAAAGGCAAGGTGGAAGAGGCCTTACTTGAGCATATGGGATAAGCTTACTGCCTAAGTGAGTGATACCTCACAGTGACATCCTAGGCATCAACAACCATACTCCGAACTTGTTTTGTTATAGCATTGGTAGAATGCTATAGTATACATGAAGTAAATGGTATGGACTTTGCCTTGTAATTCACAGTAATCACCTATGTGTATCCCACACAAGTAATTTTTACAAGACAAAAACAAATTCTTCCATCCTAGATCCTAACAATTCTTGCTACATAAATTCTTGCTTACCTGGAGCCACTATAGTATATGGGAAGAGAAAAAATGTAAAATGCTGCTTATCAGGGTGTTTTCAAAACATGGGTGTAACTAATAGCACATACATTTCAATTGGGGAATTTTATTAAAATTAATTGTTGACAGTTAATATGTGACCCTAAGTAGACAGAGGAAGTTCATGAGAAAATGACCTTAAAGAGTGATAAAATACTACAGAATTAGTAACTCCCATAGATTTCCTTTTCCCCAAAGATGGGGAAAAAATAGAGGTTATCAAAAAGTAAAAATTAAAAGAAGAAAGTAGTTATTAAAATCTTACTGTTGTGGCATTACAAAGCTTCCCCAGCACATGGCAAACCTTTACATAAATATCAAATGAAAAGGAATAAAGCAGTGGACCTCATGTCATCAGTGAGCTCTCCTTCCTTTCCTTTTTGTTCCTGTCATGTTTTTCCCATGTCTGTTTCATAACGTCTTAACAGGGCTTTGGGCCTGCACTAAGCCCATGAGGTCACTGAAGTAAGGAAGTTGGTCCCTCCCTGTGCAGTGATGTGGGGAGAAAGCTGAATTTAGGCTAGCTCCACTCAACGTTAGCTGCTTGCTTACTCTACACCCAGACTCTGGGGGGAAAGATCCTAACCTGTTTTTTCCCACATCCTTATCTGATATTAATCATGGCCCATGATGAAGCTATCAAGCCGAGCAGTGGTGGTGCACGCCTTTTATCCCAGCACTTGGGAGGCAGAGGCAGGCGGATTTCTGAGTTCGAGGCCAGCCTGGTCTACAGAGTGAGTTCCAGGACAGCCAGGCATACACAGAGAAACCCTTTCTCGAAAAACAAACAAACAAACAAACAAAAGAAGTCTACTTCAGTTCCACAAGTCATTTTATAAAAATATTCTAGCTATAAAACTAGGGAAAAACAGAATCATCATCTAAGGCCAATATTCTTTCTCTTTTATGCATTCATAATTAAATGTTCTCTCAATATGATATTTCCATAGTGATTCCAAGGTAGTATACTGCCATTCTTCTGGTCCAAAAGCATGCCATATTTTTTCTTGCGTGTATTAATCTTATTGGAAAATTCTCAAAATACAGAAGAGTATGTTGTATATAAGCTATTCTGTGTCCTTGTGGTTCCTTTCAATAAGGAACTCAATTTAGAAATTTAGGCATTTTCAATAAAGAGCTTTTAGCTAGAAATAAGAGCAGAGGTGGAATTAAGAGTTTTATGAAAGAAAATACTATGGTATAAAGAATTAATAATCCACCCCCCCTCCAGAAATGGCTTATATAAGGAGTTTTCTTAAAAGTAAAAGAAATATAAAATGTAATTTCACCTAATTCTCCCACTGAGACCAGACAAGGCATCTCAGCTAGGAGAAATGGATCCAAAGGCAAGCAACAGGGTCAGAAACAGGGAACAGACAGGCAACAGAGCCAGAGACAGGGAACAGACAGGTAACAGGGTCAGAGACAGGGAACAGACAGGCCACAGAGTCATAGACAAGGAACAGACAGGCCATAGGGTCAGAGACAGGGAAGACTCATTGGTGCTTTAGATCATGTCAGAAGCAGGTCATACCACACATCCTACTCTAATACATGGAGCTCATGGACTCAAGACAAATTAGAACACTATTCACTCCTTTTCCTGATAGCAGAGATTTATCCTTAAAGTCAGCTACTGAGATATGAGGAAAAATAAAGAAGTTCTACAGAAAACATGCAATAAACTTCAAATGACCACACTTTAGAAAAGCAGAAACTGAAATAGCCCTTGAGGCAAAAAAATAACTCTTTACATGAAGCATTCCTGAGATACATCTTAATGATGTTGTATAAAATAGCGATTAAAATAACATAAAACAACCAAAGCTTAGTTAATACCACTCGAATGCTTTATCTGTGACTGTTCTGTTGAATGTGAAATGACTAGAAATATTCAGCCATTCTTTATCCAGTTAAAAGCTATCTACCAAAACCTGGGTCCTTTCTCCTCAGCCTCTGTTTTGCACCATGACTAGCTAACTAACCAAGTAAGTGCAAGTTAACTGAGGATTTAAACCCCACCCCACCCCTCCTTCCTCACTGCTCTTTAGGAACTTCCTTCCTGAAGCCTTTCCAGACGCCTCTCTCACCCTGAAGGAATGGTTCTGACAGTCAGAGACTCAGAATGAGAACAGAAGCCAAGCTAGGGCAGATGAAGAATTTTTGGAGCTGGAAGAAAGGGCATGGTATTCTTCACATGAATCATTTACATGTTCATTCACAGGAATCTTCAACTTTCATCTTAGGTCAAAGGCAACCAAAGACTCGTTATTCCCAAAGTTAACTCTGACTAGTCCAGAGCTTCCCCAGGTCTTCATGTTTTGCTTGACGGCTTTACCTTCACTCACTACTTCCCTGGTCAAATGCAGAGGCATAGCTTCAGAAACTTAGGTTCAGGATGAATTCTGGTGGGAAGTTCAAATGATCTGCAAATGCGATTATATGTAATTGATTTTAGTAATCCATATAGGATTACACTTTGAATTCCATTTTCATTATTATGCTTTTCAAGTTAATAGATGACAGATAGATAGACAGACAGACAGATAGATGAACTCATCTGAATTAAATCATTTTAATTGTCAAAACTATGACCTTCTCTTCACCTACTGGCTTTAAAACTAGAGTCTGTGTTGCTCTATCAATATACAATCCTGCTTTCCACAGAACTGGATGTGCATTCACTTCAGAGCCTCGAGGGAACAGTTTCCGAACATGTCAAAGTGAATGGTGAGGGCTGTCCCACATATTGGCTAGAAATGCAACCACTGGCTTCCTATAAGAAAATAGTTCATCATGCAGTTTCTTTGATAACCATTGAATGGTTGGTGCTAAGAATAAGCAGCAAAACAAGAAAATAAGCATATATATATATATATATATATATATATA